>CM067367.1:48834484-49264862 GCA_034401795.1 Chaetoderma sp. LZ-2023a
GGGTGCGGATCGCGAGCCAAACACCCGCATTAGGCGTCAATGCGTCAATAGTGGGTGGAAGGGTGGAAGGCCCATGCGTTTCATCTAGGCTTGGCGAGGTGTGACGTCAGATAGTTTGGTCCGGGGATGGATATCCCAGGGGTGCATGCCAGAGTGGTGGGATTTTCCACCACAAAACCTGTCTTTCGCACCTGTCTGGACTCCCGTACCAAGGGAGCCAAACAAGTTAGAAGCCATTCAGAACGAAGTGTCAGGTTTGGTCCTGATGGGAGCAATACATCCAGCAAAGCAGAACACTCCAGGCTTCTATTCAAACATGATCCTTGTCCCCAAGAGCACAGAGGGTGGAGACCCGTACTCAATCTCAGGCCATTGAATTGGTTTATCTATACGCCTCGGTTTAAGATGGAAACTCCGAGATCGGTAATGGCAGGATTGAGGAAAGGAATGTGGTGTGTGTCAATCGATCTGAAAGATGCACATGTCCACATTCCAATGAACAGAGGTTGTCACAGGTTTCTGAGATTCGCGTTTCAGAATCAGGTATGGGAATTTGTAGTCCTCCCATTCGGCCTGTCGACAGCCCAAAGCGTTTTCACCAGAGTGGTCCTAGCGGTGACAGCGTTTCTCAGAAGAGAGAACGTGGCGCTTCACACCTACATAGACGATTGGCTCATCAAGGCGGACACGCCAGCCAGGTTAGGAGTGGATACTGCTCTGACTCTGAAGTTACTTTCAGATCTAGGCTGCATAGTCAACAAGGGGAAATCCGAATTGACACCTACTCAACATTTGGTTTATTTGGGGATGCGATTCGATCTCGAGGAAGGCAGGGTTTACCCATCAGAGCCCAGAGTGGTGTCTCGGTTAGCCATCCTTAAGAGATTTCGATTGGGAAACCACATTCAGGCGAGGAGGTTTCTTCAGATGCTGGGCATGAGTGTCTCCATGTAGCATGTAATCCCATACGCTGCTCTGATGCGAAGCCCTATCCAGTTGTATCTGATATGTTGTATGGTGGAAGAAGCAACATAATCTCTTAGTAGGCGTTTCGCTGCACCTACGCTGTCCCCAGTTGTCCGTGTACACGGATGCATCACTGGAGGGGTGGGGGCCTGCCTGGGAGAAATCCATGTTTCGGGCACATGGACTCTCTAAGAGATTCAGCTGCATATCAATCTGTTGGAAATGATGGCAGTGGAACTGGCATTGGAAAAGTCTCTCGTGATGGTGTAGAAATTACTCACTTGTTTTGGAAACAGCTCACATTCCTGGGCGGTTGAACATTCTGGCAGATGCTTTGTCTCGCAGACAGAGGATTCTGACAACAGAATGGTCTCTCAACCTTCCAGTTCTTCACAGGATCTTCGAGCATTGGGGCACACCAAACGTGGAATTGTTCACCACAAAGGAAAACGCTCAAGTCATGACTTATGCCTCGCTGATTCCAGATCCCAATGCCCAGCATTCTTCTACTGAAGGTTTTGGTGAAGATCAGGGAGGAACCGTGCATTGGTCATGCTAATAGCGCCATTTTGGCCCAGCATGGCGTGGCTCACGGATCTTCAGTTACCCGAGATTCCGAACATAATCTCCCAGGCCAAGGGTTGTTTTCTACACTAGCGGCCCAAAATGTTCAAATTGACTTCGTGGATGTTATCAAACAACGTTCCATGTCGCTTTTCTCAACAGGCTGCGAGCTTTATCGCAGCCGCGAGAAGGAGGTCAACCTTCAAATCATATAACCACAAGGTTAACAGATTTGCAGAGTGGTATGAAGGAAAGGATATTGATACCTTTCAATTCACTATTCAGCAAATAGCAGAATTTCTCTGTGAGCTGTTCTATTCAGAACTGGTTCCAGTTACAATTTCTGGATACAAGTCAACTTTGTCATCAGTTATCCCATGTCTAGCCATCAGGGATAGCCCAGAGCAGGCCCAGTTGAATGTGATGGTGAAAGGAATGGGAAATCTCCGATCGAGACAACCGGTAGTCATTCCAGCCTGGAGTCTATCTTTGTTGCTTAATGTACTGGCCAAGCACCCTTTCGAACGGTTGCGTTCGGCTAGTCTAAAGCATTTGACCCTAAAGGATGCCTTTCTATTGGCAGCTTCCTCAGCTAGAAGGCGCAGTGAGATACATGCACTTTCAGCAGAGAGGGACCGATTTATTGTCTCCGGAGAGGGTCTGCGACTACTGCCAAGACCAGAGATTATGTCAAACAATCAATCTTTGAACTATCCCGGCAAACCAATCATTATACCAAAGCTAACTAGGTTTGATCGTGATGCCAGTGTCTGGTTTCCAGTCCGTGCTTTGACTAAGTACAAAATACGGACGGACTCTTTATGGTCAAATGATAGCCATCTGTGGATATGCCATAAGAAGCCATATGGCGCCGCATCCATGGATTCTATCCCCCCCCCCCCCTCTGGTTGGGTAGTCGAATGCATTCAGACTACCCACGAGATTGCGACTAGGCACCAGGTGCAATGGGCAACGGCTCACGGTGTTAGAGGAATAGCTGCCTCGACCTCCCTTTACAATGGTGTTCCATTAGAGGACATCGTGGCTGTTACACAATGGCACTGTGAGTCCTCTTTCACGGATTACTATATGAGGGGCATGTCAGACTCCGCCAATCCGCTCACTTTATCTGTTTTGAAACGATAGTCTAACGGCCACACTGTTCTTCTCCCTTTTGATACTTGAAAAAACAAAAGTTATGGAACAGACATGGTCAACCGAGAGGAATACAACCATGAGTGTCACGTATGGTCGAAAAAGTGCTTGGTTGATGGCTCCACGTCTGAAATCCAATATTCATAAGGTAATTAAAGTTTGACAGTTTTCTGTATTAGGTTTATATATCAGGATCATTCATCTTATATATCCATGCTCATTCCCAGGCTAATATGTGCAAAGAGCAGTTAACCCTCTTCGCATATTTGTGGTTTCAGGCGAGATGCATGTTCGTGAGCTCTCTCCCTTTTCTTAGGAGAAAAATGGTGGGGAGGGGGGAGCGGTGATGCAAATGTGATTCGGTCCCTAAAACTCGGCGGTCCTTTTAGGTCTCCGTATGTCAAGTTTAAGTCTAAGATCTTTCTCCAGGGGCAAAAGAAGTTATGTATAGCTTGCCCCTTCCCACCAGGTTACCGACTAAATCTGGTGTTATCAAAGAGTAATATAATGGTAAGTATTGATCGAAGGAGAATGAAGGAAATTTCAATTTCCCATTCTCCGAGGTCTAACAATACTTACCATTATATGACGGACCCTGCCTCCCAGCCCCACAGAGGCGAGCCATATGTATTCTCTTGTTTGGTAGTTATGCAAACTATATGAGCCTCACTGGCAGACGGGTACTTTCTTGTTGGGAACCGGGTACCCGGTTCTAGGAGCCGGTAAATCGTTCTACATCTAGATTCCTAGAGCAGCTAGCTAGCTAGGTTGTATTATCAAAGAATAATATAATGGTAAGTATTGTTAGATCTTGAAATTTCCTTCATACCATCATGAAGTGTATGGAAGGGGGAAAGATGTGCATGGTTTGGGCCCACCACAAGCCGGTATATTGCATAGCTAGATATTTTCTTGGCAAAATCAATACCAAACCATTATGCAATCATCTAAATAGAAGCAACTGCTTCCGCACGCTAAGCACATGGAAGAGAACCCAGTTTCCAGAAATCATAACTGTAAGGTCATCAATGAAAGTTTTAATGTGTAGCTGACGTATCCATATGTTTGAATTTCGACCCCAGCATTCGGCCGTTGCAATACGATAATCAGGTTAACTGCTGTTACATAAATACAACAGTGATGACAATGCTGATGTCTCATTCTAGTCTTTGCCAGTTGGTGCGTTGTTCATTGAGAATCGTAGTAAGATCATGTCCAAATAACTGCATAGGGCCTACTATATTCTAGACATTATCATGTATATTGCATTCTCTAGGGCTTTTTCACTAGTTGGCGTGGGATCGACACATCTGCACGGGAAATGTTATGTGAAATTACAGCCATGTCCCATTTCTTGGCTATAGCCAACATTAACGTTCATCAAAATAATGACTCTAAACTGCTTTGTGACTTTTGACATCTCGTTCAGAATTAAATATCCCATTTGCTCGTTACCAACTATCTGAAATCTCCCGTTTAGTCCACAGCATATGCAAGCGCGCCACTATCCGCTTTTGTAATAGATACCACTTTTTGTACACAGCAAACTCGGTGCCACACGGGGCAGAAGATTACCGTCTGTTCTGAGCTGACTTTTAATTCGCGGAACTTTATCTCGAGCATTCTCATCCATATCAACCTGCACTGCTGGATCCAGCAGGTCAACTAATTTCTTTCTTTCTTTCTCTCTCTCACTATCTCTCTCTCTCTCTCTCTCTCTCTCTCTCTCTCTCTTTTTCTCCCTTCCTCCCACCCACCCTACATCCCTCCCTCAATCTCTCTCTCTCTCTCTCTCTCTCTCTCTCTCTCTCTCTCTCTCTCTCTCTCTCTCTCTCTCGCTCGCGTTTAACACAAACTCTGATCTTTTATTACTAGATCAGGCTTGGAGTGTGCGAAGTACAACCCAGAACGGGAGTGAATCATTGGCTAGAGAGACAATCACTGATGAATATATCTTGGTATTATACTGAGATCCCTTGCGGTTACTAAATATGGACATGTTTTGTTAGCTTTGATGTGCACGTGAGCTGACCATATTTATGGGTATAGGCAACAGAACTGGATATAACTTCCAATGCAATCGCAGAATACTAGCAAATGAAGACTAAATCTTGCGCTTATGGCCATCTACACCTTTCCGTATGCTATAATTGATTCTATTCAGTAATTGGGACATGAGAGGTAAAAAGGTCACACATTTTGCTCGCTGTAGTAAATCGTGTAACAACTTACTGAACAGTTTTGTAACTGATATATGGATGATTAAAGTTAATTTTATATTAACTTCGTGTATATGGTGAGTATTAGCCACAGTCTGTGGAATTTAAAGGATGCCTGCCCATTTATGTCATGAAGTGTTGTTGCTATGACAACTGGCATAAGGTCTATTTTAAAAATACTTGGAAATGTACAATTACAGGGAACTGGAAAATGAAATGAGGCTAATGTTGGAATGATAAGCCTCATATTCATAATTAATACTAATTAATTCATCAAATTCTAGATTTTAGTGCTATTAAACATAATGATTTTGATATAAATATTGATCAAATTAATTCATTAAGTAATATTTTGATTGTTATCTAAGACCATGATTTTATAATAATTATTGATGGCAATTTGTTAAAAAGAATTATGAAATAATGATTTATTAAAGGATACAATTTAATGATATTTGCATGATTGTAAACTCACATGATAATATGAACTCTAAAATACCTTACGCTATTTCTGGTTAGCAAGGAATTCAACAATAAGATGCTATATTGGAATGCTTGGTTTGGTGCGTCATCGCAGCTCAGAAAGTTGCTGAGCTGACGATCGAGACATACTTGGTCAGAGCATATAACACGTTGCTAGAACGTGAAAACAAAACTCAGCTAACCTCTGGTCAGAATGGGGCTCACTTCCAAATTAAGTTCGATCGCCAGTGTGAGTGAGGTCAGACCTCGCTCACTCTCAGGCAAGAGATTCAGGGGAAAATATCCCCGCTCACATTCACTTTGGGATCCGACTACACCAGTCTAAATTATTTTTGCTCTCCAAATTCAAGAAAAATATTCAATCATTTTGCCTAGAAACCTTACAAGAAAGTCAGTTGAGAGCCTTGTTTTGACCAACAAGCATTAAATTATTAAGTCAGTTAAAAGAAAATTTTAAATACATATTCGTCTCAGTTATGTTGCCAGTCGATGTCAAATAAATGGATTGAACAGTTCCACGTGAAAATATACCATCGTTTTCACATTTTTGCTTTTTCAACTATCGCCGATCTTCTACAATGGACCTGAATACATGAGGACGTAAGAAGTGTTGTGTGTGAAGGTCCTTCCCCGCCCTCCATACAACACTAACATCACATCTATACAAGATGATACATGAGAAATAACTGACTACTCCAAATCTACCCTATGGTGGCCTCTATAAATTTCTATAATATGAAGATCGGTTAAATAATTCCGTCACAAGTTGCCAAAAGCTCTTTAATATTGTTCAATGCTTAACATTGTTTAACTGAGCTAGGTTGTGAATAACAATATGCTAATAAATACAACATGTTAGTGTTAACACCTTGGGAAGTGAATTAGAGGCATAATTTAATACATCTAAAACCCCGATATTTATTTATTACATCGAATTGTGTTACTATGACACCTGACAGAATGTCCATTTTTAAAATGGCAGATAAATGATATCATTGCGGTGCTGAGAAATGATATGGTCATATCAGCGCATCCAAATACACTACAGTCTTAGATGCACAACCAACGTTTTTGTATCTGTGTCCTCTACATACCTGATAATAAGTCTGCAAACATTGTTTGAATATTTTGTCTATTCAACCAGTCACTGCCTCTATCAATCATATTATGAATCATCCTCTGCGCTGCGGCTGTTATCGCCAGTTGAACTGTCTTCCTTGTTATTCTCTATCTTGTTACCTTCACTCTACAGAAAGCTCGGTATCTGTGTAGTGGCTCGCCCTCACACAACTTGCGTTCCATTATACTCCGAGGTCTAAATTCACGGGTGATGTCTGTTTTAGTGTATGCTCTATCCTTCAATTATCTTCATAATAGTTCATGATGTTGGTGGGAGATGTCTGCTCTTGGTACATGGGTTCTCTTCCAACTATCGATCTGATTATTTTTTAAAAGGAATCTCCTGGTGTAGGTACAGTTGATAAATCAACATTTTCTTGGAGTGGTGCTTTTTCTCTGCCTATACTCTACTTTGCCATTAGCCTGGAGAAACGAAATGCATCAATGTTTGTTATGTCAATTGTTTTGTGCCTTGTGAAGGTAAACTCATTTGGTTGAAGAGACTGATACTCTGAGGTGTTCCACTACTCACAAATAAGTTGAAAATATTCCTGATAGTAATCAATCATCCAATAACATTGTGTGCCTTTGCTAAATGGTGCCCACTCTTATCCCAGCAGCTTAAAAAGATGTTGGCCAAGAACAAGCTAGAACAACATTTGACGTATGCGTGTGGGTAAATGTGTGCCATATCATATGGAAACGTGCATAGTACAGCCTGGACTAAATAGTTATGATTGGTACCTTTGATTTGGCATAGGCCTATCTAACAAGGGGAAATGAGTCATGTTTTGGCTTCTCTCTATACATATGCAGAGATCGTGACTAAATAGAATGACTGGCCTATTATTCAGTTTTAACGAGGACAATTACGCAAGTTGTCTGACCTACCCCTCCGTCACCTTGGTAAGAACATTAGATCCTGAAGCAACAGGTCATTCAGTGAGAAGTTTTGAACCATTATAGTCTCCTGACATTAGAATTGGGATGGAAAATATAAAATTAAGCATTGTGGAATATGAAAGAAATGTGCTAAAATTTCTACAATTGTAAAAGCAGGTAGTCAGTCAGAATCCAGTCTGGCAGGAATCATCTCCACTCCGGCTAGAAAACTGTACCTGTGTGTCGTATAGTATCACGAGATAGTCTAAAGTAAACGTGTCACACTATTTAACACCTTCCTCTTAATGAGCTGGATGGTAATGTTGATCCTTGAATACGTTCTGCATGCATCCGGAATTGAGGTTACACCACACAATCTTATTAATCTTACTATCTCTGACCACGGCTGTTATTAGAAACACACCGACATCGTAGGTTAAATCCATCAACACATATCTCTGTCGATTAGTAATGCACTAATGGGGTTTAACTTGAAATGTTTTAAATGGTTGAATAGACAAAATATTCAAACAATGTTTGCAGACTTATTATCAGGTATGTAGAGGACACAGATACAAAAACGTTGGTTGTGCATCTAAGACTGTAGTGTATTTGGATGCGCTGATATGACCATATCATTTCTCAGCACCGCAATGATATCATTTATCTGCCATTTTAAAAATGGACATTCTGTCAGGTGTCATAGTAACACAATTCGATGTAATAAATAAATATCGGGGTTTTAGATGTATTAAATTATGCCTCTAATGTTTTAAGGGGATGGGGTCTTAATCTATCTTAGCACACAACTCTGGTGGAAAATGGGTAAAATTGAATAAGTTCAAGCGCTCTAATTGTCCATCCATGCATCTAAATGTGCAGGGGATCATCTGTAAGCATCTTGATTTAAATCCATTTTCATGGATAACCCGCAGGCCATGCAGAGATCCTATTTTCTTATTTTATACTCTGAACTATAAAACAATAATAAACCAGACTTACCAGTTTTCATGAGGGGTACGATCAAATATATCACTTTAATTGCCATGCCAGCAACATGTTTCTGGGAAATTCGTTTCAAAATCGCCTCCCCATTGCCTTATCTATGTTGTCTCAAGATTTACTGGGGAAGGGATATATATCGTCATTCGTCCTAATCTAACCTCATCTTGTTGCCTGTGAACACCGGCGTCCCATTGGTTAGATTGTCCACAAGTCGTCTTGGAAATGGACCTTCCGACATTAGCGTAATTTGGGAAAACACCTTCCCACAATGAATTGTGTGCTCCACTTCTGGCTACTAAACAAACCAGCCGGTGGGAAAACAGCCTTATGCCTACTTTACCAGTATGCCCAAATACCCCGCACTTTAAGTAGATTATATGAAGTAATGTTATAAGATTATTGAAATCATTTGGAAAGCTAATCCGATTTCCTATTCATTTCTATATTTAATAAGTCGTAAAATTTAATACAGTTAATTGCAATTTTAAAAAGGCTCATATTGTCCATTGATTTAATGAATCTAATTATAATGGCATATTTTATATGCACAAATAACTTCATGAACATTTTTTTTAAATCTAAAGTATAATATATTAATGTTTAGGCAATTGGATGCGTTTTCCAATGATGTATGAGCCCAATAATATTGGGATTTTGGTTTACCATAGAATCGATTTAAATTGAGGTGTATTCTAGCTGAATATTAACTCAATGTGGGTCAGCTGCTTGTTCTTGACTCTACCAGCCAGCAGGGGCCTAGCGCACCATTGTGGCGTAAAGCAACGACCGTCGGTAGCCCATGCCTAAGGCATGCGCTAACAATGGACGTTGCTTTACGCCTATTTAACGCCATATCGGTGCACTAGGCCCCTGAGGGGCCCAGAGCGTTGCTTTAACGGGAATGTGAGAAAAGTGTTTTGAGACGTTAGTATTTCAAGTTCTAAATCCTTACTGCCGTCATTACTGCATGCCTGATTACTTTCAAGAAATATTCTGGTGAAATAGATATTCAAAATAATCAACAGCTTAGCTTGAAATTGATGTTTTCAGCACTGGTTGGCGTGCTCATTTGATATCCGATTAGGAATACCTCTAATACAAATATAGAAGATTATCTGACAGGCAGCTATGAATCCTCAGTTTTTCTAAATCCTACTAACACAGATGAAATCTCAAAAATCTTAATGCAAATCAACCTGAACAAAAGTGCAGGCATTGATAATTTTAAATGGAACATTTTTAAAAACTGTCTCTCACAAATATTAATCCCATTGAACCACATTTGTAATCTTTCCCTGATGCAGGGTATATTCCCATCTCGACTAAAAGTAGCACGGGTGACACCAATATATAAAACCAAGGACTCTTCTGACTTCACTAATTACCGGCCTGTCTCAGTACTTCCACTATTTTCTAAACTTCTAGAAAGACTTTTCTACAATAGACTGATAAATTTCTTAAATAAATATTCTATTCTCTATAAAGCGCAATATGGTTTTAGACAAAACCACTCCACAATGCTGGCTTTGATAGATATGTTGGAAAAAATTACAAATTCTCTAGAAAACAAAGAACATATTCTTGGCATATTTCTTGATCTTTCTAAGGCTTTTGACACAATTGATCATAAGATTCTAATAAAAAATCTATCTTATTATGGAGTGAGAGGAATTTTTCTAAATTGGATAACAAGTTATTTATCAAACAGAGTACAGTGCGTACAATACAATGGAGCTTGCTCTAGCAATGAAAACCTAGTCTGTGGTGTCCCGCAGGGATCAGTACTTGGACCTCTCCTGTTTTTAATATATATGAATGATTTACCCAATGTTTGTCAGCACCTTTCATTAATACTGTTTGCGGATGACACCAATGCTTTTTGCCACAACAAGAATATAGAAACACTATATAAAAATGTAAATGAAGAAATGGAAAAAGTAATAAATTGGTTTAAAGTAAATAAATTATCACTGAATGTCGGGAAAACTAATTACATGCTCTTTACAAAATCTAGAAAACTAAAGAAAAATGACTTGCCAAAATTGTACATTAATAATCAGGAAATACAGGGGGATGAGTTTGCTAAATTCTTAGGTGTCTACCTGGATAAAGATCTAACCTGGGAGAAACATATAGAGATTGTAACATTTAAAGTTGGGATCATGCGACGACTTAGATCATACTTGCCACCTAACATACTAAAAACACTATATTGCACGTTAATACTCCCACAAATTACTTATTGCAACACTATTTGGACTAATACATATAAAATCAGACTGGCAAGACTAAAATCACTTCAAAAGCAAGCCATTACACTTTTTGCACAAACAGGAGAGGCCCAAAATGTTTACAAGACAGAAAATTTATTAAAACTAGAAGATATTGGTAATCTCCAATTATATACAATAATAAAAGATTTTTTCAAAGGTAATCTACCAAATTCACTGTCTTCTCTCTTTAACCTAAACACTGAAATACATGCATACAACACCAGATCTAGACACAACTTTCACCCAGAATACAATAGAATGGAAATCTCAAAACGAAAACCATCCTTTCAAGCTACAAAACTCAGGAATAACACAGACACGAACACACGTACACGGATTACTAGTCAAAATGTTCATTAATAAGTACTAAATCGGGTAATTGGACCTCACTCATATATTAGTTACTACACCTTCATGCGCCCGGACACCACAGCAATTACCAGCAATTCATCATGAAGAACCACCTGTTACCAATACTGATATTACTGCTCCTGCCCTGCCTCTACACTCCGGTTTGACATATTGTCTACATAAAATAAAAGGTACCGGTACTGCTGAATATTCTGGACCTAGGGGAATTTGTGGGAGAATTTTCTGCATAAGGCAGCAATGTCTTCTATTCCAAATGTGTACAGAAGATTACTTACGTCATAACCAAATCAGTTTGTTGCTAGAATCATGTTGGCCATTGTTATCTTTACTGTATCATTAACCATAATCATATTTAATTAATTTTATTATATTGTATTTTATGTGAATGTCTGGCTCCTGGGTCTTACAGACAACACATCCAAAGGGACATAGCTCCTCCTGCTGGGTGTTTTGTAGAGGGCTTGACTGGGGGCTGTGGTTGGCTAAGCCACCAACAACTCTCGGTCGGGTGGCCTTTCTGAATATTCAGCGAGTGTGCAGCTTCTGTGTTAAATCCTGAGTCAAATTGGACCAGCACTCCTCAAGATATACACAGATCCAGAACTTGATCATATCTAAGAGCTCTAAAAACCCAGCCATGACAAACACGCTAAGAAATAGACTCGAACACAGATTCACATAGCCGGTTTACTCTCTTTCCTCTAGGGAAAGAAGGTGATAGACAATAATAATAATAATAATAATAATAATAATAATAATAGTAGAAACAGGATGAACTCCAGCCCCCACCCCACCCCCTTCATCCCCTAGCCCATTCCAATGAGTGAAATATGTTACCCACAGAATGAAGAACAATAAAAAACAAGTGAACCATGTTTGTCAAATGTCTTGTCTTTTTCTCTTTTTTTTTTCTCTTCTTTTTCTATGTCAAATCCTATATTATTTGTCTGTAGTTATGTATAATATATTGTCATAATGCCTTATGTCTACTTATGTCAAATCATGTGTAACTTGTATGTTATTTTATGTCAGGGGTCCACAAGCTAATAGGCACAGCCTCCAGTGGACTCCCTGTTATCATATTGTAATTTGTAATATTTACCAAGAGAATAAATCAAATCAAAATCAAAAAAATCTACTGTATATCCAGATTTCCTGATAAAGGGAAATAATTCTTCGTTCGTCCTAATGCAATATCATCTTGTTGTCCGTGAATGGTTTCGTCCCATTGTTTAGATAGTCCACCAGTCTTCATCTCTATGCTATCTACACCACTAAACGGGCATTCAACCTGGCGATTTAGACACATAGTGGTCGTCGTCCTTTTGTCTGCGGAAATAATAATAGTTATCAGAATTTCTACAGACCCACATAAAAGACTGTTAACCATCAAAGTGGAATTAAAGGGGCAATAACATTCACGTCTTTGCATCGGCAATGTCCATTTGCAGGGCAAGAGAAGAATAGCTATTGAAAATTTACGACTGGAATGACTGGCTCTGTTACAGAGCCAGTCATTCCAGTAGTTAATTTTCGAAAATACTCTGCTCTTGGACTGCAAATGGGCATTAATCCAGACAACTGTATTAACGTAGTGTATATGATACCGAATTTGTTGCGTTACGTAGCTTATAGAAAAAAACTTGTTTCTTAAAGCGCGAACACCCCTCACCCTCACCCCCACCCACGCCACCCTCACCCCCCTCCCCAGCCCCCACCCGTTAAGAGCGAGGTGATAGGCTAAGTGGGTAATCCGGTCCTTGTAATGAAGATGTAACATAGCTGTTGTGATGCGAACTCAAACATTCTTCATTTGCATTTGTCTACTGTACGTCACGATACAGCATGACGACCACTGTTTGTTATAGACATGCTACAGAATCAGTCCTATTATCCTATATAAGGTTTCACTCACCTGTACTATTTCGAAATTACGGTTTTTTCATTAGCCCTTAACAATCTGATGTCAATATTTTATCTTTTACTGTATCAATAGCAAAGAAACTGGTGCACATTTTAAACATGTTTGGTGGACTATGATGCGGTCGTAGACCAAATTTGTTGAAAAATGAACACAGTTCCTCTTTTAATTTAATTTGAAAATATAAAAAAACTTTGACATCAGAATGATAATGGTTAAAGATCAGATAATAGAGAGATCCATTTCTAGCTATGTTATGTCAAACTCTAGCTAAACTCCGCCCATATTGCATACATGTTTGAATCGATCTAACACTTTTCACCACGAATTACCAGAATCTAAATGTCAAGGTAACTAGGCAGGGAAGTTGTTGAATATTTTGAAATTAGTTGACTTGGCTGTTAGCCGTTGCTTAAATATGGCATCGAAAGTTCTCAGTCAAACTTGTTTCGAAATATTCAACATAGTAAAACTTTATTAAATTTTAATTTTAATAAAGACATATAATTCAAAAGGATGCTGTCGAACCTTTGCGCCGTTCGAGACTGGTCTACGTCTTTGATTGTGAGGTTAGCACAGAAAGGCCTATTTCGATTATGACGTCAGTTATTTGAGTGACAGATCATAGCCCTCTGTGGCAAGTAGCAATTTACCATTTGCTTAGATGTCCAAAACATGTGATTAAAACCCCACTACACAATACCTCTTCTGCCAGTATTTGAGTTGCTTTAGCGAAAGTGGGGTTAGAAAATCATTTATCCAGAACAAAATTATTTCATCGTGGCGGAGTAGATCATTGTCATCGATAGGTAAAATGTAAAATCTTTCACGTTTGTGCAGGCTCTGGGACCAACCCGTCATTTATTCCTAAAAAATCGGCACGTACATATGTGACAATGGACCTTTCCAGTTTTACCGATGTCCCGCCCACTTCTAGCTAAGCTCCACCCGCACTTCGCTTGTCTGGATTGATCGATCCATGAATGCCCTAAGTATCATTTTACTGAGGATTATACAGGTAAGCTGTTGCATATTTTAATATGGCAGCAACAGCGCCCAGTCAAATTAGTTTCAAAATATTCATCAGACTATTTATTAAATAGTAAAGACGTACAACAACGCATATAGTCCGTTTTCAAATATGCGTTCGTGACGTACTTATCTACGTCATTCATGACCTCATAATGACGTCATTCATTATGATGTCATTCTACAGAGAACGTAGTTGATTATGACGTCATATGATGAATGTATACACTAGAAAGGTGAATTATTATATATTAATACGTAAAAATGGTAAAATTTATGCAATGCAGGATATCTGTGTAAAATTAAAACAACTGTAGTTCATATCAAGCCTGCACGCTCACAGGCTTCCCACATGTTTCATCCCCACTCTAACCCCACTCACCACACTATTTGTGCTGGCGCTGTCAACAGTCATAGTCAATGGATGACTCCAATTTATCAATCAAATATATGCTGTCATAATGAATCACGTCACATGTAGGAAGACGTCATAATCAATTACGGAATGACTGACATATCTAAGTCCGTCATAGACGTTTAATAGTCAGTCAAGTTGTACATATTGTATGCAACGTCCTCTTTCTCACCGCCACCGTCCGGGAACGGGAGTCCGTGTCTCCAGGCGGCCATTTCGGTTCTCTTTCGAGGGGTGGTTGCACTGCGGCGGTTCATAAGCGGAGGTCTTCTCTTCTTGTAGCGAAGGAGTCCTGCGGGGAGCCTGAGGTGCGTGCGTGTGTAGTGGATGCGTTCGGCAGTCGGAAAGGGCAGCAGGTGGCTGTATTAGTGGTTTAGAATGATTGCCTCATTGGTCAATAATGATAAGTACTGTTGCCCCATTCGTCTATGGAAACAGTTGAGCTTGTTTGATGAACCATGCATGTTGCGCATTAATTAATGTAAAAATGGTTACAGTTCCTCATCCGCTAGGTGAGCCCTATGGTTCTTATGACATTTATTTATATTGCGATGGCTATGTTGTCATCTCATGTTTAAAGCAATTACTATTGCACATCTATCGTCATATGGGCATACACGTAGTTGTTGAACACGCGAAAAGGTTACTTGTCATCTTTCGGGACAAGTAGATGTCGTCTTCATTATTGATTGATGTGGGTGTATTTGCTCCATAAGAACCTTGGTATATGGGAGGTAAATGAGATGACATTGTCTGATACAGAAACGTTTGATGCGCAGCTCTATTCACCGTCACCAAGTCAAGTTAAACTTTAAATGCCTTTGATGATGATATGTCTAGGATAAAGAACTCAAACGAACGCCTGCCATCTGAAGATGCATTTGACCTTCATATCAAATGGGATAAATCTGTGAGCGAGTATTTGGTATTCAGCGTCAGTTCCTATAAACCTATACCCCAGCCTCATCAAGCACCAGATAATAGATGCGAACAGGGTACTAATAGACAGCTTTAACAGCAATGGCCAACTAATAATTCGGTTCCAAAAAGCATGTCCTGAACAGTTAGCCTACATATACATATTACAATGCCAAACTATGAAGTGCACCTGTCTGAAAAATGTGTGCATTTGGTCTTATACAGCTTAGGACAGTATCTGTAATAGTCCAATGGGCAACATGTTTTGCAGAGCAAGCGGATTAATATTCGGCTTATAAAATCTGATCATTTATGTAATTGTTTTGGCTTGTGCATATTTTACGTGCATCGCCTGTTCTTCTCCAGAAACTCCAAAATTGTGAATATAAGGCACGTAATTTGCGGGCCTCATCATACTGTTTTTCTGAGATGGATGGGCGAAAGATTACACATCTCAAAGAACCTCTGTCATGAGCCTAAAAGTTATATCATATGGCGGCTGAATGGATGCATCCACTCTTAGCTATGCCCAGCCAACTCTAGCTAAGCTCCGCCCTCGATTTGCCCGCGTTTGAATAGATCGAACCCTATACAGCTACCGTGTTGCATATTCTGTTGCTGCCTATGAAAACAACAGCACCCATTTGAGTTAGTTTTAAAATATCTATCATAATGTTTATTAAATAGTAAAGACATATAATTCGTACACATGACGAACTATTACAGGTTCGTGACTGAGTATTATCTGTAAATTATGATTGTAACGTCAACCTATATGCACTGTAATTGTTTACGACGTCAGTACTTCAGTGACAGATTGGATTCATCCATTATTATTGTAAGCGAATCTATTGTTACATACAGGATATGATCTGGATCATATACAGCAAACCATGTTCAGGTTCACCATAGTTAGTCAACTTACATCTCATCACAATTTAGTTTGCCTATCACTTGTATTTGAACGGCTCCACGTTTCTTCTTCCTGATGAATCCAAATGTCGATCAAGTATATGACGTCATAATCAATTACATCACATGTAGGCTTCACAATCACAGAAATACTCTGTCACGATTCTGAGATAGTCCGTCAAGTGAACGAATTGTATGTCTTTGATGAATTTACTATTTAATGAAGATTCTTTCGAACATTTTAAAACTAATTTGACTGGATACAACAACAAATTAGTTTCAAAATATAGCTTACCTGTCTAATGACTTTAATATTGAGATTCTTTGAATTCAGGGTTCAATCGATCACAAAAGGGGAACATTATGGGAGGGGTGAAGCTTTAAATGGGTGGGCCATAGCTAAAATTGGATTCATCCCTTAGTCTGCATCGCATAAATATTCGTACTTGCTGATCTTATGATATTTGCCATTAATTTGTGCTATGTGTGCAGACAATAGCGAAATGAGTGCCTGCGAAGACGTGTATTATAACTATATAGGGAACTGTCGATCAGCCAATTCGTCAGCAGACATATATATCAATGGGCCTTTCCAGTTTTAGCTATGTCCCGCCCATTTCTAGCTATGCTCCACCCACACCCCGCTCGTGTTTGGATCGATTGATCCCCAAACTTACCGACTATCAATTTCCAGAAAACTATACAGGTAAGATGTTGTATATTTTGAAAATAATTTGACTGGGTGCATATGCAGCAACAGCGTCCAGTCAAATTAGTTTCAAAATACTCAAAAGCATCTTTATTAAATAGTCAAGACAGAGAATTTATACAACACCACTTAGTCCGTCGTCGATTAAGCGTTCGTGACGTACTTATCTAGGCCTCTCATGGCGTCATTAATTATGACTCCATCCTACACGTTACGTAGCTGATTATGACATCATATGAGGGGCGGGGGTGGGGGGGGGGGGGTGGCAATGTGGAATGAACAATTGCAATCCTTAGAAACAAAATATGTGAAATTGTATTAATTTATTCTATCAAGATCTTATCGAACAGATCCAAAATGATCCATTATTTACACATTATCTGAACAGATGCACAGACCGACGGACGACAAGAGCGGTTTGCTGGACGGACCAACCAACATAAGAAACTTCTTCGAAGCCTCAGAAATACCATATTAGCTGTGTGCCATCAAATTACTCTTGAGGAAATTACCTTAACCAAGAAAAATCTAAAGGACCCACAATCCAGTGCTCAAATGCGAGCGGCTACCTTCCTCTCTTTACGTAAACTAACTAATGCAAAATGCACGCGCTTGTGCGAGAACGCACGCACGTACGTGCGCGCACGCACACGTACCCGTGAACCTGAATTTATGTAACCCCGCCCACCATAAATACGAACTGCGCTACGTCCATATTGTAATTGTATCGTTGCACTTGATGTCGGATTATATATATATGTATATATGCCTTGCCCAATGTAAATACATATTTGGCATAGTTTTATCTCTGAAATTCTGAACATTGGTAAATCATATAAGGGATGATATGGATCTTGAATGGAATCACGTATTATCTTGAAAGGCTATGCATTTACATACGCTTGAGAAAGATAATTAAATATTGCTTTTCAAACAAACTCTACCCATATACCTCCCTACCTACAGCAAAACCACATCGCCTAGTCCAAACAGAGTCACAGTCCGTGGAAATGACAGTGGGTTTGGGTTCAATCATAATGCGATAAAAGCGAACCAGTCATGCTGACGATATTCAAATGGTCCTTTCCATTTTTAGCTATGCCCCGCCCATTTCTAGCTAAGCTCCACCGACACCACACTCGTGTTGGGATCGATCGATCTCTGAACCCCCCCCCCCCACCCACCCACCCCGGGCTATCAATTTCCAGAAAACAATACAGGTAAGCTGTTGAATATTTTGAAACTAATTTGACTGAGTACTGTTGCTGCCTAAGGCAGCAACAGCGCCCAGTTAAATTAGTTTCAAAATATTCAACAGCATGTTTATTAAATAGTACAGACATACAATTCGTACACCGTGTCAGCCTCTTAAGAGTTGAAGAGGGGACTAATATAATCATTTATGACGTACTGATTATGACGTCATCCTACACGCCGCTTAGCTGATTTTGACGTCATATGACGTCATTACTCTGGAAAGGTCCATTGGATTGAAGGGAAGTGAGATGTGAAGGCATATAAATCAGAACAAATTTATGAAAATATAAAACGAGCAATATTAACTATCGTGACCCAGTTCGTAAAGCTTCGATTATATATCTGTCAACACACGTGATATATAATGTGAATTTCGCACGTGACACGTGTTTATGACATGGGGTATATACAGTATGCCGATATCTTGGCGCAAAGTCCACCAGCACACATCTGTCATACACCATTCAATAAAAGGTGTGCTTATCAAATTTATAGCGTCATCGATGACGCAACAGGGCTGTATGTTCACACTGATCAATCCATCGGTTGGACGAACAGGTCTACTATTTAAATAAAATCATTTGAATGACTGGCTCGATATCAGAATTATGCCCTATAACCATGGCTGGTGGGTGCCACTGTGGCACCATTACGCATTTTCTTATATTGGTAGAAATCCAAGATGTCGGCCAGTTGCATCATTTTATGTGTTTTCACAGCTAAATCTTGCTCATAATTAATATATCTTTTGAAAATGGTTAATTAAAATACATCAAACATGCTAATGGTATGAACTATCTTTGCTTACATGGAAATTAAAGTAAAGGATATGGCGGCCATTTTGAATTTACAAAGTTTCAAAATACGCGTTTGGATTTCAGAAACACATTTTCTTTAATATTTTGAAAATGTAATACATGCTATTTTTATGTTTGATTGCTATGTTTAGCAGTTAAGTATTTCCTAAGTGGCACCTATACAAAGAGACAGACGTGAATACTTGCACGGGGATGCAAAGTCAGAGATGTTTATAACGGCCACCTTCTTTTGGGACCAGGCAGTGGTGGGGTGTCACAAAACTACTTAGACTGAAGCACAATCATCGTATGGCCCAAAAAGCCAATTTCTAATATATATAGTAAGTGAACACCTATATTTAGTGACCATTCTTTGATGTTCCCCAACGTGTCCGCTATAAACAGGTTTGACTGTATTTGCTTATTGACATAAATCTCAAAATTGTTATATTGATTTTACTTAAATTAAGTAAAGGCTCAAATCAGGAATATCAGCATTTGCGGCTACATCATTAAAATCTGGCCATACGAGACACACAGTACCAAATGGGAAGTCACCCTTGTAAGAGTCGTTCGACACGAATTTTGGCAAAATCAACTATGCACTCTTGGTGGCCATCACAGCATACGCTTCCTTTTGGCCTTTCAGACCATGAGAGCTAATAACTGCATTATAAACTAATTCACCTTTCCAGAGCATCTATCTTCATCTGACGTCACGGGACGTCATAATCAGTTAAGCGGTGTGTGGGATGACATCATAAGCATCATAAATTTGGCCCGTTTTCAACTTTTAATAGACCGACACATTGTAAGAATTGTATGTTTCTACTATTTTATGAACATGCTGTTGAATATTTTGATCCTATTTTGCCTGGGCGCTGTTTAGCACCGAATCAAAATAGTTTCAAAATATTCAACAGCTTACATATATAGTGTTCTGGAAATTGATGGTCAGTGAGTTCAGGGATCGATCGATCCCAACACGAGCTAGGTGAAGGTGGAGCTTAGCTAGAGATGGGCGGGGTATAGCTAAAAATGGAAAGTTCCATTTTCACTATCACAGTCTTCATCTTCATCAGCAGTTCGAGAATGTTCCGTATGTGGGTTGTCACATCCTTCTTGGACCAGACACATGCAGTAAGGCGGTACATGAGAAACTCGCTGTTTTACGGCTATACATATTATGCAAACAGGTAGTGTCTGAAGAACACGTGTTGGGCAGCCTTTAGCAAAAAGTTACACCTGGGATAGATTCTGGTGTTCCACTGGCGGATGAGCCATTTCCTGTGCAGACTTCCATCGCAATCCTTGCGCTGAGAATGTGCTGACGTAATGCACCATCTGTTAGCGGTAATGACTTAACTTTAGGAGCATCAGCTCAGCTTGTATGTCTGTACTATTTAATACACACGCTGTTGACTATTTTGAAACTAATTTGACTGGACGCTGTTGCCGGCATCGCCAAGTTCCAAAATATTCAATAGCTTACCTGAATAGTTTTCTGAAAATTGAGAGTCAGGGAGTTAAGAGATCGATCGATCCCAACAGTTACACTGACGCGGTCTAAGTGGAACTTAGATTGAGATGGGCGGGGCATAGCTAAAAGTGGAAAGGTCCGTTGTTTGTCATGATTTATTGCCTCTTCTACCACGCACTGCTGGTTACGGATATAATGCAGATTGACTTTTGGTAGCAGCCTTAGTCCTGTTGTGAAGCTGAAAAGTTAATGTCGGTATCAGAACCATCTGACTTCTTTGTACTACGTGTGATGTATTTGATATCAGTGTCTGACATCAAGCAGTAATAAACAAGTACGAGGACACTATTTGCACATTCCTCTTGCTCAGCAGAACCAAGGTCATCAGGTACGAGATAATACTGATATCAGTTTCTTCATGTCTCAAAATACAATAGTTGAAGTATTAGCTTCGCAGAGTTGTTTAATAAACATGTTATTTGTTGTGGGTATTCTTTATTTCGACTTAACGTGATGGACATTCTCGGTCTCATGTGACATTGTCGATCTAGCCGGCCTGCCTGTTTTGCTCATAGTTCTTGGTTGGAGTTGTCTCATATGTGTCAAACACAACATATACACGAGTGTTTATATGTACATCTATCCTAACATTAGCAGATAATTGCAGTGTATGCCCTTTTTAACAAGGAAAATGGTAGAGCATCTCATTCCCATAGAAGATGTATGTGTCTATGTTTGGCTGACTCTGTCTTATAACTTCGAGCTTCTTCACTAGGGCTGCATTGGTTGTCTTCTGCAGTTTGCATTTTGCCATGGTCGCCAAACAGAGCGTGTGACAAGTTCATACGAGCACACATAACAGAGACGCATAGATGGCTTGTACGAGAGAATTAAGATGCAGGCCGGTAAAATGTCTATCAGTGTTATATAAGTGTATCTATATTACTTATATAACACAGAAAGCCATTTTGTCTGCCTCTGTATTCATAATCAAAAGACACATTCAGCTGAATATAGAACACATTTAATTGAGATCTGATTTTCAAACAATAACGCTAACCTTTAGCAATTTAACTATGTTAAGGCAAAACCAAATTTTCCCGTGAATCATCCTTATCTTTAAACTACATCTCAAGCACACATGCCCGCGTCAATGAGAACCTATTTAAATATCTATAATACGATCTACAGATTTCTGCACCACGCCCCAACACACACACACACACACACACACATATATATATATATATATATATATATATATATATATATATATATATATATATATATATATATATATTTGATCAGACCTCTTCAGAGGTGAAATAATAGGACGAAAGAAATTACAAATAATACACAATTTCAAAGATTCATGCACATATTAAAAACAAGTATAGACGCTCTATAGTTTTGACATAGGTGGATTTGTCGGAAGGACTATACTTTCACAGACCGATAGACCGACAGACCGACCGATACAAGAAATTATACTAGTTGCAAGTCGAAACTAAACCATATCTCCATGGCATAAACATGCAATGAGGTTGTTTGCCCTGAATGTCCCTGCGTCTAGAATGCAAAAAATCGCTCAACACCCAATACTATATACATATACATTCGTCAATATATATATATATATATATATATGTATATATATATATATATATATATATATATATATATATATATATATATATATATATATATATATATATATATATATATATATATATATATATATATATATATATATATATATATATATATATATATATATAATAATTTAAGAAAGTAATAATAGAGGGATATATTTGCTGTCATAACTGGCTATTTCTAGTAGGGCACTGCCCACTGTGTAGGCGCGTGTGAATAGATAGTAACACTTTGCTCCCTGAATACCCATAATCTCAATTTCAAGGTAACTATGGAAGTTAAGCGGTTTAACCCTTTCACCGATGAATTCCCCATATCTCATTTTCAAGGCAATCATGCATGAAAACTGTTGAATATTTTGAGATTAATTTGACTGGGAGACGTTGCTGCCTAAGGCAAATTAATTTCAATATATTCAACAAAATAAGTTTTATATAGTAATGAATTTACATTTTCATGGATTTGTCGGTGAGAGGGTTAAAAGTCACAGTCAAATTGGTTTCCAAATATTCAACAGCTTACCGGTATAGTTAGTTACCTTGAAATTGCAATTCAGGGAATTCAGTGGTCAAATTGTTGAATCGATTCAGACGCGCGTACAAGTGGTCGAGGAATGGCTAAATTGAATCGCTCTATAATATTGTTCTCTACACAGGGATTCTCTACATCGAGGCTAGCATAGAGGTAGCCCTTTCATAAAAGATCGTAGGCCTACATCCAAAGCCAAGTGAGGAATCCGGTTTTAGCTATGCTCCGCCCATCTCTAGCTAAGCTCCACCCACAATTTGCCCGTGTAGAGATCGATAGATCCCTGAACTCCATGCCTATCACTTTCCAGAAAACTATACATGTAAGCTGGTGAACATTTTGAACCTAATTTGACTGTGTACTTTTGCTGCCTGGCAATAGCGTCCATTAAAGTTAGTTTGAATATATTCAACGGCATGTTTATTAAATAGTAAAGACATACAGTTTGTGCAAATACGCATAGCCCGTCATTAATTATGCGCTCGTGACGAACCTAGCTACGTCATTCATGATATAATTGATTATGACTTCAGCCTACACGTCACGTAATTGATTATGACGTCATATGTTTGACTGAGAACCTGGATTCGTCTATTGCATTCTTCCGCTGTCAGAGGGTTATTCCTTCACTAGATCTGCTTCAAGCGTCGACTGTCGACCAGCAGAGAAATGGTCTCAGGAAGAGGAGCGATTAATTCCTCATCATTGACGTATGCGCCTCGCAATGGATGATGTGAAAGTATTCGAAAGAAGCTTCGCGACCGGGCATACTAATGACAGGCATTCTCTTTAGCTATGTGACATGCACACTGGATTGGCTGTCACTGGTGGCAGTAATACTGCCCTGCATTGACAAAAGAGAGCAAGTGACATTTTGGCCGAAATTGAAATTTCATGGCAATGTGAGTCTAGGAGGCCAGTTACATTTTGTATTAGAAGACTGATATAATAGGAGCGCTCAGTCTGTGGGAATTAGATTCGCGTAAGGACACATGTGCGCCCACGATTCGGATACACACTGACAAATGGGAGCAAATGACTTACTCCATTTTGCTTCTATAAACTCGAATATATACTAACACTTTGTCACCTAAATTCCTGTAGATTGGATGCAGCAGCACCTATTGCAATATCCTTCTAAAAAAAGATGCGTCCTACTTCCAAAAAGGCGAATTGGCAACAATTAGGCATACACGTATGTGCAGGCCTGCTTGTGTAACCGTGTGTGTTGCGTGGCCATATGAGTGTATATATGTGTAGGTGTATGTGTTCATGTAATAACAGTGTATGTGTCCGCGTACCTGCGTGTGCGTGCTTGAGAGCGCATGCATGCATGCATGTGTGCGTGCGTGCGTGCGTGTTAGATATGTGCATGAGTTCAGTTTACTAATCCAAAAAAGCGACAATGATGAGATCATCCAAACACAAGTCACCATGCATAAGATAATGTTGTTGTTGTCTGTACACATTACCCAAGACAGACTTAAAAGGCTTACGTTTTCAAAATGATGAATACATTTGCGACTGACGTAATATGCTGTATAAAAATATCGTAGTATGCAACTTATCAAGTTCACGGCGACATCATACCGCCTGATTTAGCATGTAGGTCAGGCAAAGGCATATTCCGTTTGAATGTGCAGCCAATCTTGGAGTGTCTTTCTGCATTTTTGCAACTCAGGCCTAGCTACGTGTAACATACTGAAAATAATATTGCTATGTCATGTATTTCCGTGTAAAACAAACACGCCCCGTGTTATTTTGACAGTGTTGAGAAACATATCAGCAATAATAGCATCTAGTCGAGGGGTCGATTCCCGCGGTGGTGGTGGTTGGGTTAGGGGCATTATTGGCTAGTGAATATATTAGTTTCTATCACATTTTATACAGATGGAGGAATATGAAAGTAGGCCAAAATGGGTAACTGTTATACAACAAATAATGACATTGCTTATCACACACGGCATGGAATTTACTAATTATATTTTCCAGGAGGAACAAACAATCCCTCTTCAAGGATTTAACCGACTCAAAGATCTGCCCCTAGCAATGGATCCACCCACACCCATTTTATATTCTACGAATTTCAATACTATTATTAAAAGATAATTGTGAAATGATACAGAAAATCATTTTAGTGATATTTAAGTCATTTTACTTTAGAATAGTGTTAATAAAACAACACGTCGGCCACATACGGATACAGTGAAGGTATCACACCGTCTCCAGGAAAAGAGATTTTCTGGCTGAGATTACCCCTCCTCATGCTCTATGTAGCCTAGGAACCGATTTTGCGCATAACATTACAATTTTTGCTGCCGCATTTAGAAGATGACCACTGTACGTGGTGGGATGGTGTTGGCGCTTGCATTGAGTGGTTGCGCGGTTAGGGGAGCCGGCGATGACGTGCCATCTACTGCGTATTCTAGTTTAATTTATAGCCAATCAGAAGAAACCCATATGCTGTTTGCTTTAGTACCATATTATAATAGTATCAGTTTGGCGGTGTAGTGAGAAGTAACTATGCATGCAAGATGTTGAATATTTTGAAACTGATTTAACTAGAAGCTTCCTAATGCATTCATAGTAGCCAGTAAAATTAGTTCCAGAACATATATCATGAACCTTTTTGCTAAGATAAAAAATTGGTGCATACATCTGAATCTACATGGCATCAATTACTATCACACAATCTGGTGGCACACAACATGGCGTCATTTGTGCAAGATTCACGTGCAAATTATTGTAGGTACATAACGACACTTTTCTGAACTTAAACAATAATTGATATAAAATCCCAATGACAGAAACTAAAAATAAATCACGATATTTGAGATAAGGTGACTATTCCTTTAAATTTGCCATGCTAATTAGATTGATTGGCAGCCATATTATGTTAATTACGTGTTAAGTAACTTTATGCGTGAACATTTGAAAACAGAAACCGCCTAAAAATGTACCCGTTGATCGCATTATGGTGACTAAAATCGAGAAACCTGTTTCTGCTGATTTTTTTTCGGACCTTGTCAATTATGACATTACAATCGTCAAGAGGGAGCAAGCCATATTATTTTCGGAATAAGGTCAAATTGGTATTAATGAAATAAATCTGCAAAATGTATTAACCATCACCTATTTAATTTGTCCTTTTAATCTGACGTATCTATGCTCATTTGGGAGGGCAACGAAGGAAGACGTCTTTTGATTTACCGACAATTCCTCTTTCCAGTTTATCCTTCCATCATATGACGTCATAATCAACTACGTGGCGGATAGAATGACACCACAATCAATGAGGTCATTATTACATCATGCATGACGTAGATAAGTACGTCACGAACGAATAGCTGAAGACGGACTATGCGTTGTTATACGAATTGTACGTCTTTACTATTTAAAAATACCCATTTGAATATTTTAAAACTAATTTGACTGGGCGTTGTTGCTGCCAGAGGCAGCAACAGCACCCAGTCAAATTAGTTACAAAATGTTCAACAACTTAGCTGTATAGTTTTCAGGAAATTGATAGTCAGGGCATTCGGGGATCGATCAATCCCACCACGGCAAAGTGTGGGTGGAGCTTAGCTAGAAATGGGCGGGGCATGGCTAACACTGGAAAGATCCATTACTGTTTACTTGCTCTCTTTTGCCATGGCAGGGTAGACTATGCGTCTCTCTAAAAAATAGTTTGATTATGCAACACAACAAATTCACCTATATCACTGGCCCGTGAGACAAGGTTCTTTTCCATTCCTGTGTTATCATCGGTATGTACTAATAGGAGTTCATTTCTAGCTAGGCACTGGCAGTTTTTGTTCGGCTCTCCGGTCACTCTTTGTACGTCTTTGAATCGATTTGAAACTTTGACAATTTTATTCTCAGAATCGAAATTTGTTGTTGAATACTTTGAAATTAATTTGACTGGCAGGTGTTTCTGGAACAACTCTTAGTAAAAAATAAAAAGACAGAATTCATAAGGAATCGTGACAGACTTTTCAATTTCCTTGAAGGAGCAACCTCATTTTGATTGTGACGTCAGCTAATACGTGACATATCTGATTATGACGTTATGTACGTGAGTGGCAGATCAGATCATAATGGACCTTTCCAGTTTTAGCTATGCCCCGCCAATCTCTGGCTAATCTCCACCCACACCTCGCTCGTGTTGGGATCGATCGATCATTGACTCCGTGACTATCAATTTCCAGAAAACCATACAGGTAAGCTGTTGAATATCTTGAAACTAATTTGACTGGGCGCTGATGCTGCCATACAACTTGACGGACTATTAAGATGGACTAAATCGAGTCACTCATGCCGTAATGATTATGACGTCACGTTGTTCATTTGACGGCATATGACGTCATATGATAGATGGATAAACTGGAATGGTAAATTCAGATAACGTTATATGTCCCATATGCAATGAACGCAGATGAGGGAAACACATCCGATTCACAACGTTTCGGCTGAACGAGTCATAGCTACACTGAGAAAGAGACCCAGAATCTCAAGATCACCACCTGGAAACCACGTTAGATTTTGTATTTGCACACTATCAGTGTGTACCCTTTCCAAACCTTACCGAGCTTTAATCACTTCTTGAAAGGTTGCAATATAATGTATCGATAAGTCATTAAACAGTAATAGCATTGGTGGGTGTATTTAATGACAAACATATGGAAAGAAGAATCCTATATGGTTCTATTTCTCAAAATGCTTCGCGAGTTTATGAAATATTTATCGTCGCAATAAGTGTACACCTCCCAATTGATTAAATATGTATGTAGTATGTATATAATAAAAGCGACTTAAAGGTGCATATACACACCAGCATGCTTGAAAATAAAACTGTTAAAATTGTATACTTTTAGAGTCTTAAATTATGTATGTCTGCTTACTGTATTCTGGGGCTGTAGTAGTAGAAACATCCTACAGCTGCACTCAGTACGTCTTCGCTTTTACCCACTGTGTCTTGTCTTCAGCCGAAATCTTTAGCGTCCTCGGGTCCATTCTTGTCTTGAGTGTACCGAGTCCTGCTTTCTTGAGAGCACCTCGTAGCACACTTAACGGATTTATGCAATGACGTCCACTCCTGGCTTTGCATTTGGTGGGGTACGCCGATTCCAAGGCTCTCTATGCTGGTGTCTCTTATGGCATCCTTAGCACATGGCCAAACATGGGACATCTTTGCTGGGCGACTTTTATAGACATCGGCAATGTATTACACATTTTGTATAGCGCATCAATGGAAAGTATGCTGTCTGGCCATCCGTGTCAAGGTTTAATCAAGGGCATCCATGATCTACGAGAAGGACAGGAAAGCTATGTTACCCATGACGCAGCGTGCAGCAATGTCAGCGATACTGCAAAGCACAGAGCCCAGGATTTTACTTTTCCTCCATGTTTCGCCGCCATGAGGTGGATCGTGATTTTCTTTAGTTTCATGCTTTGTAGATATGTATATGTTGGTGAACTTTGTTTTGGATTCATTCAAAAAGAGATTCTCAATTTTTAGTTTGCTTGCAGCTATTGAGAGAAGTTCGTCAAGTGGTTTCTTCTCCTCGTCTATGAAGTCCACATAATCGGCGTATTCCATCGCCCAGTATTGACACCGGTGGGGTGTGTGTGTTCGTGTGCAACTTTCCCTCACGGATTTCAATGCAGCAGCAAGGTATAAGGTGAAACGTGTAGTTCGGATCGACCGGTCAGGTGCCGGCCGCACCAGCTAAGCTGGGTACGCGCCACCCGTCCTGGATTCGTTCCCTGAACACGGTCCCCTGGATAGAGCTATAAGCGTATATGGGCCTATGAGAGAGATCGCATTGTAAAAACGACTAAGTTCGTTAAAGCGCATAGTGCGCATGTGTGCGCTTAATACTATTCTGACAGAGCGCGTATTTCATGACCAAGATAGGATGGCGCTTTTAGTGTACTGAGTAGGTACATTGTAATCCTTTGTCATTATTTGTTCCCGGCGAATCTGGCATTAATCAAGACCAGTATTCGACGGGCTTTCCGAATCTGTAAACCATTTCAAAATCGGTTTAGAAATGGCTGAGTTATCCACGGAAAACCCCCTTTTGATTATCTTCAAAATATTGCCGTGACGTCGTAACCACGTGTACGCAGAACTTCTAGAATGTTCTAGAACATTCGACTGCGTTATTATTAGCTACGCGCTGATTGGCTATGGCTCGACCGATGATTGGTTGAAGCCTGCAGCCTATGACGTCACGAGTAGTATAAAAGGAGATGAAATCCAGAACTCGAGAGCATCCTCGGCCAGGGGCTGAATAGGTTGGATCTGTATTCGGCTACTATCAGCAAGACAGGCATTAAGCAGATGACTTCGGTCTCGAAGGTTTCTCTT
Organism: Chaetoderma sp. LZ-2023a; assembly: GCA_034401795.1. NCBI lineage: Eukaryota > Metazoa > Mollusca > Caudofoveata > Chaetodermatida > Chaetodermatidae > Chaetoderma > Chaetoderma sp. LZ-2023a. The sequence goes on from CM067367.1 coordinate 48,863,515, forward strand.
CCGTAGCCACTGCAGCAATCCAACTCACCGCACTAAAGCAATTTTGTATCTCCCGATTGCACGGGAGCATTTTTCGAACTTTTGAATGATGTTCACGAATACATCAAGAACTAACTCGGAAAACTCGCGGTGAGGCCTTTCCCGGCCTGAATATGTGATTCTACAGATGTAGAGGCAGCGATGCTCTTTGGTGGATGACTCGCAGGATCTGCCAGCCACACAAAAAATGGGTTATTCAACCGTCCCCACACTGATGTAGTGCAGGTTTATTTCAGCTTTTTGACCGCAGCAAGTAAACTTTGCCCGGTATGTCTTAAGAGCTAACTGACGTACCCCGCACTGTTAAGCTTAGTTATGTAACTTCATCCGTATTCAACAACCCCCGCCCATGATCGGGTTGTTATTAACTTCCATCCATACAATCGGTGTACCGGAACCTTCGTCTTAGCAGTAATGTTATTGTATCTCTTACTGATTACTCGTTAGACATTCTATATTGTGATTACAGTCCTGAGTTCGATCCGCTCCCGTCCTGGACTGCTTGCGGAAATCCTGTTTGCGGGAACCGGCATGCGGGAACTTTCCAGCTTCCGGAGAATGCGTCAACTCACGTCACACCAAGGATGACGTATCAATTTCAGTAACACGATAGCCCATGCTTAAGAATGGCTACCGATTATTCAAGTAACTATACTTAACATTTTAATTATTTCGTTAATTACAGCTTTAACAATTATACCGTATCTGTATAAACATTCCAGATGATTAAAAGGCACCGCAACGGTCTTAGGGCCGCTAGTTATAATTTCTGTATCTGTCTATAGCTATTCTTATTTTTTTGTAAGGTGTTTTTACTAACCGCACCATAGTAGGGTTCTCAACCTGTACTTTATATATTATTCTGATCATTTTACATTGTATTGTTTATTCTGGTTATATATGGCAAGTAGCCATCAGTTTATGTGTTTTGTTTATTTATAGAAAAATATAGGACTGCAGTGCACGTAGGAAACACTATACAGCAACATTTATATATGCAGCACGTTCTCCCGCCACCAACAATTTTTCACTGAGGTCGCTGTCCGTGCTATAACTCTGTTTAGCCCGGCATGCTACCGACTAAAAGCCTTTCTATTCTGCTGCCTTTCTATTCAGCTCGATAGGATAGGTTTAATATGATTAGAGACAATCTCTTCGTTAGGCGACACATAGTGTACGCCTCTTTTCCGGTAGTTGCGATAATTTAGCCCCGCACTCCGACAAGGCTGTGTAAGATTGGCCAACATACCTAATGGGCCTCATATTTCTAAGTTATTGTCTCTCTTCATGTTCCACTAGGCCTTATGGCTTCTTAATTGTTTGGATGTCCCTATCCGCACCATGGACTGATCCGACCCTGGGAAACTATTGGGGTTTCCGAGCGGTGATGGCCAGGATGTGGTGTCACACACATTTCCCGCGTATCTTCGGATACTTGGTAGTTAGTTACCCTTGGCAAGGTAGGAAGCACTAATAATTCTTGTTTTCTTTTATCTGCTGGCAAATCCTCCTGCACCGCAGTGCATAACTGGGCAACTTGCGTTTAAACCTAACGTTAAGTTAAAAAGAGAGCTCCATAGGACCTGGTGACAGGCGAGATGTGCTTCCCCACTGAATTCCATAGGAATGTCTAGGCATGATATTAAGATCTGCCACGCCCTCACGGGAAGGACATTCACGGTGGGTATTCGTCTCTCTTACACCCTCCATAACGATAGATCAGTTGCCTAAAAATGCTTTTGTGAAAAGTAACCAATGTCCTGTGACGTTTGATGTGGTTACGGAGCAAGATGTCTGGATTCTTACCCAGTTCGGAGATCTTGCAAAGCGACATGTATGCACGCTGTCTTCAGTATTGATGTCTTAGGGCATCCATTTTCAAAGACAGCCGTATTTAAAAACTAGGTAGACGTCAGCCATTGGTGGCCTAAAATAGTTTTTGTCTCTAAAAACTAAATGAAATGTTAGGCATAGAAGAAGGCCCGCATAAATAAAAGAGGCAACTACTAATTCAGCATATTTGAAACTACATAAGACGGTGGCGTGGGAATCCTTCGGGAATCGCTCGTCCCGTCTTCACGTAAAACAACACCCAACCTTTTAGTCATAATTTCACTAGGTATGGTCTTTTCATTACAGTATTTTGGTTGAATATTAGAATAATCCCCTTTTCATCCAATACTCTTCACCCGCTTTAAGCGATGGTGACGTTTCCTGTGACAGAGGCCCATGCGAGGCACTTGCCTCTCGCAAGGATTCAGTGACGACGGCCCACGCAATGATAATACTCCTCACCTAAACTAGCATTAGGAGTAGTGCTCGTGTGAGGCACATGGCTTTTCGACACTATAAAAGATAATTTTCTTTCCTTTCAGCTTAGAGTTATAATAGCTTATATTAAGTTAATTAGTTATCTCGTGTACCGGAGCCTCCCTTGCGGCGATACCTCTGCGGACCTACGAGTCTGTGTGGTACCTCCGGGAGCCCAACGTTTAAAAGTTCATCAGGCTGTCTCTATGGCTTGTATTTTCGTTTGCTCATTATATTTGTCTAAGCATACTTGACGGTCTGTTTAGGTAAAACCGTTGTATAGACTTATTTTATAATTAGGTCACCAAATAAAATCTTGTAAGTCCATAGATCACGAAATTGCTATGGACAGGCATATTGGTGACATAAACTATTGTGAGATTGTAGTGTTTAATGTTCGCGACGGAATGATCGAGTTCGACCGGCCTTAGGAGCCAGTCTTTGTTACCCGTAGGGCAGTATCGCACGGGATCCGTAACCCCGAGACCGGAAGCTAACCGGCGTCATCATTCGTCGTGCACTTGCGGCGCAGCGAGTCAACACCAGACACCGGAACGGCCCGACACTACCCCCACGAGCTGCAAAAGCACCATAGATAGACGATCTTTCTTGGGGAGGCGATTGATGTCTCAAACACCACAGATTTCTCTGACTTGACTCTTAAATTATGTACCTAGATGTAATGAACCGAAATAAATCTTAACCTATGATGATTTCAATCCATATAAATCAATATAATTTTTTAAGTTGTGAAAATTGAATTAGAGGCACGAGTCCCTAATTCAAATTCACTACTGAAAAGTATATTTCGACGGCAACGAAATGGCCATATCTTAAGATTTATTTCGTTTCATTAAATCTAGATACATATTTTAAGTCTCTAATAACGTTTTCAATTTTAACAATTTGATTTTCAGGCATTCTGGTGTGACTATGCACCTTTAAACCTGGATCTTTGAACATTACTATGGGAGATAGCCGCCGCTTTGTTTATACCTTGTTCACATTTCTCGCCAGATTTCAGCAGGGCAATCACTGTTTGCTGATTCAGGATACACGCGGTGTGAAATGCAGCTGCTTAGCAACCTTTACCTAAAATGCTTCTAGAATTTCACTTTGGTGAATGTGAACTTAGTCTAATGGGCACATTCTTCAGTGTAGAGAGCGGACAGCAAACTTGCGGCACTCTATCATAACATATATTACCTACACTCGTTCTATGGCAATTATATTGTGACAGTAAGTGTTTAATAAGTAGCAAATTTTAGGGAGATATATAATCTACATATTTCTACATAAGATCCTGGCGCATAAATCATCTTAGAATCGACAGTAGCAATTCTTAGCCATGCATTGGGCACGTGTCAACGTAGAGAATCAAAGACTGACAAATAAAGAGTTATATGTTGCGGTGAGCGCAGAACCATAGTATCCGGCAATTACTGGGTAATGGAGGAATCTACTAATTTGACTGGGCGCTGTTGCGTTCATAGGCCAACAAGAGCACACGGTCATATTTGTTTCAAAGTATGTAACATATTGCCTGTATAGTTCTCAGGAAATTGAGATTTAGAGAGTGCAGGAGATCGATTGACTCACTCAAAGCGTCAGTGGATCTTAGTTAGAGATTGGCGAGGCATACCAAAAACTGAATTCCTCGAATGAGCGGTCATTGTTAGAAATAGCTTCATCTATTGTACTAGAATATATTAATAAATGGAGGCGTGGATGTGCTATGCTTGCTAAAATGTAACTTTTATAGCGTGAGTAATACTATGTCTGTGTACAATCCAATACGCGCACATCTAGTATTGCCTGTCGGCCTGTCTGCCGCGCGGTTTATTGGCAAGTCAGTCGGCCGGTCGGTTGGTCAGTCAGCTTTTGACATTTCTGACACAGCTGACTATATCACAACTGCAACGTATCACGTGAATTGCCGTACGTATTACCATGACAACGCACATTATCTATGGATATGGAAAATAAATGCAATCCCCAAATTTAACATCGGTCTGAATTATTATGTACACTACGCGTCGCTTTGACAACACTCCTCGTTGTGACGTATTTTTCTTATAGGCCAAGTTGATTGGTGGGTTTTCCAAAGCCTATCTAATATGTCGTGATCGAAGATAATCTATTGAACGACCGTTTAAACGGGTCGCTTAGTAGATCGTAACGCTGCGCAGTTTATCGATAAACCGTATAGATGTAGCCTTTCGCCGAATGACCCCATTCAGATAACACACATCACAGCATATATAACTATATCTCATAGATCACTAGAAGCAAACAGTTGATTATTATATCCGGAGGTACGGGGTGATAACATTGTTAAACAGTATTCTCCACCATCTGCGAAATGTCCCGTAAGTAGAGGCTATTGTTTTCAATTTGCAGTTACTAATTCTATTTATCTACGGTTTAGTAGGTCTACATCTTTGTAGTTGTCTCTCAAAAACCGGTTTTCAAATAACAACATGAGCGCCTTCACTAAATCCCAATTTTATTGTAGGCTACGGTTGTAATAGCAAGCGGCCTTTTTGGTGCCAAATGATATCAGTTCCTTAATAATATAACCCTTGCGCTACCAGGATCTCAATTTCAAACTGACTTCAGGAAAACTGTTCAGTATTTTGAAATTACTTCGATTGGAGACAGTTCATGTCATTGCCAGCAACAGCTCTGACTCAAATTAGTTTCTAAATATGGAGCGTACCATTTCTTATTATGTCATGAGTGATGTATTATTTCTGGCCTATGAGGGTTAAAGGAGTAGGTCACGTGGTCTTATGGTTTAGTGACCATACTGCCCTCCTGAGTAGATATGGTGATAATTCACATTTGTAGAGTATCCATTTATCAATCTGACGTCATATGACGTCATAATCAGATAAGCGGTGTGTACGATGACGTCATAATCATTATGGCATAAATGATTTTATTAGACCCGTCTTTAACCCTTAATAGACCGACACGTGTACGAATTGTATGTCTCTATTATTTAATAAACATACTGTTGAATATTTTGAAACTAATTTGACTGGCAGCAACAGCGCACTGTCAAATTAGTTCCAAAATATTCAGTAGCGTACCTGTATAGATTTCTGGAAATTGATAGTCAGAGAGCTCAGAGATCGATCGATCCCAACACGACCGAAGTGTGGGTGGAGCTTACTAGAGATGGGCGGCGCATAGCTAAAACGGGAAAGGGCTATCGATTATTTTAGCGCTGTAGATTGATCGCTTCAGCAACATGGAATAACCCTCCTCCTATATTTGATTTCACATCTAGACAATCGGTCAATAGATGGATCCAATCAGCCACTTTAGTACATGGCGTCATAATCAATTGCTTCACATGTAAGTAAGCTGACGTCACAATCATAATTGGCAGAGAATACTCCGCCATTCACCGGAGAATGTCCGTCAAGTGTAAGAAGTGTGTCGCTATTCTGGATTTACTGTTTAATAAACGTTGTGATGAATTTTATGAAACTAACTTGACTGGATGCTGCAATTGCTATTGGCAACAACAACAGCATCAAGTCGAATTAGTTTCAAAATATTCAACAAGTTACCTGAATATGTGCCATGAAATTGGGAGTGTGACTATTCAGGACTCTAAGTATATAAATTGATTCCAACACGCATAAACGGGTGGGACGGAGCGTAGCAAGAAATTAATGCCTCTATTGAAATTAGAATCTGGCTTTTGGAAAGAACACTTCATTTTGAGGCGTCCAGTAACCATTAGCACACGCATGCCAGTAGTTTAAATGAGACTAGTAAGTAGTTTTGCAAACAATCTTGGTAAAATGTGTTGCTGCCTTGGACATTAAACAGCAATAGAGTGCAACAGAATAAAATTGTTTCCAAAAAATCACCAGTTTCCATGAAAGAATGGCAGGACCCACCCCTTGTAAATAGCAACGATAAAGTCAATGTATGGATTCAAAATATTGAAATGTTAATACCCAATATAAATAAAATGGCTTCCAGGACATCTCAATGTCATATATTTATGGCGGAGGACCAGAGCCCCTCAACCTTTGGAAGGGAACCTCAAATTAGACCCACCCCAATATAGCATCATACACTGGCTCTTGTGAATGATAACTGTAGACCTGATTTACCATATGTAATGTCCACTGAGTGTATCGATCCGTATATAGTCGCGTGGAAGAGTTCGTGACATCCACCAAATAGCAAGTGCAATTTACCATTTTTCAGAAAATACACAAACTTTATATCATATGGTAATGAACAGCTATTGGATGTATATATCATTGAATGCGACAGTCATCCAGACTCAATTACTACTAAATATGAACATGTTTCGAATTTCTTTCTTGAATTAGAAACGGATATTGACCTTCCCCGAGAACACATGTTACGTTGCCGTGTATTGAGCCAATACGGGGAAAATGCGGCCCGGCATTGAAACAACACCGGCCCACTAACCTGCGTTATCAGGGTTTTATACATCCGCTTTATTATTGCAGGTCCTCATGGGCTAACACCCATCCACGTCTATTGAAGTCGGGTAATAAATATAAACTTAATTAGAATCCCCATAGCTTTAATTTAATTGTGACAGTAAGCGTTTAACAAATATCTTATTTAATTGCAATTTTCCTGATAACACAAGTTGCTGACGGGTACTGGATAAATTCTGAGCCATTACGGGACCCGACCAGACCCCCGTGAACCCACCTTAATCTGTCACCGGGGTCGCGGTTGCGTAGCGTGGCTGTAACTCATAATAAATACGGAATTTCACGACAATTTATTAATCTGGTCCAGAGTATGTGCATGGATGTTAGTTAACGCCTCAGTGACTAAATTTGGTCAAGAAAATTAAAATATTTTCTTAGTGAATATCCATTTGCAGGCCAAGAGAAGACTATTCTTGAAAATTTACCATTGGAATGACTGCCTCGATTATCGAGCCAGTCATTCCAGTGATAAATATTTAAACAGTAGTCTTCTCTTGGTCTGCAAATGGGCATTCGTTAAGACCACTGAGGATGCCGGGTGTGGCCGGTTTAGTCATGAAAGACTTATTAACATCTTGCTACAGCAATCCGGTCTTAATAGAAATATGTTTTCTTGCAGAAGTTCAACCGGACGCTCCCCCACCGTACTCCGCTCTGGGGAGCGAGTACAATACACAATATGGCGGTAATTATGGAGCTCCGGTTACTAACAAAGAAACCACGTATGGATACCCAGGACCACCTCCACCAGCGTACACCATTTCACAGATGCCAATACCACAACAACCACCACCAGTGGTTGAAATTCCCATGGCAACTGATATGACACACGGTAGCTGCCGATTCACGTGCGCTCACTGCGCTCAGGTGATGGTGGTGAGTATTTCAAGATAACTCGTTAACCCTTTAACACTTAAAATTGTTCAAGAAAATTTCAAATATGCTCAGAAAATATCAATTTTCAGACCAAGAGAAGACTATTTTTAAATATTTACCACTGGAATGACTGGCTCGGTTATCGAGCCAGTCATTCCAGTGATAGATTTTCAAAAAATAGTCTTCTCTTGGTCTACAAATGGACATTTATCAAGACCACTGTATAAGCCGTTTTGGCTGATATGGGTGTTAAAGGGTTAAGCGCGATTATTGCGGCGACGATGAGAATAGTACAATATTGATATGAAGGGTATTTTGATATCGCAAATATGATTGATGTGGAATTTCCGTCGATATTGCATGCCCAATCTCGTCAACATCATAAGATAATAGCGACACCTATATGTATAAATCTGTTTATTGGAAGCTATATGTCTACCTTCCACACAAATAAGCAGCTATTTCCCTTGCATACCATTCACTAACACACTACGTATCTTATAATTTTAACCCACTTAGCAAACTCAGGCGTCAACGGAGGAATCCCGTTAGCTATGCCCCGCCCATCCCTGGATAAGATCCACCCATGCCTTTCCCGTGGTGAGATCAGTCGATCCCTGTGCATTCTGAACCCAAATTTCCAGAAAGCTATGCAGGGTAATCTGTTGAATATTTTGAAACTAATTTATAGTTTCATACAAGACATACAATTCGTACACAGCACGTAGTCCGTTATCAATTACGCGGTCGTGATGAACCTAGCGACGTCATTTATGGCGTAATTACCTATGATGTCATCATACACATCATGTAGTTGATTATAACGTCATATGATTGATGAGAAACTGAGCCATATCAAACAGATGTGGCCCGGGGGCCCTTAACCTGAAAACGTAATTTCTAGATAATTTCAGAGGCAATCGCCTCTACGTGTACGTTACATCTTTTAATATTCTATAAGAAAATTTCCATACGGAAATATATATGGCATACAAATGTTTAAAGTTATACCTTTAAATGTTCTTACATTTGAAACATGGACGCCAAAATGTGTCATCGACTCATGGTTGTTAACATTTAAATAGATATGAGGCCAGTAGGCCCTGGGTTTTTTTCAAAATAGATAACTAATGTCGAGAGATTAGAATAACTGGCCTTTCCCATATTACAGATAAAGCACATATACATGTAGATGATGTAACTGTCTATAGCGGACACCTGGGTTTCAGGACAATGTGGTGGCGGCTTATACAGACGGGTGGTCGCAGCACCACATGTCGTAATGAACCGCCGCCATTTGGCTCGAAAAAACATATATACTCTCGCGACAGCGTTGTGCTAAATGTGCTTTGTTATGGTGATTGATGAATGATGACAACTAAAGATTACATATTTGGATACCCGTATTGATTATAATAATTGATCATTGTATTATAAGTTACTATGACTAAAACTGTTAATTATATTATACATTAATACTTTTTATACCATTACATGGCTGGGAACTCCTGGCACATCAACGATTTAATTCCAATTATCATGACAACAGCGACACAAAATGCTCTCTACGCTATAAACTAAAATCTGAATACTGATGTGAAAATGATCTGAATGGGCAAACTGTGGAAACGTTGTCATTCCCACATCACCTACCTTTTGAACAGACCGACCGATTCACAAGCTCCAATAGGATAATTAGAGCGTTGGCCTAAATCCCCAATTCGGCCGCTATTTGAAGTATTCAAATTGTTAGAATCGGGGTTGTGTTTCAATGGTATCTGTATTTATATATGTCAAATCAAACCGCCAACACTTTACAGGTATATGTACTTGCGCGCGTGTAGGGTACCAGACGATTGTATATCACTAATTTCAATGGCAATTACCCGATTTCTTCCCAACATTGGGCTATGTACCCTTATGTCAGTGACTCCATATAAGAGAGAATATTTAGAGAATATGATCTCAAGCTCCTTACTATTTCACATAAAAATTAAAGATTCCAGTTTATCCATCAATCACATGACGTCATAATCAACTACGTGAAGTGTAGGATGACATCATAATCAAATACGTCATGAATGACAGATATTTTCGTCACGAACGCTTAATTGATGACGGACTAAACGTGTTAATAAACATTCTGTTGACTATTTTGAAATTAATTTGACTGGACACTGTTGCTGCCATAGGCATCAACAGCACCCAGTCAAATTAGTTTCAAAATAGTCAACAGCTTACTTGTATATTTTTTCCCAAAAATTGAGATTCCGGGAGTGTAATCACTGATCGATCCCAACACAGGCGAAACGGGGTGGAGGTTAACTATTGATGGGAGGGGCATAGCTAAAACTGGCTTCCTCCATTACATTATCAAACACGTTTAGTAATATTTAAGCTGGAGCATGCTTTTAGCGGGTTCCAAATGAGATCGTACTGAATGAGGTAATAAGACCAACCGTTGTATGTTTTGAAACTTATTTGACTGCTATTGCAAATATTGCTATTTGGCAGTCAAATTAATTTCAAAATAGTCAACAAAATATTTATCAAGCTGTAAATTCACCAACAGCTATACAATTTCATTGACGCAATGACACGTTCGAGCGAGACTCTTATCATATCCGTGGAGGATCTACGTCATTGTAGTTATTACGTCACCTAACAAGTGACGTATTTGATTATGATAACTATGAATCACAACCCGCCATTAATCTGTCAATCTAGACTACATACCACCAGCAGGCAAGTGTGTCAAACGATAGTGGTTCTTTAAAACGTGTTTTTCCCCTTTCGTAATAAGGCGGCCAAAACCGGCCTCTGTAGTGGACATGAGGATTGTCCATTTGTCGGCCATTTTTGAAAATTTCCCACTGAAATGCCTGGCTTTAGTCTTCTCTTGGCCTGCAAATTGACATTCAATAAGGAAATATTTTTATATTCTTAAATAAATTAGTTAGAGTTAGACAGCTGCCACAATATTGCGATCCCAAAACAAGAGTCACATGGCACATGACTATATTGAGAGTGCACTAAACCTTTGTTTACTGCCAGATTAAAGTTCATTAACAGAATAACACTATGAAGTCGAAAGACCAAAGAGAGAAATAAATCCTATACACTTTAAGAACTATTATGTTCAGTAGGTTGAAGCTAATTTGAATGAGAGTTCGGGCTACCTATGGCAGCAACAGGTTCCTGTCAGATTAGTTTTAACATATTCAACAGCTCTCCCGTGTGATTGTCTTACAGGTGTTGATCTAGGACTCCAGGGTTCAAATAGGTAACTATGTTTTGAAATAGTCCTGTTCGTCTTGACGCGTTCTCGATATACGACGTTACTCCTGTATACTGATACTCGTACTATAGATAAACAAACTACGTATGCAGAGGGTCTCGGATATACGCGCTAGAAAAGAAATACGGCTAAGACCTGTGGAGTATTGAGGCCAATATATAAGGTGTCGCCATTGCTATTATCGTCGCACCATTGTTGACTTCTTCTTCTTCTTCTTCTTCTTCTTCTTCTTTTTCTTATAAAGTACTAATACCATACTATCTATTTTGTGAATAAACAGAAAAACTGGATATTCTCAAAGCTCATTGATTGTACGGGTAGCCTATACAGTTCTTTGTCAAATCCCTTTTATCCTCAAGCGACTGTTATGAATGCAGTACTTTTTTTCTTATTATGAAATCGTTAAATATACATTAATTTAGTCCGTGAGGTTCTGTACACCGTGGACCTTTATTTCGAAAGCAAGCAGACACTTTGTCAACATTTGGGCAGGTTTACAAGTTACTCTCAAAATATCTCACGGGGTAGAAATTCAAATTATTAATTTCCATCTGTCTGTTGATAGATGGATGGATGGATGGATGGATGGATTGTGGATGGGTGGGTGGGTTGGTGAATGGATGGATGGATAGAAATGGTTTATTCTCTGAACTGTACACAGTTGTGCAGATACATAATATTATAATATTTCACGGCGCTATATAAATTAAGGTTTGTGGTTTCTTAAAAGAACATTATTTTGGCAAACATTGTGTACTCTGGTAATTGGCCATAGCTATAATGGACCGTGCCAGTTGTAGGTATGACCCTCCCATTTTTATCTAAGCTCCACCCACACCTCGATGGTGTTGGGGTCGATCGATCTCCGAACTCCCTGACTATCAATTTCCAGAAAACAGGTAAGCTGTTGAATATTTTGAAACTACATTGACTGGGCGCTGTTGTGCCTACGGTAGCATCAGCGCCTAGTCAAATTAGTTTCAAAATATTCAACATAATGTTTACTGAATGGTAAAGACATAGAATTCGTACAACGTGCTGAGCTAGTAAACGTTAAAGACGGACTATTTCGAATCATTCATGACGTCTTGATTATGACGTCATCCTACACGTCACGTAGTTGATTATAACGTCATGTTATGGATGGATAAATTGGAAAGGTCCCTTGAATCACATAGACTCGAATTACAGATTTTTGTACATAAACCTGTATCAATGTACATTATTGATAGCACTAATCCGTATACAGTGATCTCTTAGGTTATGTCATCAAGCCATGTGTCAGAAATCTGGAATTTGTAAGATGAGAGAAAAATATGTCAAAATTATTACGATTGTGCATTCATCGCTGAAAAAGCAAAAGGGCGGGAATTTGATGTTTGGAACATTGTTATACACGTATGGTGTATAGCATTCAACAGACAATTCCAGATTTAAACTATAAGCATGACTTTGTAATTATTGGTTAACCACCAACATGATGCTGAGCGCTGTTACTATATAACTGCCTATGTCCATATTTATGAAAATACCAAATTTAAAACGACATCAATTGAATATCAACACGAGTTACGCGACTGCGATGGTCGATAAGCGTAGAATTGTATGCTGTAGCCTAAATTAAAAACTCATCAGCCAATTATAGGCCTAATAATGATATAAAATTCGTTCAAAATAAGATCTTACTAAGTTCGTGTGATAAATTTGATACGAAATGTCAACTCGTGTGAGATCCTCTATATCTGTCTGTTTTCTTCACTTCCAGTTTAAGCCGAGTGGAATCGCCAGATGCCCATACTGCAGAAGAATGTAAGCTCTATCACTACTACAGCTAATACTGCTGCTGCTACTGCTGCTGCTACTACTACTACTACTTTTTTTCTTCTTTTTTTTGGTAACGCGATCAAAGGATCGTGTGGAAAGCCTTTCTACCCAAACAAATTTACTGACAAAGAACACTAAAATGTAGGGAAATTAATTAACACACAGTATACGTCAGTCTTATGTAGAAATAAATTCTATAAATTTAAAAATATATTTATAAACATTATATAAATCATATTAATGCATTGCTATAAAGGCAATGAAACGGTGCTCATATAATGAAATTAATATGGACCACTTAATTTATGTTTATTACAAAATACCCTGATGCAATTACCGCGCAATACCTTTATTCCTGATGTCTGGAATAGCTAGAGCTCCTTGAAGTTTATCGTTTGTACATATTCTTTGTGAGACAAGATGTGTATTTCCTTCCCACAAAAAGTCAAACACAATTCTATTAATCTCTTGTTCAATATCTTTTGGCATATGCACCACCGAGGACACATACCATATCTGTGACAAGATTAAACTATTTAAAACTAAAGCTCGTCCAAAAAGTGTCAGGTGTCTATGACGGCACATTGTAATTGTCTTCTTTAGTTTGGCAATGACCTCTGTCCAATTTCGAGAACCAAAGTCTTTTTTACTAAAGTGGATTCCTAGGATTTTGATTGAATTGCTTGTCCAAGTGATATCCATTGGCTGGTCAGTTCTTATTTTCCAAGGACCCAAAAATAAGCCAACAGATTTGTCTTTATTTATTTTGAGACCAGATGCTCTTTGGAAGTTTTGTAAGATGACATTCAATCTATCAAAATCATGATCATATCCTGCAAAGACAGTGGTGTCGTCACAATATTGAGACACCTTAACAGGCTTCTCTATGCCTTGTATGCTCAGACCTTGAAAGTGGATATCTTGTCTTACTGTTGCACCTAGGGATTCCATGGCTATCACAAATAAGATTGGTGACAGAGAACAACCCTGATGAACACCATGCTCTAATGATACAGGTTGACCAACGTAATTATTTACAATATATCTGCTGGAAATATTTCTATATAATATTTGGACCTATTTTATAAAATTTGGTCTAAATCCTAAGTGGTTCAGCGACATAAATAAAAAATCCCATTCCAGTCGATCAAATGCCTTTTCATTGTCTAATCCGACAATTGCTCCATAAATATTATCCGTTTCCACTAGTTGAATTACGTCGCGAATCATCATTGCATTAGTTAAAAGAGATCTTCCTGGAATTGAACAAGTCTTGTCAGGACTTATTACCTCTGCCAGCACACCACCAAGCTTTAATGACAGAGCTCTGGATATAATTTTATAATCGACTCCAAGTAGTTAAATGGGTCTATAGTTCTTCAGATCACTGCGATCACCCTTTTTTATATTAACCGTACATATGCCTGTGACATTGTCTCGGAAAGATGGTCTCGATGAAAGATTTCTCTGACAACTTCGTGGAATGTTTTACCAATAAGATGCCAGAATGTTTGATAAAATTCTACACAAAGCCGAATCCCCTCCTAGTGATTTGCATGCTTTCATTGTATTGAGGGATTTTGTTATTTCATCAAAACTTAAGTTCTGTTCACATATATCAACTGATGAGGGAGATAACTTATCTTGAATATTATTAAGCAGATCTTGTGCTATTTTCTCATCAATCGGTTCTGATCTGTACAGAGATTGATAGAAGTTCTGTACAGCACTCAATATATCTGTATTGTAGCTAAGCACTTGGTGATCTACTTGTAAACTTCTAATCAATTTTTCTACACCTCTAAATCGTTCAAGGTTGCAGAAATATTTTGTGTTTTTTTCTCCTTCTACGTACATTTGAGCTCTAGATCCTATTTTGGCGCCTTCAGCCTTTTCCTCCTCAATTGCACGTGGTTTACATTTTATTTCATTCAGATAATCAACTAAATGAGCTGCGCCATTTGCAACCTTACGGGAAAGTAGGAATAATAGGCGCTCAAGTGCTTTCACATCCTTCCGCATTTTCCTTGCTTTTTTAATAGAAAATTGCTTGGATACGTGAACAAAGCCTAATTTTACTTCTTCCCACCATGAAATCAAATCTTCTGTATCACCCTTGTTGCGCATTTTAAAGTCCCAAAAACTGTGTACGTGACGATGGTATTCTGTATCATTTAATAAAGAACAATTAAATTTCCAAAACCCAGGACCACGTTTTATCCAGTTAGCATTGTCAATACTTATAGAAACTACACTGTGATCTGAGAAAGTTATTGGACATATGTTTGTCTGTGAAAGATTGCCTTTAAGTGATCTTTGCACATATATTCTATCCAAGCAAGATGTTGTTTGCCCATTAGCTGTCACCCTAGTAAAATCACAACCATCGGGTTCTACAAGCCGATAGCTATCCAGTAAATGTTCAGCATCACAAATCTGTTTTAAGCGATAATGAGTAGTGTCATTATAATTACATAATGAACGTCTATTTTTATCCTTGTCTAAGATACAATTAAAATCACCTCCCAAAATAAGAGTTTCTGAACAATCATGGATTATGGATGCAATGCTGGAGAAGAATGTAGCCCGTGGCCCATGAGATGCTGGGGCATAAATCGACATAATATTTACTCTGGTATCAGCGACGTCACATGTGACTTTAACCCACCGACCAACAGTGTCAGTATCTGCTGAAATGATGTTTATGGACCCGAGGCATTTGGGTAAAAATAAAATAGCAACCCCTGCATTTAGCTCAGTGGCATCAGATGTAAACACTTCACCTTGGGCAAGTTGTTAAAAATTTTCGATGGCTTCAGGGCTTCGGAGCCTTGTTTCCTCAAGCAGAGCAATATCAACCCTAAGCTGCAGCAATTTTTCCAACAATAATTGGTGTTTTAAAATGTCGTTGAGGCCGCTACAATTTAATGTACAAATAATCATAAAAATAAAGAATCTGTATATATTGGCCATTATACCTAATTAGATTTTGGTTTCTTACTTTTCTCCTGTTTGGCCCATTTGCCCATTTTAGCAGTGAAATCGGAGGTTGAGAGGTCAACAATTGTTAAATGTTGATATTTGGCAATATCAGAATCATTCCGCATATGCCTATGTCGTACACATTTCTGAGTAACATATGGTACTAAAATTCCTCCAGTTTCAGACCGGTAAACCACCATCTCATCAGAGCGCCGAGACTGTTGTGTTTGAACGGAAATATCAGATTCTGCTATTAAAATCGAATCATCTATATCTTCCTGTTCATTGTCATCATCACCAGAACTCAGGTCTTCTATCTGTCGTTTAAGAACCTTTGGTTGTGCTTTGGTATTTGGAAAAATACTATCAGTCTCAGTTACTGGCGTTAGTGCAAAATCTGTTTCACTTTCTCTTGATTGAGACCTGAATTTAGTCTGACCTGGGCAAAAACTAGCGAGTTCGCCATCTTGATCATCTTCCATATCAATGTCATTCTGTGATGGATTTGCACTAACATTTGATGACATTGTAACATTATGATTGGCCCCCGACACTGGTGTTTGAGATAACCTTTCTTCCAATACATCTATCAAATCTTCAGCATGAACTGACACTGGGTTGGGCAGATTGTGTACATTAGCTACAGTAACAGATTCACTAACTTGATATTTTTCCTGTTTATTCTCATCAACATTTTGGCTGCCCACCACTAAACTATTTGTGGCCACCTTGCACTTCCATTTGTAGTGGTCCTAAACTACTCAAAGAAGCTAGACTCTGCACAGCAAACAGCCGTCAGAGAGATAAACTCAGCAACCTTATCTTCTAGGTCCAGTATCAAAACTATGCCAACAATGATTGCGGCCCAATTCAGAGTGGGCTCTGATAATATTCACTGGACAGAGGAAATATACACCCACTGGCTGCATTGCATAGATTTAAACTAAATTCAGGTCAAGGTCATAATCGCCCACGCTGGCTTAGGCACTAATATTGTTTACCTCACTGGCTCGCCATTAAGTGAATCAGAAAGATAACTTCTAAATTACGGACTAACCTTTGTTCCAACACCTAAACCTAAAACTGGGCTAGACGCCCTAATGGATAATGGTACATGGGAAATTGAGGAATTTAAGCGCAAAATTAAATTAACATACTTTTTTGGTAATACTACAAGTGATTTTCTCCATTTTGTAGACAAAACGGGCTGGGAACCGAAACTGGAACTTGTTGTCCCAGCCATCAGTGACTGTGTGAAAATCACAAAAGATCGAATAGGTGGACTAGTAGCCACATCAGATAGGCACAATTTATCTGCACAGGAAAGCCAGGCACTAAAAGGTTTACGCAACAATAATAATATCAACATCAAACCAGCAGATAAGGGCTCGGCTACAGTAATAATGATAAAAGATAATTACATACAGGAGGCTCTGAGACAGCAGAATAACGTTAAGCACTACAAAAAATTGGATGAAGCGATTTGGCCACACAACTATCCCATATTTAATGAAATTCTCGAGGCATTGCTAAAAAGGATAAGATCACTAAAAACAATTTAAGTACTTGTCTGCCAAATATGATTCCAAGCCACGTACATTCTACTTACTGCCTAAAATTCACAAACCGATAAGCTCTTGGATGAATCCCGTGACACCACCAGGTAGGCCGATTATTTCAGACCGCGGCTCTGAATCATACACGATCAGCGAGTTTATCGATTATCATCTACACCCAATTGCTAATAGCCACCCGAGCTGTCTAAAAAATACTGAAGATTTCCAAGCAAAACTGGCCCAAATCAAAGTCCCACCGAATGCATTCCTAATAACTCTAGATGTAGATTCAATGTACACAAGCATTGGTATTGAATAGGGGATGAACTCGGTACAACAGGTCTTTAAGAAATACCAAGATATTCAACGTCCTGATACAGAGATCGTGTCCCTATTAGAACTTAGTCTAAAAGGCAATGATTTTGAGTTCTATGGAGATATCTACCAACAGATTAGTGGTTGCGCCCAGGGCACACGTTTTAGCCCAAGTTTCGCAAATATCTACATGGCAGAATGGGCAGACGCAGCCCTTAAAAGTGCAATAAACCCCTCTTAACTTTAACATGTATGTGGATGATATCTTCTTACTTTGGCCACACTCTAAAGACGACGCCACAGAATTCTTAGTCACTCTAAATAGTCATGATCCCAATATCAAACTTAAGGCAGATATTAGTGATAGCTCAGTTGACTTCTTAGACCTAACGGTCTACAAAGGCACTAAATTCAATGCCTCCAGTTATATAGATCATAAGGTTTATGCCCACAGATTCACATTAGTTACTCCACAAAACATCTTTTCACCCTCCACACACTTTCGAAGGACTAGTAAAATCACAAATCATTCGATTTCATAGGAACTCTAGCGATAGAGAAAGTCTAATTCAGCATGTTCAACCTTATTTCATGCACTGGAAACAAAAGGCTACTCCATTCGCCAACTTCGGAAAACCAAGTCGGACACCTTACAGAAGATAACATATAAACAATATAACCCAACAGATCACGCCACCACTAAGATTAGCCACAACCAACCCGTCCCTAGGAGGGGACACGCCATGAAATGTGGAAAAACTAGGTGTAAATTAGACAAATTTCTCCCGAACCAAGATAGCTTTACTAGCTTCCAAACAAAAAAGCAAGTTTCAAATTCAATCATACCTGGATTGCGACACAGAAAATGTAATTTACTTACTATCATGCAGGCTGTGTCAAAAACAACATGTAGGGCAAACAAAAGGTCCATTCAGTGTGCGTGCCACTCGGCATATATCCAACACGCACCTGAATGAGGACAATAGTGTAGCTGAGCATTGCAATCTGCCAGACCATCTTATCCACCGTGATTTGAAAATCTTACCAATTGAACAGACGAGAATTTTAGATACAGATGAAGAAACGGAAAAATTCCGATTTCTTAGAGAATCATTCTGGATTAAATGTCAGCAGGCAAAATGGCATTGGGGCCTAAATGCAGACGCCGGCCTAACAGAGACAAGGGGGATAATCCATTTTGGCATAAAATACAATAGGAAAAATGGTGAAATTGCGAAAATTTTCAAAGAGGAATATTGTACATTACAAACCAAATTACGTGAACCCTTTGGGTCCAAACGCTTTACTGCCTTTAAGAAAAACTCTAATCTCCGAAGCCTCCTAGTGAAAGCAAAACTATGTATATGTAAAGAACAATAATTGAAATACAGTGGAACCTGTCTATTGTGGCCACTTTGAGCACAGTCAAAGAGAAGTCGCTAAAGAAATCTGTTCATTTAGTATTTTCAATTAATACAGTTGGTGGCTTTTGAGACTACATAGTGGTGGCCCTTCAAGACAAGTGGTGGTACAACCGCTCATCTTCGCGATCCACCACACTCTGGTCCCACAGGCAGGTGACAGCTATAGACAGGCTGGACTGTAGACAGAAGAAAACTATAGTGTTGCGCTAAATATAAACTATATAACATACAGTATATTAGAACAAAGCTAATATAAGCGATTATTGAGACAAAATCAACAAACTCTCAAGTAATAAAATAAACAAGAAAATTTTCACTTTTGAAAAACTGAGCCAGTGCGTTCTCAATATTATACTACTACTACTACTACTACTACTACTACTACTACTACTACTACTACTACTACTACTACTACTACTACTACTACTACTACTACAACTACAACTACTACTACTACTACTACTACTACAACTACTACTACTACTACTACTACTACTACTACTACTACTACTACTACCGCTACGTCCCGCCGCCGCAGCTACTGCTGCTACTACCTACCTTAGTCACAACGGTCTCTTCCATTTTAGCCATGCCCAGCCCATCGGCTGCCACTTCTACAACTCCTACAACAACAACAACACCAACAACAACAACAACAACAACAACAACACCACCAACAACAACAACAACAGCTACGTGTAGCACTTGGTTAAATATAAAGTCCTATATTGTACATTACAAACCAATGCCAGATATTTAATGGTACCAATGCATGCCCGTTATTTGCTCTCTGGCTATTAGCTTTCCGGGTATGTCAACAGTCACAAATGTAGGGCAAAAATTCATGACCATGTAAGATGTGGTAGCTACAATGGACTACACTTCTAGCATGTATTATTGTGATAATAATAGACCTCTATCATCGATACCCAGGTCAACAACGCAAGAGTTGTTGCCGTGCATAACCTTCCAGAATACACCTCAACCCACAATCTCATCTGTCTGGTAAATACGTATCTCGTGCTAGCGAGATCTCATTCAAAGTATCCATGAAATGACCCATTATTGACACAGTACGGACGTAGTAACCAGCGTTATCATGGATCAATACACAGAATACCAATGACCAGATACTGGAAACGGGCATTCGTTGACATCGGTTAAATACATTATTATTATCGGCTGGGATTGAATATTTAACATGTTGAATTCAATTTAGGTGCGATTGTAGTAACATTGTCTAAATGGGTCAGATTTGGCTCGGAAGACTAGATCCCTGAATCATATACTTATCAGTAAAAATATATAGCATGACTGTTGATTCAAGATTCTGATATAATGCCCAGGTTAAATAACTATATTTAACGCTGGAAAATTGCCAGTTTGCTGGACGGGTTCAATCATTCGATTTCACGATTAGACGCACTATAGATAATAAAGCCATTACGCGATCTTCATAATATATTAATTTCACATGAATCAGTCTACACAGGATAGAACCGATTTGTCGCCCAGGTATATGACGTCATAATAAATTACGTCACATTTAGGCTGACGTCACAATCAAAATGTGTAATGAATTACGTCTCTAGGTCTGTCATAATCTTTGAATAGACCGGCAAGCGTACGAATTGTATGTCTTTACTACTTAATAAACATTATGTTGGATATTTTGAAAAGCCAAATTAGTTTCGAAATATGTCAACACGTTATCTGTATAGTTACCTTGAATTTGGGATTCAAGGAATTCAGGCTTCAGGGTAGAGAGCTTAGCTAGAATGGGCGGTGCATAGCTAGAAATGGACCCCACTCTTACGCGGCCACTCCACTGCGCTCAGTCTTTGGTGATATTGCACCAAATACAACACACGAACAGCGTCCAGCATCACCAAGGTGAACATGTCCGTTAGTTGTAACACTACGATTCCGCATAGGAGTATAACATGGATTTGTGACTTCGAATTTGTCCCTATTTGCACGCTTTCACACCCATTTCAGAATTCGTACAATTACCTGTGTGCGTGCGTGCGTCCGTGTGCCTCTTTACCCGTGTGTACCATGTGTTGTAAAGCAACAATAGCAAACCTAACTCGCTATAGTCTGAACTGTATTTCTGTTTTCGACCACCAGTTCATCAGCAGGGCGTTCTGCAGCGAGAAACAGAGCAATAATATACGCAGTAGTAGCGGCTGTTTTTCTGGCTGCTGGCATCGGCGTAACGGTACGTTCTACCTTAGTCACAAAGGACCTTTCCATTTTTAGTTATGCCCCGCCCATCTCTAGCTAAGCTCCACCCACACCTCGCTCGTGTTCGGATCGATCGATCTCTGAACTCCCAGACTATTAATTTCCAGAAAACTATACAGGTAAACTGTTAGGCAGCAACAGCGTCCATGCAAACTATTTCCAAAATATTCAACATCATGTTGATTAAATAGTAGAGACATACAATTCGTACAACATGTCGGACTATTAAGAGTTAAAGAAAGGCCTAATAGAATCATTTATGACGTAATAATTATGACGTCATCATACACGCAGCGTATGACGTCAAAGCATCAATGGATACTCTGGAAAGGTGAATTAAGAAAGCATTTGAAAATGGATTATCCTCCACAGTATCACATTGACTAAAGTTGATAGATTATTAATGAGGAAAAGCATTTTCAATGATAAAAGATGTTTATATAGGCAGTAACTTTAGGCAAACATTCATAATTTTCTCGATATACCCACTCTGCACATTTTGTGTGTTAGTAGAGCCTATGATATAATTGTAATCTTAATGTAGCAATTCATCAATTATATAATTGGGAGAGCGAACTCGAATTTCTTTATATGCTAAATTGAGTGGAGTGAGGTCGTGGCATTTGTCTTCGCGCGTGCGGACCCATTTCCTCTATGATGTGGTGCATGCCAATTCACCCCAGTACCCAGCCATTTATGGATGCAGTATGAAGTTCGGCCTCGAAACTGTGTTCTTTTGCTTGCGCATGGCGGCATAGTGGGCAATACGGTAGAATATGATTTGCGTTCTTGGGACTTGACCGCAAGGACATTATACCGAGGCTCGTATTTTGAAAGCACATAATTAGTGATGCGAGAAATCGTTCATAACTTGACGGTGTGATTAATATGTTCTGATTCTTCCATTAAAGGTGCATATTCACACCAGAATGCTTGAAAATAAAATTGTTAAAATTGTATACTTTTAGAGTCTTAAATTGTGTGCCTAAATGTAATGAACCGAAATTAATCGTAACATATGATGTTTTCATTTCATATAAATTAATATAATCTTTTAAGTTGGGAAATTTAAATATAGGCACGGGTCCCTAATTTAAATTCACAACTTAAAAATTTATATCTATTTATACGTAATGAACTCATCAATTGTTAAGAACTAGTTTGTTTTATTACATCTAGGGCCACAACCTAATACTCTAAAAATATACAATTTGAACAATTTTATTTTCAGTCATTCTGCAGTGAATATACACCTTTAATTTATGGCTGGTTGTCGACTATTGTGTATTGCCAAGGGGCCGAACCTGGATTTGCCGGATAAAGTTTTTTTCTTTGCTGCATTTTGTAGGGGGTACCTCTTCATAATTTAGTGGGGTGACCATTCCCAGCCCTTGAGCAATTTCAGATTTTAACCCTTTTATTCCCGTTTTGCGGAAAAAACCTTCAAATGCTAATTTTCCATTATTCCTTGTTAAGTATTCATACCAAAGGCATTACATTTACTTGTGGTAATATTTGCTCATAGGTTAGGTATTGTGCATTCTATTGTGTATTCTCAATGGCTGAACAACTTAAGATATTAACCCTTTTCTCCACGTTTTACATAAAATACTAAGAAATTCTAATTTTATACTATTTCTTACAATGTATTCATACCGAAGGAATTACATTTACTTGTGATAATGTGTGCTCCTAAGGTAGGTATTGTGCAGTTCATTTGGGTACGATTTTATACATATTAACCCTTTCCTGGTCACGCCTTTTAACGCATTTGTTGAATCTGTGCTGTCAAATCCCCACTATCACACTAGGATGCTTGGAAATGAACAATCTTGTTATTGCTCTCGGTAGATGTAAACCTATGCTACTGAACACGCGAACACCCTACAGTGTAACAAGTACAGAACATAGTGCACGGTAGACCATTGACCCGACAGCTACGCTTTCGAGAATTGCACGGTATTGTACTTTGACAGCCAAATCGGATCATTTCAAGGATATAATCTGGGGCGACATTGACACCATCCGGAATGGTAGTTGGTGTTAGTGATTTGTTACCAATGTCTTTCTTCCATCCGAAGTCCTCTGGGTCTAGTAGTGGCAGCCGATTCGATTCTAGAGCTCGCCACAAGATTGCCTGGTAGTGAGCCCTCTTCACATTTTCTGTGAATGTCTCTGCTGTGGGTGGTATGGCACACAGTTTTGGCGGTGGTGTATGTCCCTTGCCGTTTTTTGTACCCACACATATAATCTTGTTTCTAACATGTCCTTGGTTTTCTTTATGCCATAACAAGCAGAAATGAAAATAGTAGCTTGTTCCATGACATCGGTGAAAGGTGCGTCTACCTTGCCGATTGCAGATAAATCATATCCAGACTTCAGAGCTTTAACAACTGATCCCTTTCCTATTCCAAAGTAGCATGCCACTGTGTCACATCCTGACAGCATGGGCCGGAAGGAGTTCGTTCGCAATGTTAGCTTGCTTTTCTACTGTCAGTTTAATGTCCACAATTGCCCTCTGCTTACTGGGTGATTCCATGCTTAGTGGCAATTTAAGGATTTGTTTCTGATAGTAATACACAAGGGGCACAAACACATATGTGTCATCTGATATTACTGAGAGTCTGCTAGCTTCACTTGCACACTTTAAAACCTGCTGCACAATAATTATGTCAGCTTCTTCGCGGGATGTCTCTAGATCATATCTAACCCATATGTCCTCATTAGCTATTTCAACAGGACATGGGTCTTCTCCAGTGACTACCAGCTTGTGTTTCGTAGTGCTATTGGTGTGAAACAATCTGTCTCGAACTAGTTCATCACAGATGATTCTAATCAGTTGTTTTTTATTCTCTACCGAAGACAAGACAATCTTTTGTGCAGGTAGCCTTGTCTTTAAATACAGGTGATGCGGTCACTAACACCAGTTTCCCTGCCGTCCCCTGTGACAGACTTTAAACTGAAGTCATGGTACCTATCAAACACCAGATAGGTATCACTGTCCGCCAGGTATGTAGTTACAGGTTTCTTGATATTTGCTACATAATCTGCCACTGTACCATCAGTTGGCCAATGAATTGTCCATAGATGGGTTGAACCATCAATAACTGTTACATCTGCAAATCTAGAATTTCTGCTAGACACTTCCATTTGTAAGGACCTTTTCAGCACTGATTTGCCTTTAACAATCCGCACCTCCATCTTCTGTGAACATTGCAGTCGGTACTGGAGCAAGTTCATGAGAAATGACATCTTTTATATCAATGTCACGATCACTTGACAACAAAGCTATAACCATCGAATATATTGCATTCAGATCACACACTTTTGAGTCGCCAACTTGTACTGACTTTTTTGTCTCTGCCAGAGTTGTCACCTTTTTCGATATGGTGCTGTAGAAACCATCAGGCCAACCTTTCTCAAAGTCTACCAGCAATGCTTCTCCAATGCTTACTGCCTTATGCACATTAACGTTGGGTAAACCAGTTTTGCCACTGCTAATGTTCACTATTGCATCAGGGTGTTGCTTTGGATCCAATGGGTGGATACAAGTGTCCAACCTCTGGCGTATTCCAGCTCTGTCATTGGCGTCTGCTTCAATCCGTGCCTTGGTTTCCTCCTTGTGGTAGCTTTGATTACCACAGGCACTCCCTTCCTCTTCCATCTCTTTCAAGCATGCTTCAATCTTGCAACACAAATGGCGATTCAGTGCCCAAACCTTAAGAGCTTCTACCTTGAGTGTTATTCCTATGATTCCCCATATCTCATAAATGTAGATTCTATAAATTGATCACCCAGATGCCATTCCAAATACCACGGATATGGCGTCCCACATTCTCACCATTCATGAAGTGGCTCAGAACATGGGGAGGGAGTTTTTTCATTGACCGGATGTAGTATAGACCGTATCGCGCATAAGTCACATGGCCGGCGGCAAAGTAGTAAAGCAGCATTTGTCTGAAAGTCACGAGGTGAAGGAGCCATTCTCCTTCACGTTCCGCCATGATGTACGCCATCATTAGAAACACTGGCTTAACTAGGGCATCAACCCAGAGTTTCACAGTCTTGCTTTGGTTTGCTCTTTCCTCTAAGGCTTCCATCAGATCATCAATACTCTCAAACTGATCACTATTTATAAGACTCCGAACAACCTCCTCAGCAAGCATCCGTAGTACACGTGCATGCATTCCTCCAAGTCGTAAATACATCTCTGTGAATTTCTGTGGATGTGCCCATAGAACTTGTACTGCAACCCGGTAGAGTTGTTGGTCACAAGTTAGAATTGTGAACTTCTGACCAGTATCAAACGTTAGTTAATGTGCCCTAATCATGGCTGTCAACATAGTGTCATGGGCAGATGGCTTCATGTCAATAAGGGGTTCGTATACGGCCTTTGTCTTGAACTGTACTTTATGACCTTGCTCTCTGCTCAGTCTGGTGTTGTAGCCATGACACTCTGGAGAATCTTCCTTCACGACATCCTGCAAAAATGTAAAGTCCATCTCCAATGCCTTCCTTTTTACATTGGCTTGATGAGTTAGAGCTTTGAGAGGCAAAACTGGGTTTGGAGCTCCTTCTGGCATAGCCGGCTGCTTGAACCCTTGGATCATTTCCCCAACAGTCTGTTATTGTACTTTCTTTTACAGGCAGGTACATACCAGCACGTTGCGAGGCATGGTGGATACTACTTCGTTTGGTCAGGTAACGGACTACTCTCTAACCAGAGCGATTCTAAATTAACAATTGCATGACGAATCCGGCCACAGCAGGCCTTTGTGATCATCTTGAGGAATGTCTATTTGCAGGACAAGGGAAGATTTCTTTTGAATTTGCGATAATCGAGCTATTCATTCCAGTGGTAAATTTTCAAAAAGAGTCTTCCTTTGGCCAGCAAATAGATATCCAATAGGCGAATAGTTCGAATTTCTTAACCAAATTTATCCAGAATATCATGTAGAGTAAAACATGCTTATTGCTGGCACCTGCTAATATACTGCTTTAACTCTTTCATGATGTAGCCGGCTATCACTATCCTCTGCGGTGGTCTTGGAGTATGTCCATTTGCACGCCAAGAGAAGACTATTTTTTGACAATTTATCAATGGAATGACTGATTCGATAACCAAGCAAGCCATTCCAGTGGTAACTTTTCAAAGAAATAGTCTTCTTGCCTCCAAATGGCCATTTAGTAAACAAATATTTAGATTTTCTGTGAAATTTGATCATTAAATGGATAATTTCGTGATCTAAGTCGGATGGCCGTACCACAAGCCAGGCCTCCAAATTGAAATCACGGATACATTTAGATAATTTCGCCGTGTGGAGCGAATAGATCTGTCACTCAACTACATGGCGTCATATTCAACTATGTCACTTGATATCTGATGTCATAAATCAAACTGACGGATGGATGGATGTCCGTCACGAAACTATCAATGGTCCATCACTCAAGTGTATGCATTGTATATCTTCGATGAATTCGCAATATATTAAAAGAAATCTCACATTATCTTACACTAACCATTGAATTTTCCACCCATAGTGACAGTCAATCCCTTTGCATGCTAGCTTTTTCTCATGCCGACAACCGAAGATTTTCAGGCTTTAGTAACTGAGTATTGATACCTTTCTACAGCCTATGATGGCTGCCATGATTTACTTTTCAACCAATCAGAAAATGCCTAGCGTGTCTGCTTCGAGATATACGCTCAGTCATAGAGGTGCCAGCTGTAGTTTGGTAATGGGATATAAAAGCGATAATACAGGTAAACAGTTGCATATTTTGAAACTAATTTGACTGGAAGGTGTTGCTGCCTATCAGCAACTTCCAGTCAAATTAGTTTTTAAATATTAAACGAGATGAGTATTACATAATAAAGAATGTAATGCATTGGCTCATACGTGACACACACTATCGCTTGAGCAGACAAAATGGTGACGACCACTGTTCAATATTTACGCGATATTACAAAGCAGATAATTGTGATACAGAAATGAGAATGCGACAGGCTATGTATGATATGGTCTACATAAAACCCAATCTATCGGTGCAATACAGCATTTGAGGTGAGATTAGCATCTCCTTAAATATGCTGTTGAATAATCTGAAACTAATTTGAATGGGTACTGTTGTTAACAGGTCCTATCCAAAAATGGGTCTTCAAAATCTTACACGCATAGTTATCTTGAAAGTGAGATGCTGGGATCTGTGTGCTCAAAGTGCTCAAACTAATGCAAATACCCTACAAAGCGGCGGATCTTAGCTAGAAATGGATCACTCTATTGGTCAAGTGAAATGGTTAAGATACTACTATTGCTACTACTACTACTACTACTACTACTACTACTACTACTACTACTACTACTACTACTACTACTACTACTACTACTACTACAACTACTACTACTACTACTACTACTACTACTACTACTACTACTACTACTAGCAGGCGTAGTCAACACCTTTGACCGATTACACGGCTCTTCTATGCTCCTATACTGAGCACGTATAGGACTACATGCATCTGTATTATTATTATCATGCAATGATACTTCTTGCGGGAGAAATGATATAGCATCTATATTCTCAGACGCTATTCAACAAAGCCAACTTATTGTTATCTCGCAATGCAGCAAGGCAGCTGAGAGTGAGTTTACGCCACAACAAGATCAAATATGCAACACTACTTATTCATTCAAACACGTATCAGAATATTATAACACTACTGCCACTAAAATATGACGGACCAACCGTCATGGTTAGGACAACCTCAACTAGATTGATCGGTCGATAACACGTCATCCCAAATCCCCACGTTCACCGCTTTGAACTTTTGACACGCCCCACAACCCACCCCGGCGGCGGAGCCAAATGTAAACGTTCTTGTGCACCCTACATTGATATGGGTAACTGACATACTAAATTTGGTTGATTCCCGCCCAACAGTGTCAGAAGAGTTGCATTATAATCAATTTCATGGCCTTTTGACCCAATCCACCACCCCCAGGGGCAGGGTCAAATGTAAATGTGCTCATCCACTCCACATTGATATGGATAACTCACATACCAAATGTGATAGAAGTCTGTCCAATGGTTTTGGAGGAGATGCGTTACAATCAATTTCCGCAGGTTAAAATTTGACCTTTTGAAACCCGCCCCTCCCGCCCGCAGTAGGCAGAGCCAAATCTAAATGACCTCTTGCACTCCGCAATCATATGGGTAATTCAGATATCAAATTTGGTTGAGTTCCGTCTAAAGATTTCAGAGGACCTACATTACAATCAATTTCATGGCCTTTTGACTCCATCCTACAACCCCTGGGGCGGGACCAAATGTACATATGCTCATCCACGGTAAATGACCTATTAAATTTGGTTGAATTCCCTCCAACAGTGTCAGAGGAGTTGCATTACACTCAATTTCTTTACCTTTTGTCCCCACCCCACCCATCCGTGGGGGGGGGGGGCGGGGTGGTCGGGCCACATCTAAATGAGCTCATGGACTCCACATTGACATGGGTAACCCACAGACCAAATGTGGTTTAATTCTGTCCAACTGTTTCGGAGGAGATGTGTTTTGACCTTTCGGCCTCTCCCCACCCCCTGGAGGCGGAACCAAATCTAAATGCCCTCTTGCACTCCGCAATCATACGGGTAACTCAGATATCAAATTTGGTTGAGTTCTGTCTAACGATTTCAGAGAAGCTGAGTTACAACTGATTCGACCTTTTGACACATGACTCGCCACACTGGGGGGGGGGGGAGCTAAATCTAAATATCGTCTTGCAAAGCGGAATCATATGGGTAATCCATATACCAAATTTGATTTAATTCCACCCAATGGTTTGCGAGAAGATAGCGTGACGGACGGACGAACGGACAAGACGGACGAACAGACGGACAGAGGCGATTACAATATCCCCGACGTTTTTTTAAAACACGGTGCTTATAATACTGGCCAATAATGGTAGTGTGACAACAATAGCGGCTTCCCGAGAATCTCTCAAGTCCGATATATCCCTTCTAATCAGTCAGGAATATCCATTCAATAACCAGAATGGCGCGTCAATCATTCGGCTGACATAAGCCAGATACGGCATACAAGAAGAAGAGGGATTTACATGAACTATGAACAGATAACTTTATTTACATTGACAAACTGTAGATTAAAACAGTGTCTCACTGATGCTTTGATTGACGACGCACAATAAATAAATAATATGGCTCACCAGCACACAGCAATGCAAGCGAGACAACTCTTGCCAGTCTAACATGCACGGGACATAAACTGTATTACGCTACACTACATTAGGCTGCCATAAACAATAATGATGTTGGCTAAATAATTACAGTACTACGGCGCTCTATTGGCTAAATACTATTACTCAGCAACGATGATGGACAACTATGGTAGAACTATAGTGCACGAACTATGATGGAACTAAGACCACTATGGAGGGCCAACTATGCTGGAATTACGGTGGACTGCTCTTTTGAAAAAATCTAGCGGTCAACTAACGTTGGTTAGTTATACATGCTCGATAATGGCAATCGATCGATCCACGTCTGTTAATTGCCAGGTCTCTATATTTGTGGTGGATAAAAACTGGTGGAATTATGGTGGAACGAGTGGATTTCTAACAGTCCGTGATACTGTAAATAACAACAAATCGTGAACTCTCATATGTATAAATATGTCCAGACCACAGTTTAGTTTGTAAACGCTCGTACCGTTTCAGCTTGTATCATTTCTTGCGTTATAGTAGCCTAAACAACAAATTAGAAACTTCAGCACACATTTCTGATACTTACTAAGCTTAAAGCTAAATTTTAGGATTGTCCCGTTGTCCGAAACGCCAACCTAGATTCAAAGCCAATGGGCTATTTATACTAATATTTCCATTTTTGTGACGTCATGCATTCCATCTCTCGTCACATTTATGATGTATCTCTGAGCGATCTGAAGCCTGCTCGAATTCTGACACGTAATGAGAAGCAGTGTTAATCTTCCCAAAATATTCTGTGCTAATTATTCAAAAAGGCAGCGCCCACAATATGTGCAGCGCTAGGAAAGTCTAATGAAACATTAACTACTCCAATCGGTACATACACACTAAATATCAGAGGTCATGATTAATAAATGTTGTCAAATACAGCCGCTAACTATCAAAGAGGTAATGCAATAAAATTGACAGAAACCGTTAAAGGGATGTTAATCTCATCCCAAAAGGTATACTGCACAGATAGATTATGGTTTATAGATTCCATTTCATTCATATCCTGTCACATTCCCGTTTCTGTATCGTAATTATCTGCTTTGTAATATGGTGTAAACGTTGAACAGTGATCACCACCATTTTGTCGCCTCAAGCGATAGCTTGTGATGTCATGCAAGTGCCAATGTATTAGATTTTTGATTATGTAACAACTCATCTCGTGGAATATTTTGAAACTAATTTGACTGGAAGTTGTTGCCGCATATGGCAGCAACAACTTCCAGTCAAGTTAGTTTTAAAATATTCAACAGCTTACCTGTATTATTGCTTTTATACCACATTCTCAAACTATAGCTGGCACCTCTATAACAGAGCGTATATCCCGGGGTAGACACGGTTGGATATTTCTGATTGGTTGAAAAGTAAATCATGACAGCCACCGTAGGCTGTAGAGCTGTAGCAACATTTAGCTATTAAAGCCTGACTATCTTTCTATAGCGGCATGATAAAAAAGCTTAAAACCACCTGCACAGTGTATGAGTTAGATCACCTGAATAGCTATCAAGAGATGAGATTAGTTATCCATTAAACCGGGGTATGCTAGGTATGTGATACACTTGCTTCCATGACATAACAACACATGAATACACGTCGTTAACTGCTATAGGAACAGATCGTCTTAGTATGTTTATTTGTATTATGTGTAACCGGGTCTCTAGAGATAAAGGACATCTGTCCTGTTTTGACGTTTCTAGCAGATCCACCAAAAAGGCGAATGACCTAAACTTGGTATCACACACTTTGAGTAACTTAAGGCAATAAAGGTATTCATTTCTAGCTATTATCGGGTCATTTCTAGGTAAGCTCAATTCACCTTTCCAGAGTATCCATCTATTAATCTGACGACATATGACGTCATAATCAGCTAAGTGCTGTTTAGGATTCCTTCTTAACCATTACGTCATAAATTACTCTATGTCTTTAACTCTTAAAAGTCCGACACGTTGTAAGAATTGTATGTCTCTACTATTTAATAAATGCTTACCTGACCAGTTTTCTACAAATTGATAGAAAGAAATCGATCGACCTCAACACCAGCGAGGCGTGGGTGGAGCTTAGCTAGAGATGGGCGGGGCATAGCTAAACATGGAAAAGGTCCATTGGCTGCGGGTGGCCATTTTGGATTTCTGGCTCTACCACATTTGGCTTAGATTTTCCAGACCTGCATTGGAGATTATCTTGTAACCAAATACTCCAACGTACAAAATCAACCATAAAACCTAACTTGCCAGAGGCTGTTCACGTACTGTGAGATTATGGCCATACTTTTACAGAAATGAAAGGTAGCCAAACTAATCACGCTAACTAAACCCTGTGAAATATCAATTCGCAGACTGTACACGTCAATGTACAGCAACTATACAGGTAAGCTTCTGAATATTTTGAAATTAATTTGGTAGGGACCTACTACTGCCATAAGAAGCAGCAGCTCCCTGTCTAATTAGTTACAAAACATTCACCATGATTTGTATTACATCGCATATGACTTTGTCCTTTCGAATTCAAAGAGGGCAATCATTTTTGAAAGACATATGTTCTCTTTAATGCACGGAAATTAATTTGACGTGCAGTTGTTTCGCCCAGTGAAATTACTTAGCACAATAGTCTGCATTATTTCTTGTCTGTACTGTCGCACTTGCATATAGACACTGACCGATTTAGACATGATCTAGAAAATGTATTATTTGCTGTGGATGTTGACTATTGGTTGCAATGTTCTATTTCAGGGGGATTCATCGTTGCGCTGGTGTTCTTTATATACAGTATCCGCTACGCTGTCATGAAGACTAGCCCTCCAGTTAGCCAACAAGTGCAATAGATTGGCTGTGCATAAAACAGTGCCAGTGGGCTATACTTGTGATGAAGAAGGCTTTGCCAAAAATGTAAAAAGAAATTGACCGACTGACAGATCGTCTTATACTAGTTGCATGTTGGAAATGAAAAAAACATGCATCAAAGCCTGATGTACCGGAAACAGTCTGAATCTTTTCTGAAACATGTTAAACTTGCACCTCTTACAGATCAGAAACGACGCTGTTGATGATGCTGGGAATATGTTGCTGAATACTTTGAAGCTAACTCGAATGGAAGCTGTAGCTGCACGTGGCAGCATCACGTTTCAGTCAAATTATCTTGAACATATACAGCAAATGTCCTGCAGAGGTGTCTTGAAATTGCGACATGGTGTTTCATGTGTTAACGATTTAAATATGCAATGGACCTTTCCCAGTTTATCCATCCGTCATATGACGTTATAATTAAATGCGTGACGTATAGGATAACGTCATGAATGATGAGATATAATCCGTCTTTAATGCTTAATAGCCTGACACGCTGTACGAATTGTATGTCTTTACCTTTTATTAAACATTCTGTTGAATATTTTGAAACTAGTTTGACTGGACGCTGTTGCTGCCATAGGTTTACCTGTATAGTTTTCTGGAAATTGATATTCAGGGAGTTCAGCCATTGACCGATCCCAACACGAGCAATGTATGGGTGGAGCTTAGCTAAATGTGGGCGGAGAATAGCTAAAATTGGAAAGGTCCATTAAGCAGTGTGTATATTGGCTGGCGATATCCAGATGAGTAGAGTATTTCAAAATATACCCCGCCCATTTCTAACAAAGCTCCTCCCACATTGTTTTTGCGCGTGTTGTAATCTATTTGAAACTTTGAAAGCTGGATTGACAAAATCTAATTTTCAAGGTAAATCCACAGGGAAGCTGTTGAATATTTTTGAAACTAAGTTGACCGGGTATTGTTGCTGCCGTGGGATCTGCTGCTTCACACGCCCGCAACAGCTCTCAGTATATTAAAACAGTATGTGTATTAAACTGTAAATTCAATAATTCTTACATATTCCTGACACACATTTCCATTTTTGTGCCGGCGCTACAGCAGTTTGATGGTGGCATCAAATAACAAATGAAAGTTTATCCATCGACCATCTGCCCTATATGCTGGCGTCATAATCATAACGTCATGAATAATTCGAAATGGTCCGTCTTTAACGCTTAATAGTCCGACACGTTATACGAATTGTATGTCGTTGCCATTTAAATTAGTTTCAAAAAATTTAACAGCTTATCTATATAGTTTTGTAGAAATTGATAGGCAGGGTATTCGAGGATCGATCAATCCCAACACGGCGAAAGGTGGGTGGAGCATAGCTAGAGGTGGGCGGGACATAGCCAAAACTGGAAAGGTCCATTGTCATGTAATCATATATTCATTCACAATCTGTAGGACATCTAATTTTACATGTAGCTTAGAAACATTACCTATGCTGTATACTAACGATATTAAGAATTCTTATAGTCAAGTGCATAAACCATTTACTTGTCATGTCAGCCAAAACGGTTCACTTGTGGTCTTGTGAAATATCAATTTGAAGGGCAATGGAAGGATCTTTGAAAATGTATCGCTGGGTTGTTTAACAGTCATTCACATGGTAGTTTTCCAAAAAGAATAGTCTTCCCTTGACCTGAAAATGAACATTCACTAAGCAAAAAATTCAGATTTCCTTGACCAATCTATGCCATTAGATGACTAAGGAGAATAAGAAAATCACAACGGCATTGTTCAAACAATGCCATTGAAAATAATTCAGCAGTGCTGTTCAGCATGCACATGAAGAGGCAGACAAAACAGTACAAAACACGTATATGTATATCACATGGAACCAACATTAACAGGCCACTAATATTTTAACAGTATCAGTTTTATGATTGCAAGTTATTATCAAAGTGTTTTCTGATAACGTGATAACGCATGTTACCTTGCAGGTACTGGACCAATTCACATTTCCAGAGTATCCATCTATCAATCTGACGTCATACGATGTCATAATCAGCTAAGCGGCGTGTACGATGGCGTCATAATCATTACGTCATAAATGCTTCTATATGGCCCATCTTTAACTCTTAATAGTCTGACACGTTGTACGAATTGTATGTCTCCACTATTTAATAAACATGCTGTTGGATATTTTGAAACTAATTTGACTGGAGAAACAGCGTCCAGTCAAGTTAGTTCCAAATTATGCAATAGCTTACCTGTATAGTTTTCTGAAAATTTATAGTCAGGGGGTTCAGTGATCGATCGATCCAATCACGAGCAAGGTTTGGGTGGAGCTTAGCTAGTGATGGGCGGGGCATAGCTAAATGGATAAGACCATTCAGGTTCAATGAAATGCGCTATCAAGGTGACAGTGCATAACACTATGTAATATATGTAAATATATTTTTATGATATGAATAATTTTTAATTTGATTTCACTTTTTCTTATTTACTTTTATTCACCTCTTTTGTGAAGAAATGACGAACCAAACATTTAATCGTCGTTTATGCGGATATTTATTAGATATATTAATGTTATACGATTATAATAATACAAACGTTGTACTATTGTCCATTTAAATGCTCCAAATGGTGTGAATACACTGAGCACATAGTGAAATTAAAATGGTATTTGATAAATAAACACATTGGCACATGCGTTGTATCGGCATCCCCTTTCAAATACACTTTTCATGCAGCATATCTTGAAATACAAATTTAATTTAATAGCTAAACACTCTAGGAGGAGAGTGAATCGTATTGATTTTATATTCGCCTAAGATTTAACAGACGTTAACGGGGTTTTATAAGCACCCAAGAATATAATATTATGCATGTCATTCATCCCAAGAAATTCTCTAGGTATTTTACCATAAAGCGTGCGCGAAATGGACCTTTCCAGAGTATCCATCGTTAATATGACGTCATATGACGTCATGACAACTAAGTGGCATGCATGCTGATGTCGTAATCATTACATCATGAATGATTATATTTGGCCCGTCTTTAACTCTTAATAGTCCGACACGTTGTACGAATTATATGTCTCTACTATTTAATAAACATGCGGTTGAATATTTTGAAACTAATTTCACCCAGTCAAAGTAGTTTCAAAATATGCAACCGCTTACCTGTATAGTTTTTTGGAAATTGATAGTCATAGAGTTCAGAGATCGATTGATCCCAACACGAGCAAGGATGTTGGTGGAGCTTAACTAGAGATGGGCGAGGCATAGCTAAAATGGATGGAAAGGTCCATTGGACAGGGAACTTAAAGATGTTTTGGCCCTTTAATGTACGGAACTGAGCAGTTGCGTATGGGTATCCCCGGCACCCCACACCACCCACCCCATCACGACCCAACTGCAGGGGGAAGGCTTGGAAGGGGCCCTGTGATTCCATGGAAACAGATTTATTTGAGAGAGAGAGAGAGAGAGAAAGAGAGAGAGAGAGAGAGAGAGAGAGAGAGGAATTGATTATCGAAAGAGTGCCATATCGCTATAGGAAATGTGCCTATGCCCCGGTGACGCATCTGTTGTGATTGATTATTGGAAACGTGGTGAACCAATTGATCACGATGTAGAGCTAGCAGCCCAGCAACAAATTAGCCTTTGGCAACAGGTTCTAAATCGTATCATGAACATAACCTTAACATTAGCTACACATAAGCTAGCATTCAGAGGACACATGGAGAAACTATGAACTGTTAACACTGGTACTTTCTTGGCATTAATAGAACTTGTCGCTAAATATGATCCTGTACTTCAGAAGCTTTTGGAAATGCCGGACCACTCAGTGAAATATCTTAGCCCATCAATTCAGAATGAAATTATTTACCAATTTTCAACTAATATCTTGCAAATGTCTTTAATTCAGGACATTAAGAATGCCCCATTCTTCTCGATAATAGGTGATACAATAAAGGACATTTCCAAGGTAGACCAACTGAGTCAGAGTTATAGATATGTTCAGTTAAATGTTTAATGACATTAAAGTTTCCGAAGTGTTTCTTGGTTTTAATCCTGTGACGGACCAATCTGTTGTTGGTACAACAAATCGATCCCAAAGTGTTGGATCTTTCAAAATGTCGTGGGCAGGGATATGCTGGTGCAGCAACAATGAATGGGGTATGCAATGGAGTACAAACTCTGATTATATTCTCTGTGCTGCACATAGCCTGAATTTAGTTCTAACTGGCGCAGTGAACAAAATTCCTGCAATTTCTAACACTTTTTTTACTCTGGAGCAAGTGTATATTTTCCTTGCCCAAAGCATAAAACGGCGGGATATGTTGTCTAAAATGATGGTCACATCTAATCTAACCATGAAAGGACTAAACCCTACTCGATGCTCCAGTCGGAATCAGTCTTTGACTGCCATTATGCATCAGTATCTTTAAATAATGAAGACCATCAGTACAATATGTTTGAACAGTAAAAAGGCTGACGAAAGAGAGGAAGCATTGGCCATTAAGAAAAAATTAGAGCCGTTTGGTTTCGTGTTTCTAGTAATTTTAATGGACACAATTTTCCATGAAGCTGGCACAGCGTCCGAGCTTTTGCGATCCAACAAGTTTGACCGTATGACTAAAGTGACACTTTTGGAAACTGCTATGAAAGAGCTCTCTTCATATAGAGAACGCTTTGACGAGACGCGTATCACTGCTACTCCATTGGCAAGACAATGAGGAGAAGAGGAAAAGGTCTGCATGTGTCGAATTAGGAGAAAGAAGTTTTTTGATGAACTCTGCATGGGCCAACGGTTAGAGGACTCAGATGCAAACTTCAGGGTTAATGTATTCAAGACCTGTCTGGATATTGTAATATCTCAGACGGACCATCGTGTCCATAGTTTTGATTCGGTAGTGCACTCATTCATCTGTTTGAACCCGAGTGTTTTAATGTCTGAAACAGATAATGTTTTGTTCAAAGAAGCTTTTGATTTAGCGAATCATTTCCAGGACGATTTAAGTGATGGTTTTGCCGATCAAATACTCAGATTCTGAACTGCACTATGGGATTAGATTGGACATGAGTGTCCAATCAATGGCTTGGCACAGTAATAATACAACCGGCCAAATATATGGAGCTGACCAATGTGTTGCTTACAGAGACGTTGAACTCATTCATCGTTTGGCTGAATGTGTGAGTAGTTGTCATGGATTTGAAAGAAACAAGTGCTCTTGTGTAAGTGAAGATATATGCACTCTTATCAGTGTGTATCGCTGGAATATATCACTTCCTGAGATATATTACAGGCACCCACATCCATGCGGACTGATGCTGTTCATCATTATCATGGTTAGCGTGCAGACCAGAAAACTGCCAGCAGTTGGTTAGACTTAGAAAAAAGAGAGTGCTAATACATATGTTGACAGATGAGGATAGTTGTTACGACGCTCATGTCATGCTGTTATTTCAGTATCTACGACTTCTTGTTCTGATTCTTATTAATATATGCGCACATCAGTTATTAAAAGCCACACGTCACAGAAAGTTGCTTTTTAAAGGACAGACAGCATTTAGTTAGTTTGGATATCAGACACTGACATGTTTCTACCGTTCGCAGGTTCAAGTCATGTATTCATGACACGCTATTCGCACAATTTTCACAGAGGATTCGTCGATCTTATTATGCCCATGGAGTCATGTATCCATTATTTTTGTGAGTGTAATATCCTTAGTTGAAGGAATGGTAGGATGCAAAGATACTACTTTTTCGAGGGATTCGTTCTCCATAGATGCCAGATTACTAACTTAAACATAAAGGCCAATTCTAAATGGGCTTATCTAATCTCTAGATTTCGACATTACCTAATTGGTACATTGGAGATGTGTTCCAGCTAGTAGGTTGGCATAGCCAATTGCTACGAAGGGATACAACTAAGGAAATTAGATGCTACTTACTGTACATTGATGCTAACCCAGCCTATTTTTTTTTTACGAAGATGATGTCTCTATGATTCAGATTCTAACTAGATGCTAAGTATACAGAGATGTAACCCCTTTCTGTCTAGATAGTAACAGGACTGGGATATCGAAGATGCTAAATCTGTGTATCCAACAACCTAAGCACATTATCTCCTAATAGGTGAAACAACACTCTTATAAATAAATGTTATCTTGAAGATATAACTTAGCAGAACCTGCCAATGGTCGATACATTCCACACTTCAGTACCTAACCTCGCCGTATGCCATCTTTTATAAAGTTCTATTATGTGACATTTAGCTTTCTTTAATAATCGCACTGCACATAGACAAATAATACGATAGCAAGTCTACATAGAAACATAACTAACATCATAGCATAAACACCGCAACAACAAACCACCGGATTAAATAACTTTCTTTTTCTCTAAGTCTAATCAATCAGCATTAGGGATAATCTCTTAGTAAGCATTTCTATTTCTATTTCTTAAGTCAGTTTCCTTTTCCTCTTTAGGTGGCCTCTTCATAGTCTGGTATTCTTTTCCGTTTAATCTTCTTGACTTCTAATCTATAACTAAGGGAGACACCATTTCAATATTCCACCAGGCTGAGTGCTTTTTACCGATCTCACACCATCTCTCGATGATGATAATGCTAACGTTTTCTTCATAATGCCGAAAGGCTAACCATTTGGTGTCCATATATATGGCATCTATTTGTCCCTCTTTGTTCACCACTTGTGTGCATTCATCCAGTACCTTTAGTAGTTGCAGTTCTCTTGATCTTCCTTCCATAAAACCAAAGTGTCTTTTGCTGAAGAATTTGTTTCTCTTCATATATTCTATTATTTCTGACCGTACTAGATTTTCCATTAATTTACACAATGCACTTTTCAGGTTTACTGGTCTGTAATTTCCAGGGTCAGATTTGGCCCCTTTTTGTAAATTGCTGTGATGTTGGCTGTCTTCCACTTGTCTGGTACTATCCCTTTATCCATAGATGTGTCAAATACAATAGTCAAGGGCATGCACAAACTCTCTTTTAGCTCTGCTAATGATTTGGGATGTACTCCATCTGGAACAGGTGATTTGGTTTTGTCTATTCCCTTTAGTATTTTCAGCACATCATCCTGGGTGAATGTTTTGTCTTGGAATTCAAATTATGTTTTTAGTTTCTGGGATTCTGGCACTGGACCATCTGATTCGCACGTAAAACCGCTAGTGAAAAAGTCTGCCAGTACATTAGCCTTATCTATGTCTTCACTAGCAATCTGAGTTATCCCATCTTTCTTAACAGTTCTGAGATGCCACTTTTTACTTTCCTCTTTGAGCTTACTATTTCCAAAATGTCTTGGGGTTAGCTTAGGCATTCCTGGCTATCTCATTTTCATTATCTCGCTTAGATTTATGTATTAGCCCTTTAACTTGGTTTCTCACTCTAGTGTATTCTCTATGCTTCTCTTCATCTCTTGTTTCCAGGAATCTTTGCCAACATCTGTGCTTCCTTTTTATTTTAGTCATAATATCTTCATTAACTTGCATATGTCGATATTTGGGTGCTTTACTGTTTCCGCCTTTGATCTTTGGGATATGCTTTTCCTTGGCCGGTTAAACTATTCAAGGAATGTGTCCAGTACTGTATTTGGATCATCTGCTTCTAATAATCTCTCCCAATCCAGCCCTAGGTCTGCATTCATATCCTCATAATTACCTTTGAAAAAATTCCACCTCTGTATTATTGCATCTTTGCTGACTTTGCAGTTCATAAATAAAGGTAATTACACAGTGGTCGTTGGCTCCCAATAGACTTTGGTATGCAATTTCTTCTACTAATTCATCATTCGTTAGGATAAGATCCACTATACTTGGTTCATTGTTCCCTCTACACCTCGTGCAATCCTTGACATGCTTGTATAAATAGCAATCCCTTATACATTCGATGAATGACTCCGCATCCGAGGCGTTTTTTACTGACCAGTCTTGCCAATTCATCCCTTGATTGTGGAGATTGGGAATTACGACTCCCATATGTGCTCATGGCATACCACACTTCAATACATTCCAGCACGGGTTATACACCTGCGCGGTTAATGTTAGGCCGTGAATTAGCCTTGACACTGGATCTGGCCATGCCCAGGATTCCGGGAGAGAAAAATTCACCTTCTCTCTACATAGAGCTCATGCGGCAGCAGATAGAACAGACCCATGAGCTAGTGAGAGCAACTTTATCCACTGCAAACCAGCGTCAGAAAACATGGCACGTGCATGGAGACCCGTATGAAGCAGGAAAAATGGTTTGGGTACACGATTCGCGATGTTCTGCAAACGTGCCGAGTAAACTGAGTTACCAGTGGAAAGACCCCTTTGTGGTAGTAGGTAAGACGTCTGGCGTGACCTACCGTATCCGCACTTCAGATGGCCTGACCTCAGTCATCAACTTCGATTAACCTAAACCTTGTGTCAGTGACAGCCCAGTGCCAGAGCTCGGGCTGGGCGTTCCAAGTGACATCGGTACCCAGACAAATGTCTCTCCAGAAACAAGTATTCCTGACATTAGTCCAGAGCACCGCGGAGCCAGTTCGACCTTTCTCCTACCAAGCCAGGAGTCCAGTGATTGATCGACTAATGCAGAGGACGATGACGAGATACGTATCGCCCGCTCCCTCCTCAGTGCGGGCCTACTCGATCTGGGAAGCCATATCTGAAGACTTTCTCGTTTGTGTTGTCTAAGGGGAAGGGTGGAAAAGTTGTTCCGCCGACCTCTTCCCATTCCCACCCACTTCATGCTATTTCCCCCATTATAGAGTTACCACAAGCGGAAGCTGAGGATTCCCCAGGCCATGCTTCTTGTGGGGTGGAACATGTAATAAATAGCATGGAAGTGAAGAGGTCGGATGAGGCCTTGGCTCATTTGGAAGAACAGCAAAACCGCACAACTCGGTGTACCCGTCCACGCCCCCAAATCGTGCAACCACCGCCCAAGGTGCTCCCCATCCAAAGGCGCTGCCACCGCCCCTCCTCCAATACGCGTCTCTCATCTATGCACCAAGTTCGGACATCATACGTCCTGTCCACTTCACACTCTACTCGTCATCTGTAGACTGTCACTCTTCAGATATGAGAGAGTCCGTTGTTACAGAGGAGGTGGTATCCCGCACCGCAGCAACCAACACCCCCGCTTCCACCACCACCCGACCCACCCCCGCTCCCACCCGCAGGTGGTGGGCAGGGAAGCAGCCTGTTCAGCAGACTCTCGGCTCGAGTTTTCCCGGTGCTTAAAAATTACG
Organism: Chaetoderma sp. LZ-2023a; assembly: GCA_034401795.1. Taxonomy (NCBI): domain Eukaryota; kingdom Metazoa; phylum Mollusca; class Caudofoveata; order Chaetodermatida; family Chaetodermatidae; genus Chaetoderma; species Chaetoderma sp. LZ-2023a. Next base: position 48,905,215 of record CM067367.1, read on the forward strand.
ACAGAGTATCAACCATCGTGTAATGGGAGATGTACAACTCATGCCCGACCAATCCCCCCACGCCCCCCCCCCACCCCGTGAGCAGTCAGAACATCACGCAGACACATAAATCCAGGAGCACACAGAACACACTTGCCCGCAAGGCTGGATACGTCAATTCACCGTTGTGCGAACACCACAGACACCTCTGGTTATAAGGACGATATAGTGAAGACATTCAACATCACCAACAACAAAGAATAGCAATCACCTAATGTTTTAAGATCCAAAAAGTTGGAGACATATTTTCCGCAATATTGCATCCTGCACAGATACGGGAAGCTCATCACTTTCCGCGATTCCGACTTTTCCACAATCGCAACAGACTCGGCATTCACAAGCGTGGAAACCTGGATATGCCCAATCCGCATTACACCAGCACCACACAGCAGCCCGGACTGCTCTACAACAGTACACTACCGCCATCAACGCCAGTCAACATTTTCCGCAATCACCCTCTTATCCAGTTTATGGAAACCTGGTCATACTGAAAGAAGGAACACTTCTGCAGCCATCTACAGTACGCGCTATGGTGGATTTCCCCACTCCCCACCGGAATCGTCGTCCGGAAATATCTAAAATATTATGCTTCAATCACACGTAATAACAGTCAATATTATTAAGAGAGCAGGATGCCCGCAGTCTGTCGTCAGTCACGAGTAGGATTTTGCCACCAAAAGGTTGAAATCGATAATGGATTGATTCAAGTTACGATAGCACCCTTCTTCGTCATCTGCTCTCTAAAGTAACTCTGTCCCACCTACGGGCTCGGCCATTACAGAGTGAAATACATCATGTATAAAGTTGATACTGCACTTCAGATACCCACCCTGCCCCAGGGGAATAAAAACGTCACACTTCACAACAACACAAGAATCATCTGCAGATAAACAGCCACGCATATCAATGAAAATCACCAACATGACAAAAACATAGATACTCAGTTTGACTGTATTCACAATCTCCATACGACTGTATTGTTATTCTAAACTGAGGCACACATTTTCCGAGCTGTATTATGATGAATTAAGTTTGGTCTAGGTAGGGATGAGACTAGTCCTACCCACAGAGGAGGATTCTTGGCGGTCCACGCACCCGAAAAACACAGTCCAGCTTGGCGGAATTAGTATACTTAATTTCCGCAAGACATGGAGCTGTTTAAAGTAAACACTAATTATAGACAGCTATATTGTCCTAACTTTGATTAAGAACACCATCGTTCTACCGTGTATACAGCTCATTAGGACACGGGCCGATGAAGCGGCATCAAAACTTCGACAGTATAATATCAGGGAGAATTTCAAATATTCTCTTACCTACATATTCCCGCACAAGATCAGCACGGGCTAGAATACACCTATTACAGACAACTCAGACGCATGTATAAAATCACGCGCATACAGGGACGCTGTTCGAAAAATGCTACCTGATCCATTAGGAGGATGAATTATGGGGTAAGCACCATTCGACCACAACAATCCGAGTCCAAATCTACTCTGGTCTAAGCATATCCGTGTCTCTGTTTGAATCGTTGACGTAATTCCGGTACCCAGATGCAACTTAAAGTAACACAGATCTGCCACGGTACGGAATAGTATCCTCGCAATGGAGATTGTATTAGATGGATCTACATTCTGGAATCTCATTCTGTGTCTCAACAAATTAATCACATTGAAGCTAAATGCTTCAATAAGTGTTTTGTCTGTAACGTGAAGGGCTAGAACATAATGAACATAAAGGCCTTTCTGTACGAGACATAAATTAACTCTGACAGATGTCAGACAAAGCGAAAGCATGCCATATGGCACAAGGAAGATGCGTGTAAACTGCAGGGTTCTCAGAGGAACGGATGAAGGCAGCTGTTACTTGTTGACCACCAACTATAACATACAGTTTCGCAATGTCTGTAGGCTGAGCCTAATGTTGATCTCGTAAGATATTTAGAAGAGCACATTCTTTGAGGACAAGTCTTGATTTATTTGCACAATTGCAAATGGAAACTTGTTATGTTCATTTAGACGAATCCAAAGAGAAAGTACTTAAATTAAATAGCAGATGTTGACATATTGGGATCTATTCATAGCTTATCTGCCTTAGCTCCGCAATATAGGTCATGACTAAATCCTAACTAAGCAAAAGCAAACAATGTTTACTTCGGATATTTGGATATTAACTGAAAAGTGATGACAGGGATGCTGACCAACGTATGTCTTCTCATTGGAGAAATTACACTTACAAGTGCATGACGTGAACCAGCCAATGGTACAGACATGACGGTATATGATGTCTAAACTAACTAAATGCTTCTATAAGGTAATGTTCCATTATTTGTGGCTTTTTATAACTATTAGTACATAGACTAATAAATGACCTAAAGTAGAAAAAATAATAGCACCAGGACATGAACAACGTAACAACACTCTTCTGGTGCCAACCTATTGAATAACTTTCTCTTTCTCTAAGTCGAACCAATCTGTTGTATTTTTAATCCAATGTATAAAGACGACATGCTTGAGTGTTCTTGCTCTCCATTCGGTCTCGCTTATTCGGGCACTCTTCCATTTGCTCTTCCGATGTTCTACTCTACGACAAAGACAAGCACCATCTCAGTAATCCACCATACCATTAGGCTACGATAATCGATTTTACTAACGGATCAGACCTCGCTTCATATCATATCTGTTGATAAAGACGATTCTAACGTTCTTATAGCCAAAAAGCTGAGTATTTGTTGGGTGCTGTAACAATCATCAATGCGCAACACGTGTGTCAATTTCTTGTATGAACCGGATTTACCAATGTTCCATAGAGCCATATGGTCAGGAGTCCTAGCTAATGTGTACCATTTTTTGCACTATTGAATCGGTATGGTAAACTATCAGCACCAGCATGCAGTGAATGCGTGGCTGCAGAATGGAGATTTACTTACATGTCTCGATCACCTAATCATGTCTTCTACTTTTTGGGAGTACATGCGAGAATGTGCAATCGTTGGAGACCAGTGGTCGCTTGCCATTACATCAACCTCTGATCAATTAGCTTGCGCACTGAGGGACCTCTTGTTACCTGTTGATATATTGCATACTCACATGTGATTTATTGCAACATACTCCCAACGTGTGATAGGGGCGACTGCAACAATTTGCTTGGCTTAATAGCATTACATAACTCTTGTAAGCTAATCTGAAACCACTAGCAGGCATGAACTGATTGGGATCGTCCTTCTCACACGTGACAAGTACATTGGATAATGCTATCAAGCTCAGCCATTCGCGGCGGTCGTCCACTCTCACACGTGGTGAGTGCGTTGAGATCAGCATCAAATGATCTGCGACCGTGTGCATAGGTTGCAGTAATTTTGAACATGTTCAAAACTCAGCGAGCAATGCTGACCAAGCTTTCCGGACAGTAAACACTTGCGAGCGCATGTGAGCAAATCGTCTCTCCGCCGACCCAGCACCTATTTGAAGGTCTCAGCCACTCATAGATATATACTTCCATGGAAAGGATCACCTAGTGAGAAACATACTCTATTCAGTTCGAGGCAAAAATCGTGCGTGTGCTCTTGATAATTGGACTATGATACACGGAAATGAAACGTATTCCCATATGTGAGACATATAGAAGTAGTCTCAGCCACTCAATGACCTATCCCAGACCTTATTTTAATTTCCTCCATTAGATATGCCAAATATAGTATTTCTTTTCATGGTCGAACTGACAGTGATGGTTAAAAAAGACTACATCAATAACGGTTTCAGAGCTTAGTGCAAAGTGTTCATTCAATGCCTTAAAGACAATAGATTTGATGACAACATAAGTTTCCTCTCTCAGCGGATGAAGCCTGGTGGATGGAGGAGAGGCCGGGGTCGGGGGGGGGGGGGGGGGTTGTATGCGTGCGCGGGTGCGTGCGTATGCGCGTGCGTGCGTGCGTGCGAAACGTCAAAATGCAGCAAACGTAAGCAGCTTTAACGGGTATCGATATTTCTACTCTACTAAATGTCGTATACGGATTTAGATTGCAGAACTTTGGTAGTCACATGACAAATGTAACAAATCTGGAAGAAATCGAAAAATCCGAAATATTTTTACAATGTGAATGTTTGGAAATTAAAGTTAGGCAGGCTGGTGTCTTGGTACCCTTTCTGATGCGGTGCTGGAGTATGGATGATACAGACACAGGGTTTCGTAAACAATCATCTGTTTTTGTTAGAAATCTAGTAGATTGGAGATAGCATTAAATAGTAAACACGATAGGATGCATTTGTATGAATCTTTAAAATTAATAATGTAAAATGGTGTGTGTTTAGTAAGCAATTTCTCACGCATTCCTTATAATATTGTTCCCCTTTAACTGTGGCATCAATTTTGAATTAACCTCATCAGTGTCACTTAACAGCACATTTGAGACCGCCACCTGCGCAATAACTCTGACAGTGATAACAGTGATAACAGAATCATCGGTAGCCATGTCTATGAAGATTGTTTACTTGTAACCACGAAATACCATCTACTAAAATTAGCACCCCGTGTCAATCGCCTTTATATAGCGTTGGTGAGTAACACAAATAATTAAATGCTATTCACCTACGCGATGATGTCCACGAGGACAAGATGTACAAATAATACAAGTACAATTACTAAAAACATAAAATGGCAATTGATTACTTTCTAAGCGACTATGTGCTCGAAGATATAAACAACGCGTCTAACAAATTCAACTTTTTAGAGTATCCATCTATCAATCTGACGTCATATGACGTCAAACTCAGCTAAACGAATTGTATGTCTCTACTACTTAATAAATATGCTATTGAATATTTTGAAACTAATTTTACTGGACGCTGTTGCTGTCATAGGCAACAACAGCGCCCCGTCAAATTAGTTCCAAAATATTCAATGGCTTACCTATATAGTTTGCTGGAAATTGATAGTCAGAGAGTTCAGAGATCCATCGATCCAAACACGAGCTAGGTGTGGCTTGATTTTAGCTAGAGACGGGAGGGGCATAGCTAAAATGGAACGGTCCAGTGCGTGTCGAGTAGCTGGCTATGTAAATATGCCATACATCTTGCTCACTGAAACTGTTCCACTTCCAGTTACCCCAGTGCAGATTAAATCGCTAAATACAAATACAGGCCTTCTGTCCAATGGGTCATGTTTGTTTTTCATAAACAGCAAGATCACTGAATCAGGTTTGTAGGTATATCATGCACAAACAGCAGTCCTCAGTTTAGTTCATACTAGGCCCTCCCTATCTATTCAGGATAAGTCTGGAAATATGAGACCGGATTCCACTGTCCAACGGGATATGCGTGCGGCAATTAAGTGGGCTCTATTCTAGGCATGGCAATTGTGTTGCTCTACGACCATCTATGCATCTGTACCGTAACATATGCACGGAGATGGATGTATAATTATAGATCAATAATCTACAATAGAGGAATTAATTTCTAGATATGCCAGCATATTCCTAGTTAAATATGGATTCCCTGATAGATAGGGCCTATAAGGCAATTTTATAAATTTCCATTTTGTTCTAGTAACGTTGTCGATGTATTGTTGCATACATTTTTATACATAAATCCTGGACCGGTCATCCATATCCGTTATTGTTTCCAATTTTTCTGTAAACATTATTGTGCGCTACAGTTTCTACACATGATAAATTATTTTAAATACGAACCATTCCTATTGGAAAGAACTTAAAAAAACAAATCTTAAATATGTGTAGACAGATTGGTAGTTTCGGATGAAGTACTGGCGCCACAAGTTCTACAATCCTCGTTGTTAGCAACTCGTCAAAAGACTCTCTGAGAGGATGCAAACCGCAAAAAGTTATAAAGAAACTTGAAATAAGTCAGCTAACAGAACAACAACATATCATGTATCTCGTGCATACGCTGGCTTAGTGAATCACGACGTCAATGGTAAAGGAATACGCTGGCCCTCAAATTTGTTTTTACGTTTTAAGGATTTTTTAAATTCCTAACTTACATCTTCCTTCTTATTGAGCACACGTATGTATATAAGAATCGAAGATAAAATGCCAGTACTGTCCCACTAGAAGTAGGTTATAGTCGTATTCCATATATACAATTTCTAGATCTGTCAGTGAATATATCTTTATACTCCGTCCATTATCAAAACAGGTTTTGGAACCAATTTGAAACTTTGAAACCTGAATTTCCAGATTCGGACGTTTCCAGCTTTATGGTGGAGAATTGAACGTTATTATGATTGTGACGTCAGCCTACACATACCGTAATTGATTATGACGTCATATACTTGAGTGATATATCGGATCCCGCCATTAACTACGTCCATCGAGTGCAAAATAGAATCGGTTGGCCATCATATATTCCTGGTGCAAAGAAATTGTGGGAAGAAAGTAAAGGAAAAGTAGTTCATAGATTTGTTTTTAAATCAGTATCCACAATAATATACCAGAAAATTCCCATGTGGTGGTGCTTTGGCCATTTTATTATCAACAGTTTAAGCTTTGTGATTTAGTCACCCTTGGATATGAGGGTAAGTATGTTTGTGATTTTCTGCTCTTATTGTGGTGTATGAGAATGACAATTCATAGAAATTAAAAAAATTGATTACCATTTATTGACGTAACCATACGAGTTTGGTGTAACGACGGTATCATAACGTAATTTAAGATGGCGTACATTTTGGCGGCAGATTTTCTATTCCATCTCATCGATGATTCGACCTCTTCATTACCAATTATTTTTCGAGATCGATTGAAACAAGATTTTACAGATAACTCCGTGGCATTCTCTACAAACTCCTACACACTTGACTCCATGTGTGAAATAGATGCATGCGTTTATCCCACATTGGTTGAGATTTTGACGTTTACACTTGCATCTAATAAATGTCAATAGAGTCTCAGACGTTCGTGTCCGTCGGTACTCTATCAGGTCCAACAGGACCATGTATCTAAACCCACGAACTCAGATCAAGCACTATGGCGTCCAACTTTATCCATTGAATAATTTGTAGAAATACTCGGAGGCTGTGGAAATTATACTCCTAACGAAGGCCAAAACGATATGTGAAGAAAACAACAAAATGTAAACAAACTGCTGTACAACACGGTAAAACCGCAGACCACACATCTTAAATCAAGAATTTTGAAACCACTGATCATTGCAAACAGATCGTGATAACACGCAAAGCTTGAAAATTCCAAAGTTTTTTTCTAATGATTGCGGCAGGCTTTGACCACACATCCTTTATGGAATGAATTGTCAAAGGGCCCACTAGTTTTCGCAATGGTCTTCTGATAGCCTTACTATTGTATATGTGCGTTATGCCATCTGCCCAGTGATGCAGAAGATAAACCAAGATGTCTGTGCCCTTGTCGATTCCTTCATCTGTTTGCTGGTTCTTGACACCATCTAGTGGCACTCAATGTATCACCATCTTCTCGGCATGCTTTTTCGATATGACTATCGCTTTGATGTGATCAGGGAGGATATCAATAAAGCCAACTTTAGTTGCCATGTTTTAAAAGCATGCTTCTTGTTCCTTGTATGGACGACGGGATGGTTTCACTTCGATTTCGTCATCGGTCAGTCAAACTGATTTGCATCGCTAGAGTTCGTGATCAGTAGCTGAAATCTCAACAAGGCCATCGGATACAACACTCAATGGACACATTGATGCTTGAGATATGATGAGTACTGCTTCAAGACACCTTGGTAAGTGCTACATTTCAATCTAATGTGGTGAAGAATCGGTTCTCCATCATAATGTGCATATGTCCGCTATATCCATGTACATTGCGTTAGCCAAGCCAGACTTCTTTGGCTTGCTCATGGCACTGTTTTTGAACACGGATGGAGGATCCAGTACTACACACGTTTCCAATTGACAATTAGTTCAAATATCTCACCATTTCATATGAGATCTTCGAACATCGACTAAATAAATACAAATGCTTGATCAATATACAGTTTTAATTGACTCAGATCGCTTAATTTTTGCACCATTACATGATACCGTTTTCATCTTGAACTGTGGTTTGAATTCATCTTCATCAGTGCTATCACAGGTGAAACCATTCTCCTTTTCCGCTGATAAACCTGTTTACAATGAATGCAATTCATCGAAGTTGCAGACAAATGAATTATGATCCATAATTTTGCGATTCTAGACTGTGATAATAATGAGGTTCGATTTTTCAATGCATTTATTTAACTAGCCGAGAGACTCGGAGTGCACAATGCCATCATTAATAGTTTCAGTATCAGAATTGAATATGTTACAGCAAACCTTCTGCCTCGACATATTGTGTAGTTAGATAGGACATACATGTATCATTGATATCGGCATACTCATCTGCATACTCTTCCTGATGTAGCACACAGGTATAATCAGTTCCAGTTAGTTGATGCTGAAGCAAGTGCCGATATGACAGAGCCCACGATGCCCACGATATGGCTTTTCCAGACAAGGTGTACGATAGCATTACGGCCAAATATCGGACCCAGAGCTTGGTCTATTCCGAATCCTTCAGTTGTATGTCAGACACTACTGATTACGCTCATTAATGTATGGAACCCACCAAGTATACTCAGAAGCTTGTTAAGCTAATCAGTGGCACCAACTTAAACAGCTTTAATAAATAACAGTTTGTTATATTTTACATATGTACATGCAAGGGTCAGTATCGTCACTTGGCCTTGTATGTAAAACACTGTAGCGTATTCGCTGGTTAAATCACTATCGTTCACGTGTGTGACTGGGTTTAACAACACTTCATCGGCATTAACGCCATTCCGATCATTTTTATGCACACAGTGCATGAATCTAGGTCAATTTGTTAAATTCGATGTAGGTGTAATTTCGGTTGCAAATATGTTGGCATAGCTCCAGATCGCCTGTGAATAATACGCCATGGGTGGGATCGTGAATAGTTAAGAACATTTCACGAATCAGGTTATATTTAGTAGTCGGGTCGGAAAAAAAATGATACCACCTCCCTCAACTAGCCGCCGTTCGGCGATCCGTGACCCCGACCACACTGTCAATCCCAGGCCATAGGGTTGTTTAGACATGTGGTTGGTGTATGCCTCTAGATAGAGGCCCCCAGGGTAGTTGAGACAGGTGGGTGGTGTATGCCTCTAAATGGAGGCCCCCAGGGATTGAAAGGGCGGTGGCGGCCACCACGGATCGCCCAAGGGCTGCCAGTTGAGGGAGGTAGGATCATTTTAATTCCGACCCTACTACTAGGCAAAATGATACCACCGCCCTCAATTGGCAGCTGTTCCGGCCTGGACATAGGAATTTGAGACATGTGATCGTGGTTGGTGTAGACCTCTAGATGGAGATGGGACTGTGTAGGCTCAGACAAACACGTATTCTCTACCAGAGTGGCATCGGCATGATGGGACCACCCATAGTGTCTTCCATCTACCTTGACAACACTCACCTGGGAGGAGGCTAAAGTGATTAGCATGTGAACCACGGCAGACTCTGGCATGTTCACATGTTACACAGAGAATCTGGTGCTGAGCAAGGGTCTCCAGCAGACAACCACGGCCTACCATCTCCACCCCATAGAAGTGGCAGACAGACTCGATCTCTTCACGTGGGTGAAAGCGGTCGTAAATGTTTCTCCGCAAGGGGTCGACCCAAGGATTGTACTTGGGGGGGGGGGGGTCATCCAGGAAGTGGGCCCATTTGGTATCCAATATCATGGCAGTCTCAGCGCCCTGTGCCACTGCTGGAGATGCCAGCATGAGCAGTATGATGAGAATCATTGCTATATATGAAGAGATAAACTGAACAGAGTGAACCCCTCGAGAAATATCTGTGCCAGATCAAGCACTGTTCCATCTGGATCGACAGTGATCTTCATCCCCTCAGGGGCAGGGGATAGCTTCTTCACTCTGCCGCCAGCTAAGAAACCTGGCTCTAGGACTATATGAGTCGTTTGCTGGCTAGTGAGTCTGACTCACTGAAGCAGTTTAATAGCACCCTTGGCTTTGGAGACATGTGACACATCATCTACCCGTAGGATGCCCTCCTGGAGGTTAAACGCTTCTTCTGGTCCAATGACTGCAGGAGGCCTATATAGCGACAACCATGTTTGCCAATCGCCACCAGGTCCAGCGCGGTACCACACTTCATCCTTCTCAAACATGAACTGCAGGTTTTTTGCCAGGGTCAATTAATCGACCATTATGGGTCATTGGCGGGGCACCGCTCGAATAGGGTTTGACCAGATGAAAGCTGATGTCGTTATTTAAGGTGTTGATGTCTGCCACCTCTGTATCCGAGAGCTCAATCAACAGCTCGCGGATGTACTTCCTCTTCGGGAAATCGTGGCCATCTATGTTGTGACCCAGGCGCTCCTTCGACACATCCTTGAGGTCTGTGAGCAGCTCCACCCCACCACCACCAATGGGGTGGCGGGAGAATGCCTTTGAGTTTGCTTCGTACTGTAGGGCGAATGACTTGCAATCGCTCTCTTCTACCTCGGTAGCATCAACTGCATACACATCTGCCAGGACAGCAAGACCAGTCGAGTGAGCAAATGTGGATTCCTCAGCACACTATAGGAGGGATTTAAACAGGAGATATAACCATGCTGATTGTCCGACAGCTGCTCTCCGGTGGTGAGAACGTAATCTCACCCTCTCTAGAGGGGAGACGGGTGGTACAGTACTGTGTAGAATGGGTCCTCTTCGATGTGCCCCAGCGGGGCACAACATACATAGACGCCGATGTGCTACATCAACCTCCGCGCAGTGCACACAGCAGCTTAGTGGTAGAAGTCGGCCGGAACGTGATAGAGTATCTTCCAGGTGCCAACAGCAACCTATGGAAAGCTATCAGTCCTAGCCTGTTCACACCTGTAAATCACCTGTTTGACAGCCACTCCATTAACATATATGCCAGCATGGATGGGATATCGGATGCCCATTTAGAGTTTACACTCTTAATACTCATTGACCTGATGACAACATGATATCACACCAGGAATATCTGAACTTTGCCGATATGATGAAGAGCCAGCTACAGGGTTGGCCCTTCATGCCCCCTGCACAGATAAAGGCCTTAAACGAACAGATGCTCGCACTGCAACAAGAAAAAGAGTGACGACAGCGGGAGAGCTGGTATCAACAGAATGCGAGCAATGCAAGCAGGTGAAGGAACAGTGAAGGTTTCCGATACTGGCAGGCCCTCTTGGAGGAGAGTAAGTGGGACGCAGGAGTCTTGACCGACTACGATGAGCCAGATGTCTTCACATACGACGATGGGCCAGGTGTCTTAAGACAAAGACGAAGGTAAGACGAAGAAAGCCATCCAGACCTACTATCTTGGTCATAAGGTGAAGTTCCAGATGTCACGTCTCAGAAGGCTACTGTCACCCGACATAGTGCTGGATGACCACTGTCTAAGAGACGTCGGTCTCGACACCAGCAAGAGGGTATGGTTCGCCAGGCTCTCCAAAATGAACCCTTCTATGACTCATGAGAAGATTCTGCAGGTGATGCAGGTTTAATCTCCAGGTATACCATGGCAAAATCAGAGTGGCGGAAGCAACCAGAACTATACCCCTCCCTGACTGCTGACGAGGGCGGTACCATCCATGGCTGGCGACTCCAGCAGATAGATACCATCAGGCAGAATCTCGTCCATGAGGCAGAAAAGTACAGCAGAATGTACAGGCGATATAAGACAGCCTACAACGTCCTCGCGCGTACGACCACTGCTGTGGGTGTGATTGGAGCCAGTGCTGGTGTGGCAGCTGTGGCCACTCTCGCTGCGGGGGTGGGTGCCATCTTCGCCATCCCGCCGAGTGACGTGAGACTAGCTGCCACTGTCATGGTCACGGGTTTGGGGACGGGGCAGTGGCATATCACAAGGAGGCTGGAGAAGCATGCTAAGTACGTGACACTGGCACAGAGTATGCGACGGACTATCGACGAGTCTGTCAGCAAAGTTCTCGAGGATGGCCAGGTCACCGATGAAGAGTACCACCATATATTGATGGTCCAAGCCCTGTACCGCACAGAGAAACCTAAATTGCGACAGCAATACCTCAAAGGCTCCAGCCGGCGGGTTGATATGGAGGAGCTACAAAACGAGATGTTACGGCGAGGTCGCATCGCTGGTCTCTGGAGTCGAGCCGATTACAAATAGTGTGCTGCCTGTACGGTAGCTTTAAGAACACCAGTATAGATAGCCTTCCCAATGAACCTCACGACAGTCATCCAGAGCCAACCGCCCCTCCTGGGTACACCCTTGACTGGCCTGAGAGGTCTACTGGATGAGCTAACACCGTTCTCCATCGCAGTAGATGGAGGGTCCTGAACCAGCTGCTCCATCAACCCACGACCGCTGACCAACCACCACATCACCATCAAGGATGTGAAGCAAGCTCATACTTGGATGTCTGCTCCAAGCCTCTCATACCGGAATCAGCATCTGAACTTTGCCATGTGGTGTGCCACGGCAGGTTGTGGATTAAGTCCCACCCTGCTTCACTCCTGTTCTGGTACTCCAGAAGCTGTGCTCATCTCCAGCTGTCTCAGATTCCACGTGTACTTCATGGTGCAACGAATACTCCATTAGCTTAGTGCAAGCCTCCCTGATACAAACGACTTCGACCCACAGCTCAACAGTCATAGCATCTCTGCGGCCAGCAGACTACAGAGAGAGTTCAGCGCTCACCCAGATATCAGTGGCATGGTGGTTACAACAGCGGTCTAGGGGTTATGTACGGTGAGCCGAGACGTAACTACTCAGGATTCCCCTATCGAAACCCCGACGGGTTGGCTGTCGGAAGACAGCGACATTCTCGTTCGATCGAGACTCCGACCATGGAGTGCTGGTGCAAAATATGCACTTCACTGGCTTGCGGCAGGACTATCCAGATGTGTGGAAGTACTTTGTCCCACACACCACCTCAGGCCTCACACCAGCAGGGATCGTTCGGATCTGTGCTACTGCCTCCTTACAGCACAGACCATGCTGTGGCATTCCATAGATGGTGTCAGCGGAGCAGAAGTCCAGGCCATGTTCATCAGTCTCGTTGAAGATATGATCATCGTGGCAGACCTCAGTAGTCTTATTGCTAAGTTCCAGCAGGGGTTGCAGAAGGCCCATCGCAAACTTGACTTTGCTATTTCACCACACCTATGGTTGATTCCTAGCAACATGATCGTGAACAGCGAGGACCTCCAAGTCAGGGGCTATAACAACATGATAGTCGAGGGGAGTTCACCCAGTGTCCACTTCGTCTTCAACACTGATATCAACGCACCTACGCATAGTATGGGCCATACAGTCGTTCCGACCCTGACACTGCAGCCAGTCACACGGCAGCTCCAGGCGTTCCGACCTCGACACTGAAGCCAGTCGACACGACACTGCTTCAACTCCCTCCGGAAGACCTCATAGTACTTCTCGCATGGCATGAGCCCGGACATGTTTAAGATGTCTCAATAGAGAGATGAATATTCCTGATTACCAACCCGGACACCTGGCAGATGAAGACTGGAAAGATCTTATTAGCTCTCTCGACAGGGGATGCAGACGCTTAACCGCATTGTATACTCAGTGCTTAAACAATGATGTCAACAGTACAGAGCGTGAAGCAACTGCCCTAGAGCCAGGTGAGTCTTCAGAAGGTGGAGAACCTGCTGTGAATCAAGACACAGAAGTTACTGACCAAAGCAAAACCTCTGGCAGTCCATGTCGCCAGTAACGTGGTGGCAGATGTGGGCGTGGTGAAGATGACAGATGGAAATGAGGTTCTTCCTTCCGCCATTGCGGCTGTCCTCGCTACAGTTGTGAGTGGGGTGGCTGGGCACTCTCTCAGAATAACTCACCCCATCCCAAAGATCTCCCTCAGTGGTGCCACCTACACTGCTGCCGCCAAAATCATAGGTGAACGTGTTACACTAATGGAGGCCGCGGTTCTAGGGCTAGCAACGAATGCAATGGCTGAGATCATCGTCGCCTACGTTTAAAACCTCTGAATAGTGGGAGATAGATCACGAGACCCCTGCAGCATCTGAGGCATGGCGTGCCGGAGGGCGGTATGTAGCCCATAATCGAGCACGCGGACTGAGGATTGCCAATGCCCGGGAATGTTGGACTGCCCACAAGGCGTGCCCCTGCAGAGAGGGCCAGTACCCTGAGCACTGCTACCTATTCCCTTGGCCAACTGCGTGGTCCTCCTATGCCCAACTGTTTCACTGGGGGTATGACTAGTAGGTTTAAGCTGTCTGTATATAGCACTTTGACTCTGTCACTCACAGACATAGAAAGTAAAGAGCTAGGTGATCTTGCTCACTTGGGTGAGGCACGCCTCGGTTCAGAGGACACTGTTGCCCCTATCTCCTTCCTAGACTTCGATGAGAGGGGAGACCCGCGGGAGATCCGAGGTACCATCCCAGCCCAAGATCTCATCGGGAACACTGATACTTTAGGACAATCAGCCATTAATAAGGCCAAGACTGTATACAAGGTGATGGGCATCAAGGAGAGGGCGCCGATGTGAGGTATGCTCGGAGTCGATGAGGCTGGAGCCATCAAGGTTATGGCTGAGTCCTATGCACAGGACCTGGTTAAGGATCTCCTGAAACCACAGAGCTCATTCCGACAGGATGGAGAGAATCTCAAGATAGGCACCATCAGGCTGAGCCATATCACCGCTGATGGCACAGCGGGTGCTACCGTCAGCCTCCAGCTACCAGAGGTGAAGTAGTCAGGGTTCTTTGGTTTGCCGTTTAAGATAACAGGATAGTCATGGCTTCCCGTGTATGTATCATACAGATAATGGATGTACTAGACAATGTGGGTGCTGACATAGACCCTCTACTCTATCTTCTCAGCTGCTGCTTGGATTTCATGCTTGACGCCTCCATTACATCCTTCATATCTGCCGGAGGTGCAGGATTCCCCACTCTGCACGCGAAAGAACTAGTGCAGGAAGTACTGCCATTTAGTCTCCCAGATATAGACGAGGCCACCGCCGACCAAGTGCTAACCATCATCCGCACGCATGTCTGTACCATTCGACAGTAGGCCGGCCGATGGTGGCCAGGTGGTGCTGATCATTGCCCGGTCAGGACACGGGAAAAACATCTTGCTGCGGCTCTCCTGGCCGAACAGCTACACTCTCAATACTTCCTTCTGATGTCTGACTCCGCCACTGAGGTGGTTGACAGTAATGATCAATGGTACAATGGCCCAATCACCAAGACGCAGAACCTGCAAGCACTGATGGACAAGCTGCTGGCAGCCCGACTGACACAACCACTTGTTCCAGTTATCGATGACCCTGCAATGGACCAGAAGACAGTCACCTACCTCAGCAACATCACGAGGCGCATCCGGCACACAAAGATAACTGTCTTCATCCTCTTTCAGAAGATCTCACCGGAGATCCCGAGGGATCTTATTATGCGAGATCTCACCGGACATCCGCTACAATATCTTGTTGCTATACTTCAGCTCCAAGTGTGGACGTGCCCTGCTCGAGATCATATACGACAGCCTAACCCTCAAGGAGACCAAAGGGACTTTATCGCAGGCGTACAGAGGGCAGCTGATCTGTACCGCTTCATCTTCAGCAACAAGGAAACAGGTGAGCTGTCACACTTAAAGCCATCTATGGAAAAGGCGCATACCTTCACCTACAAGCTGAATCCAGCCAGGAAACTAGCCTGCTCTACGCATCATCGCTGACAGACTGTTGGCTGCAACTTTTATCATTCATCAGAAGGCTGAGGAACTTCGTCTGTGGTCTCCGCTACTTCACCAGATGTTTGAGGACCTTCGTGAGAAGCTTGATAAACTGTAGTCGAAACTCTACCCACTGAGGGTCCTTGTCTGAGCCTCTCTTCTTCTGAAATTTCTCACGGAAGACACACTTTAGCCATGTGCGCCTAGCATCTGACTTGCGAGTGGATTTGATGAGGTAGTCCTGGTATTTATATGGGAATTTCGTAGATGCTGGCAGATTACTGACTAATCTTCTGCGCCCTCTTTCGTTGAAGCTGTGCTCAACAGCCTCCTAACGGCCAACAGTGACCCACCCTTCTTGCGGCCAGCAGTGAACCCCTCCTGAGTACCTTCTGCATGACCGGTGGCGTGGCTCTTTACTACAGCGGCACTGGCCTCCTCCCTGAAGTAGTTATTTGCTCCAGACTGGAAGCTATCCAGCATCTCTCACTCTTCCTGGCTATGAAGGCTAAATACGACAGCCCACTTCCCGATCGTTAGTAGAACTTTGGGTTCAACACTCGCCCTTTGGAGAGCTAGAATAACAGGACTGTTGGTTTGGGCCACAGATAGGTTGAGTGCCCTGACCTGGGAGCTGTCAAACTTCTGGTAGAGTATCCGAGTCAGGAGTTCTCTTGTACTACGAGCTGGCGCTCCTTCCTCTATGGCGGCCAGTATCTCCCCATCAGACGGAGTTGTGACCTTGGCTCGCTCGTGGATGATGTTGATGTCACTAAGCAGTGGATAATGAGTGACTGTGTTCTGCAGCTGAAGAAGTGAAATCTTCTTTCAGCTGAAATCAGGTTTTCTTCAACCGCATCCACCATGTGCTGTCCTTTACGAGCGTCCTAAGCTCCATTATGGTCTTTCTCGTCTTTAGTGGTCCTAGATTACGTGCTTCGAGGTCTAATTGCAAGACACTTAGCATGTTAATCTTATGGCATCCTTTGCTTGCCTGATACCTATTGGCATCTACGACTGCAAATTAGAGTGCTTTCTGAACAGATGTAATTTCAAGATATTCATAAAACATTCTAAAGATCATCGCTGTTGGACTACCCTCACATAATGTATCTCTTCGTTAAACAATGTGTAGCATTGTGCATTTGATATTAGACTGTATGCCCAGCGATGATTTCCAAATGCTTGTGATGACATGCATCGAGTTTGTTCAAGCGTGTACGACGAGTGTAGTTTCTCCCACAGCATCGATACGAGGTATTGTTTAAATGCCGAGTTGAATGCGTGTGCGATTTGTGTCGAGGTGGTATTATCTGGATATTTGACGAGTTCGTTATTAATGGCGCCAGGCACGCATGGACGATCATTGTTATAAATGTTAAAGCTAAACTTGTTACGTTTTGCTTCTTGTATGGGCTTTTGCAGGGGCTGTGGTTGGCCTTCAAATGTGGTTAGAGGTCCGTTTGAAGTATCAATAAACTGGTTTTTTAACCAGTCCTTGATTGTTTCAGCCTTTCCCTGGTCAGAGCCGATGAAGTGGCCATCAGAGTTATGCGCAGCAAGTGGTTGCTGTGGAGCGCTAAATTGTAATGTTTTACTTGCTCTGAACATTTTTCGGCATTCATCGGTGTATGTGATCTCGATTACCAGGTCACTTTTCTTTTGATTGCGAGTTCCTTCAATCGTTCCCTGATTTTGTGCAGGATCCCATTGCGATTCTGTTTTTGTTCAGTTTGATATTCATTTCGTCTGCGTTAATATATGCCTGGATGGTGTTGTCGTTAGTTAGTTTTGAGAGAGTATGGTTGACTTTGGATTTACGTTTCGGGGATCGCTTGTAGATGAAGTACATACTCGAGCAATCACTGGCGTGTGGTCAGATTTATGATATGTACCAGAATAGGATTCTGTGTCCTGGAGTAGCATCTTTGCAGGTACATTGTACAGTATGCTTTTGTCGTGCTAGTTTTGAATTCGGGTATGTGACTTGTTCATGTTGTTAGATGGCGGCACGGTGCTTAAAGGCTGATTGTGTTGTATGTAACCACGAGTGAAGATGAAGGCATCTAATGCATTTTCATCCCTGCTACGATTTCCCATTCCATATGAACCAATACACGAATCAAGCTCTGTTTGGCTGTGTGTTTTGCTTAGTTTTCCGAGTTTGGACTTCAAGTCGCCACTTAGAAAGAGTTTCCATCGTGCTAGTTCTTCGCAATTAATCATAAAAGAAATCGCGTATTGAAGGATCGATATGCGATTTCTAAGCAGTCGTGTCAAATTAATTCACAATGCGACATTCACGGTATAGCCAGATCATTGGAAAGAGAAATCCTCGGAAAAGACAGTGATCATTACAACATTGTTATCACATCAATTCAAGAAACCAACGTATCCACTCACTCAGAACCCCTCTTGCAAGCAGGCCATACACATATTCTACTCGACCAGAAAGAAGCCCATTGCCGGTGTCTATGTTTTGTAACTGGACCAAAGGTTATGGATCACAGTTATTTTTGGATGCATCAATGAACGCATTGGATTAATTGTCCTAGTCATATCAATGAGAAACGGCATTACAAAACATGTCGCATTGTGAATTAATTTGACACAACTGCTCAGAAATCACATATCGATCTATTAGAGACTGAATACTTTTGAGGGCACGATGAAGCAGCTAAAATGGCATGCATAGTTAATTTGCAACGTATTCTATCACCTAAAAGGTGGGAACCGATCAGCTGCTCATGCATATGACGTCATAATAAATTACGTCACATGCATGCTGACCCACAATCATTGAGACGTTTTAGAACTCCGTTGTAAAGCAGGAAACATCCGTCAAGTGTACGGATTGTATGTCCTTGATGAACTTATAATACTGTTCAATATGTTGAAACTAATTTGACTGATAAGCGGTTGCTGCTTATCAGTCAAATTAGTTTCAACATATTGAACAGTATTATTGTGCGTGTGTTGCGATTGATATATATATATATATATATATATATATATATATATATATATATATATATATATATATATATATATATATATATATATATATATATATATATGGCAATCGCAACACACGCACAATGTTGGTGGAGCTTAGCTGAAAATGGATCGGTCTATTGGTAGAATACGATGAGGGGTTTTAAAAAAAAAAATTGTAATACTTAAAAAAAAATGTTAATGGAAAGGTTAATGCCGATAACGTACACTCGTTCATGGATCAAGGTCTGGCTATATTGCATTGTTGTTATGTTTCATGCGATTTGGGACATAAACACCAGCCGATTTTGATTTTAGTTCAAGCTTTACTAGTACAATAACATCACGTCACATGCATAATCCATAAACAAATTAGCTACTGCTTTCATGTGTCTTTCTTCTTTGTCAAAAAATATTAAATTCAAATGTGACTGATGAGAAACCTTTCTTGCAATCTCCGAGAAATTCGCGTATAAACACCCGACAAGTCTATACAGCGTGTTCCAGGTCACTGAGCAGAAATATTCAAATTTCATGGTAAGTTTTCTTAAACATAGCAAAACGTAGTTAGATTTAACTCCTTCATCTCGTGCAGCTATTCGATAGATTCTATCTGTCACTCAAGTATATAACGTCATAGGTAATTACATCACATGTAGGCTGACGTCGCAAACAAAATGCGTAGTGACTGGCGTATTTAGGTCCATCACGAACATTGAATAGGCAGTCAAATGTACGAAATTTATGCCTTTGGAATTTTGTCAATTACATCCGCACCATCACTGGACACTGATGGACAGACAGCATAATCTATACCAGTGTAATCCATCGCCGCTGTGGTAAAAGTCGCTCAGAAAAGATTGCCCATGTTTGGCCGTGTGCTATGGATTCCAGAAGACACGCCAGCATAAACAGCTTTATAATTCGCCGTAATGGTAGCCAGAGAATATAAGGGCAGGAGAAGACAGCGTTGCATAAATCGGTTAGGCATACTGCGAGGTGACCTCGAGAAAGTAGGACTCAGTACACTCAAATCAAGATTGGACCTGAGGAAACTAAGGATTTCGGTCGAGGACAGAACACGGTGGTCGAAAGCGAAGAAGGACTGACTGCAGCTGTGGGATGTTTCTATGCTACTACACCCGCAAAACAGAGGAATCATAAATACTATTTATAAAACATAATGTTGAATATTTTGAAACTAATTGACAGGGCGCTGTGTAGCTGCCATATGCAACTACAGCACGCAGTTAAATTAGTTTCAAAATATTCCACAAGTTACCTCCATAGTTACTGTAACATTGGGATTCTGCAAATTCAGGATTCAAAGTAAATAAATCGAATTCAACATGCGTAACGCTTGTGTAAGGGTTAGCTAGAAATGGGCGGAGCTTGGATAGAAATGGACGGAGGTTGCCTAGAAATGGGCGGAGCTTGGCTACAAATGGGTGGGGCACAGCTAGAAATGGATCTGAATTTCTGAAACACTCTTTACTGGTGCTCGAGCTGAGTTATCATGTCATCGCCTACACTGGACATTTCCAGCTTTAGATATGCCGCGCCCAGCTCTGGCTAAGCTCCACCCACACCTCGCTCGTGTTGTGATCGATCGATCCCTGAAATCATTGCCTATCAACTTCCAGAAAACTACACTGGTAAGCTGTTGAATATTTTGAAACTAATTTGACAGCGCGCTGTTGCTGCCATACGCCCGGTCATATTAGTTTCAAAATATTCACCATAATGTGTATTAAATGGTAAAAGTATACAGTTCGTGCAACGTGTCGGACTATTAACGGTAACGTCATAATTATGACGTCATTCTATACGTCACGTAATTGATTATTACGTCATATGACGTCATACTATAGATGGATGAACTTGGAAAGGTCAATTGTGCGTAACGTAACGTTGTGCAATTACTTCTATTAATGCACAACACTATGTGCAAAATACCACACATGTGGTGGATTATGAATAGATACTTACAACATTACGTACATCACCTCCTTATGAATTTGGCCAGTTCTGGTAAATTTGCGAAAAATTATTAGTTTCTTTGCTGCTATATTATCATAGGCTATTAGCTGAAAGGCGGGAAACGGAAACTGTTTTAAAGTGATAATAATCTCATCTCGATTGGTGTATTTATTTGCATGCCTATAGTATACAGCTCCCGTATATTTCAGTTTTCCTGTCGCATCACTTTTGTCGTATCATAATTAGGGGTGTTTTAACATCGCTTTAATCCTGGACACTGGCGGCTGACATTTTGTCTCCTCACTCGACAGTCCTTGATGACATGTATCTGTGGAAACAGCACAGGTCTTATTATATAATAGTAAACTTTTTGGATATTTTGAAACAAATTTACTTGCAAGTTGCAGCCGTCCAATGTACCTATTATAATTGAGCGCACGTACATGAATGGTTTATTTCCTCTGAACTGTACACAGTTATAGAGATACAATATATTATTATTATTATTATTATTATTATTATTATTATTATTATTATTATTAATATTATTATTATTATTATTATTAGTATTATTATTATTATTATTGTTTTTATTATTATTATTATTAGTACTACAACAACAATTTGCATTATTGTTAGCAATCTTATCATCATAGAAATAATTTGACCAGAAATCGGTGTTGCCTAGGGCACCACCGGTTTCACGGCGGACTATTATTAGGCTTATAGATTGCTATACATACATACACTCCATACACTATATAGTATAGGAAGAATGAATTGAGCAGGTCACCAGTCAAATTAGTTTCAAATATTCGACGGCTATTAGGTTATTTGTTTATCAACAGCATACAATTCGCACAATTGGGGATGACACATGTCGAATAGACACTTAGAATCTTCGGCAGACAAATTAGTTTCAAAATATTCAACATTTATTAAATTGTAATCCTCATAATGGCATACAATTCGTACTCAAATGCGCAGGTGGGTTGGGTGGGACGTGGCTGGGTCTCAATTCTCCTTTCGCTTTCATTTACATGTAAGTGAAGAGAAGAGAAGACCGGGTGAACGCACTAGGCGCGATAGCGTTGGGCTGTAGGTAGACGCGGACAGAGGGTTTTTTCCCCGGGGTGACTGATAGAAAAGTAACTACTCACAGCATTGCGTCAACATTTAAATATGAAATCATGCATATCATTATTTGACGGCATGATAAAATGTTAAATATACATTGCATAGTCTATGTTTGGCATATTAGCTCCTATATCAACTAAATAGAAATGAGTTTATCCAATAAAGGATGAAAAGTTGTAGCGTAACTGTGTATTTAGAAATAAGCAAGCTATATACTCTAAATGCATGGCTATATTTCAGATCACTCAGTACCGCGATGCCGGAGAAAAACCACAACCCTCAATACACGAGCAACGGCGATGCAAATGACACGTGCAATGACAAAGAAAATGGTTCGGATTCCATGCAAACCGAACTCCCAAAGCGCAAAGATACACTATGCGATCTTTGCTGTTTTCATCCATCATGTCTCCAATACCTTGCAAATATAAAATTGTTTATCCCTGCGGTTAGTTTGTCCATTATGGCATCATCTGCTTATGGTGTGTATACCGGATCACAGGTAACAACACTAGAGAAGCAATTCGGCATCACCAGTACTGAATCAGGTCTTATGCTCGGAGCGAACGACGTAGGTTTCTTACTGACAGTGTTGTTATGGAGCCATTTCGGCAGAAAGGCGCACAAGCCTCGACTCCTCTCCATTGTTACCATAACGTTTGCGATCACCGGAGTAGCTGCAATCATCCCACACTTTCTGATGCTAACAGAAGCGGAAGATCTGTACGATACAACAGACAGTGATGCCCAAAGTAACTTTACTCTCAAGCGTGTCTGTCTGGCGAGAAACTCAACAACAGGCAGTGCGTCGCTTCAGTTGAGCCTGGGAACCGAGCGTATTCAACGGATTGCATTTGCTATCCTGTTTATAGCGTTTGCCATGCAAGGAGTATCCAAAGCACCCAGTACAGACCTATATAGACGACAATGTGCCAAATTCTCAGACAGGAATTTATTTGGGTAAGTAATAACAGGTGGCAGAATTCGCAATTTTGTTTCACTTATATAGGTATGATGTTATTGTGTTCGAATCATAAATTACAGGAGACTATTGATGCCATATGCATTGCAAATGACTAAGCGACCAGCAGCACGAGCTATTGGTAAGGATAAAGCAACTTCTGACAGCCAGACCGACAAATTGAGTGACTAAGGAAATTACTAACCGATATACCTACTTGGCTCTGTCATGACGCAACTGTCCAATACTGTCCTCTGCAATAGCCTTGGGGAATGTCAATTTGCAGATTATGAGAATGGTATTGTTAAGAATTTACAGCTGTAATTAGGACATTCAATAAGCAAATACTTTGGTTTTCTTCCACAAATTTAGCCATTAATGGGCATTTGCCCAAAAGACTCGACGTGGGGTGGGGTGGAGCAGTTTAAATAGGCTTAACACGTACTAGTATCTACATTGATGGCGTCCAATTGGGTGATGCAATGGACCAATATCGTTATTGCTGCACACGTTGGTCAACGGCGCACGGGACAGATACCAAGTGCTATGTTTGCGCCGATATGAAACAATATCAAACTATACAAAGTTCACTTTATTCAGGCGTTAGAGAAGGCTATGTCGGCTCTATTGTTAAGAGAATATAAAAAGAAGGGATTACCAAATGCAAGGTATTGAGACACTAGGATTTCTGCGTTGAAAATAAATGTGTTGAAAAAATTGATTGCTTTTCAATACTATGTTTTACTATTACGTTTGATGTTCATATTATATCTTAGTATTGTGTCCGTCAGAAAAAAAATGCTGTTGCCATTTTTTAAGCCTTTCAGGACGAAGCCGGACAAGACCGGCCTCTGCAGGGGTCTTGAGAAATGTCCATTTGCAGGCCAAGAGAACACTATCTTTCAAAATTTACCACTGGAATGACTGGCTCGATAACCGAGCCAGTCATTCCAATGGTACATTTTTAAAAATAGTTTTGTCTTGGCCTTCAAATGGACATGCAATAAGTAAATATTTTAATTTTTTGAACAAATTTAGTCATTAAAGGGTTAAAGCAATGTGAGCGTCATTTGGCGGTTATTTAATGTCGCAATTCCATACAAGTAGAGCGCATATTAAATGAAATGTAATGATAAGAAATTTTCAAGTATGCATATTATTGTTATTATTATTAATCTGCGATCTATCGCAGATTACTGTTTTTTCTCAGGATCTTTATTATTATTATTATTATTATTATTATTATTATTATTATTATTATTATTATTATTATTATTATTATTATTCTCAAGGATTTTCGCAACCTATCTCCTCCTACAGTTTTGATCTGATCAACTTCAAACTTGGTCAACCTGTACTACCCATCGGGATCTAGTTTGTTATTACTTTTCTTCTCGATCGGGTGTATGGTTTCCGAGATATCAGCATTTCCGCGGGCAAAAAGTCCCATAGGAAATGTATGGGAGCAATATTCGGAGTGACTACTCCTAGAGTTTTTCCTCGACCATCTTAAAACTTCACAGACTTCTAGCATTTGTTGATCCGCATCTCCACCCAAAATATAGGCTGGATACATTGACCAAATTTGGAGAAAATCCGACATAAGCCGAATTTTTTTAAATCAAGATACTTCATGTTTCTAGGGCTGTCTGATGGTTGAAAATCGTTAGCAAACAGTTTAACCATTCAGAACTCTGCATTTCCGTGCCCACCATGTCCCCATAGGAAATGTATGAGAGCAATATTCGGACACTGACTGCTCATAGAGTTTTTCCCCAATCATCTTGAAATTTCATAAACCTCTAGCATGTGTTGATCCGCATCTCCAGCCGAAATAATCGTTGGATCCGGTAACCCGTTTTTTTTAGAAAATCCGGCATAAGCCCAATTTTTTTCAATCAAGATAATTATTATGTCTAGGTTGGTCAGATGCTTGATATTTGGCATATACGTGGATACATTAGACTACTATTGATTAATAAAATAAAATCATTGGCGAACATGTTAACTTTTCAGCAAGCTGCATTTCCATTCCCAACATGTTCCGTAGGGAGTGTATGGGAGCAATATTCGGTCAGCGACTGCTCCGTGGATTTTTACCAGATGATCTTGAAACCTAACATTTTTCTAGGATCTGTTGACCCGCTAGATGATCAGCTCCAAACTTGGTCACCTTCAAGGGCCCATGCCACAATCGATGGCTATTGCTTTTATTTTGGATCCATCCAACAGTTTTCGAGCTACCCACCTTTGAGTGGGCAAAAAGTCCCATAGGAAATGTATGGGGAATTTCAAAATTGATCTTTGAAGTGATACTACAGCTACAGTGTTCAACGGATCACTGCCATACTTGCTGAGGATGTTACCACTGGTCATTTGGGGTTTTTTAAAATTATTTTTCCAAAATGGCCGCCAGGCTTTTGCCCCAACAATGCATGGAAAAACTCCAATAGGAAATGTATGGGGATTCCAAATGGAGGTTTGAAGTGCTACTACAACTAGTTTTGATCGGATCACTCCCACACTTGGGTAGGATGTTGGCACTGATGTTTATCTAAAAAAAAATATTTTGGCTAAAATTACCAGTTTTCTGTTTTTTGCAGAAATAAACTCAGGATGAAAAATTACAATAAAATAGTGTCAAAGTGACCCAAAATATTTTTGGCCAGAAATGAACTCGTGGTGAAAATTATTTTTTTTTCAAAATGCCCGCCAAAATGAGTTTTGCTCCGTTCAACTTGAAATTTTGTGAACATCTAGCCCTCATATTGAATTGATTTGACAATAATTTTAAATTTGATCCGCCTAACAGTTTTTGAGAAAATCAGCATTTGGTTGCCACATATCCCCATAGTAAACCTATGTGAACAATATTGGAACAGTGTTATCTCCTATAGTTTTCTTCCGATTTTCTTCAAATCTGGCCATATTCTAGAACATTGAGAGATCTAAAAAGTGTCCAATAAAAATTGTAATATCGCCTTTGGGGTCAAGGTCATTCATAGTAAAGCTTTCCAGTTTTCATGTTTGGCATAAGTTACCTGCACGTCATCATCGTCAACAGGTAAAGGGAGGTAATTTATGACAAAAAAATATGAATTTTGTGCATGAATTGCCTCCCCTTTACCTTAATTCATTAATCTGTCCTTTATTTGACGTTTAATGGCACGTTCCTTGATTTTGGTAAAAAAATTTACGACAGCAAATCATGACACATTATTTTATACTTTAGGGTCAAGGCTATCATTTTTTCAAGAAATCAGCTTTCCCATACCTTGTGTAAAAGTATGGGAATTTCAACTATGGGTCTTTGAACTGTGACAACACTTAGACTTTTTATCAGATCAGCATCAGACATGTTCAATGATCATATGAGAAGAGGGCTTATAATACTCCTTAATACCCAGTCATCGCAGATTTACAGTTACTTCAGTAAATGTGTTCTAGTTATTATTATTATTATTATTATTATTATTATTATTATTAATCTCCGGAATCAAATAAGCAGATTTATGTCTAGTGTGAGATGCATTTTGCCACAGCCCGTATGTATGTAATATTGTATGTTGTATGAAATTAGCATTCAAAGGCGAACCGATTACATGCAACCCAAATTATTTGATTTAAAGAATAACCAACCGCATAAGAACTACATAGAACGAATGTTACAAGTCTGCTGTCTGCTTCAGAAACCCACATCCCAGTGCACGCTAAACCATGTCATTTGTGTGAGCATAATCACGGTCCACGTTTGCTGGTATTGCATCCACATTTTAGAAACCCAACAATGGACGTTTCCAAGTTTATCCATCAATCAAATGCCATCATAATCAACCAAGCAACGTATAGGATGACGTCATATTCATGACGTCACGATTGATTTGATATAGTCAGTCTTTAACGCTTAATGGCTCGAAACGTTGTATGAAGTGTATGTCTTTACCATTTAATAAACATTCTGTTGAAAAGTTTGAAACTAATTTGACTGAGCGCTGTTGCTGCCATAGGCAGCAACAGCGCCCAGTCAAATTAGTAGTCTCCAAATATTTAACAGCTTACCTATATAGTTTTTTGGAAATTGATAGTCAGGGAGTTCAGAGATAGAGCGATCCTAACGCAAGCGAGGTGTGGGTGTAGCTTAGATAAAGATGGACTGAGCATAGCTAAAACTGGAACGGTTTATTGCACCTGGACCAGGAGGCAGATTCGAAACATTGGATATCATCATTCAATTCTCGCGGATGACAGAGATAGGATTGGATTCGGAACTCTCGTTGTTGGCCACCTCTAAGAATTTTGATTGAAATAGTCCATTAGGCCATCTGTATCTTTGCTTTTGCACTGCATCTGAGATTCCATAGAATGTGTCGCCTTGTCTACGGTTTCGCGTACCTTCTATGGGTGAATGATCAGTATCATAACAATATAATGTTATACGTACAGTTTCGTAATTTCCTCAAATCAACAAGATGGAAGGAAGTCTGGATACGTCTGCACATGGCCTGGTGATCTGTCATGAAATGTCCTGCATAGCTGGCATGGCATCACTCACAATGGCTCTAGTAAGGACTTATTTGCCAACATTCTGATTCTGGCATCGCTTCATAGAGATCAATGTCCGTGCGTGAACGTGTGATGATTAACAGCCTTAGCATGGGTGTTTTCCTTATACCCAGACTCCCTTGTTTAGAGTTTTGTCATACAAACTTTCCTTCTAATACTCCAGTTCAGCAACTCGTTGTAAGCATTCGATCCCCATGATTAGTGGCCAATCATATGATTTTCTTCAGATGGCCTGTACAGTTCCTTTCCCAAATCACCTCTAAGTAATGCAGTATGGTTCGTAGTCTTTGGAACTGCAGCCTTTCTAGCAATGTTCATTAGCTTATCATTTCCATCTACAAATGCGTTATATTCAGAAATCCGCGCTTCCAGCGTCTACATGATTTGCTATTGTCTAATAACAATATGCTTTCAGATAGTTCAAGAGAACTTTTGCTAAATATTTGCCATACATTGTAGCTCTTCCGAAAATAATTAGGAGATCACAAAATACG
Source organism: Chaetoderma sp. LZ-2023a (assembly GCA_034401795.1). NCBI lineage: Eukaryota > Metazoa > Mollusca > Caudofoveata > Chaetodermatida > Chaetodermatidae > Chaetoderma > Chaetoderma sp. LZ-2023a. The sequence goes on from CM067367.1 coordinate 48,933,103, forward strand.
TGTGCTTCTGTGTTATGTGATATGCTTCAGTGGTCACCACTTTTTCGTGCGCACATAGCGAGCGTCGATGTTATGGTGAATCAGCGTAGCATAACTCAAAAGTATTTCGTGATCCTGTCTAGCGAAGGTAGATGCAGTACCCAATTTCGGTTATCGGTGCACGAATGAGAGAAATAGCATCATAATCATCTCATTTCAATAACGCAGGTGTTTGAAACAAGGGCATCTAACAGCTTTCTATATTGTTGTGCTATAGCATCGACTGTCACACTGTTTTGTTCATTGGTAGTGTCTGCATCCGCTTAACATATGATTCCATTTTGAGTTTGCCCTATTTCTCCTGGTACAGATTATAAAATGTCTGAAAGGAGCTAATATATACTTCAAGAGACCTTTCCAGTTTATCCATCCATCATATGACGTCATAATCAACTACGTGACGCGTAGGATGACGGATGACGTCATAATCAATACGTCATGGATGACTCGATTTAGTTCGTCTTAAACGCTCAATATTCTACCAGGTTGTATGAACTGTATGTCTTTACTATTTTAAAAACATGTTGTTGAATATTTTGAAACAAGCTTGACTGAGCACTGTTGCTTCCATAAGCAGTAACAGCATCCAGTCAAATTAGTTTCAAAATGTTCAACAGCTTACCTCTATCGTTTTCCGGAAATTGATAGTCAGGGAGTTCAGGGATCGATCGATCCAAATACGAGTGAGGTGTGGGTGGCGCTTAGCTAGAGATGGGTGGAGCATAGCAAAAACTGGAACGGTCAAGTAATCGCAAGTTTTCATCTAAAGTGCTGTCAGATTCAGTCCAAGTCTCATAATGGCCACTACCCTCAATAAGCACATCTACTCCCATTAACAGCTGGTGCTCTCATTTCCAATATGTTTGGGCGGTTTTAGAGTGTTATGCCCAAGGAATTGTCGTTTTTTGGTCAGACAAGTTATCAGGATTACTGCATTTAAGTAGTGTGCCTGTTTTAAAATAGCTAGTAAGTTATTCCATCCATGGGGCCGTATTGTCATCAATGGCAGCTCATGAACAAATAGTTTTCTGGCTTCGGCTGAAAGTTAAAGATTATGTCAGCCGTTTAGTGATGGTCAAGTGAACACGTACTAAAGATGTATCTGTAGCTCTAGGTAACAAATTTGTTTTCCTTAGATGTAATGAATTGTCTGCCATTCATTGTTGGATTGTTCCAAATGCCGTTGCATGCAGTGTTCTCTTTCCATCAGCAGCGTCCTTGTGCGGAAAACCATGTGGGCCATCTATAAACGAATGAAGTCCAAGTAAACTCGCCATCAGTTTGTATTTGCTGAACGACTGATATAGCTATTTGTGTTTCTACACGAAGTACGTGCAGGTAGTCAATGCAATATACAACTTTATGTAAATTCACTTCATTCTTGTTTCTTGTAGTCTTGCCTATTGCTGTTGCTAACACCACAAACCCTCACAAAACACAGAATTTCCATTTGTATGGTGCGAACATGTTAAATCATAATTATGAATCATCCTGGGATCGGGACCAACCTTTTTGGAAATATGTTAAATCATGTGTTGGTGCATAGATCGATGGTGTATGGTGAGAACCGGTAATACCATGTTTAGGTCGTCTCTCGATTATAATTATAAGCTTACATTATGTGCATGGGCAACAGAATCCAGCCATTAAAATGCCCAATGATTCCCTTGATGAACAACAGAAGTTGTATGTCATATAATGAGCACATACTCAAAAACGGTTTTTATCTCCTTTAACAGGTCTATATGACTCTGAAAAGGTGTATCATCAGCTGCATCTTTGAGTTTGATAAAACATATTCGATCTGGTTCCTATGCATTTGATGACTAACAAATCTCCGCATCAACCTTCTTGTTTCAATTTTATTTGGTTCGTGTCATTAATATATAGTGCTTTCTTCGGCACAATTAGTCTCATGAATACTTTGGTTCGGCTAATACACTCTTTTAGCAAAATTAGCTTTAAAATAGGTTGACTCATACTTATGTGCTTTCTGAGCTTTATAAGAACATGGTATTCAATAGACCTTTGCACTTAACCACCAATCATATGGCATCATAATTAACTACGTGATCTATAGAATGACATCATAATCAATGACGTCATGAATGACGTATATAAGTACGTCACGAACTCATAATTGAAGACGGAATATGCGTTGTTGAACGAATTCTATGTCTTTAATATTTAATAAATATTATGTTGAATATTTTGTAACTAATTTAACTGGACGCTGTTGCCGCCATAGGCAGCAACAGCGCCCAGTAAAATTAGTTTCAAAATATTTAACAGACTACCTGTATAGTTTTCTGGAAATTGATAATCAGGGAGTTCAGAGATCAACGAATCCCAACACGGACGTGGCGTTGGTGGAGCGTAAATAGAGATGGGCGGGCGGAATATCAATTTCATATCTCCTTGATATTCTCACAAACATGGAGACAATTTAAGTAACATATGGGTAAACACCTATTCTAGTAGAACATTTTCGATTAACCAGGCTCGATACAATCAAACAATCAGATATTTGTGTAACTTAATGCTGATTCATATTGGCGCCAATATAACTATTGATATTAGTCGCCAATTGTCTGCCAATAATATATTCGATATTTGTACCCGTGCCATTGACCAACGGGTGCACCGATATCGAATTCGATATTGCTTCCAGCTCCATTTGCCACTGGCCCAAATTCGAAATTGACGCATTACTTGTCCCACCCGCCCATGCCTCATCCGTTTGTCGCGAGTGGCACCAAGAAACTAAAAAAGAGCAAGAATCAATTATTGTTCTGAATGCAACATATCTCAACTATAACCCAAGCCGGTTGCGTCAAAGAATGTATAATTCAATATTTTTTATTTAATTGAAGGCATTACTGGCGCTATGGCATCAGTGGGTATCGTACGCGGAAGCGTGCTAGGCGGTGTGTTCAGCCAGATGTACGTCACTCTACAAGGTATTATAATTTACTTCCTTTTATGTGAATGGAATGTTGTATTATTTTGCTATTAATTCGATTTGGCAAAAATGTATCGGAGTGGTTGTATTCTACCGCTGGATGGATAGAAACAACCTGTTAATTAAGCATCCGTTAGTATCTAAGTATTCAAAGCAAAACTGGCATTTATCAGAAAATTATCTGTTCACGGAATTCACCTTTCCAGAGTATTCGTCTGTCATCTGACGTCATATGACGTCATAATCAGCTAGACGGCGTGTAGGTTGACGTCATAATCATTACGTCATAAATGTTTCTATTTGGCCCGTCTTTAACTCTTAATAGTTTGACAAGTTGTACGAATTGTATGTCTCTACTATTTAATAAACATGCGGCTGAATATTTTGAGACTAATTTGACTGGACGCTGTTGCTGCCATACGCAGCAACAGCGCCCAGTCAATTTAGTTTCAAAATATTTGACAACTTACGTGTATAGTTTTCTGAAAATTGATAGTCAGGGAACTCAGAGATCGATCGATCCCAACACGGACATGGTGTGGGCGGAGCTTAGATGGAGATGGGCGGGGCATAGCTAAAAGTGGACAGGTTCATTAAAACATACGTATAGAACCAATAGCGGTTTCAATTTCTATCTACGCCTCGGTCATTTTAGCTAACCTCTGCCCACCTTTTCGTGAGTTGGAATCAATTTATATACTTTGAATCCCGGTTTCCTAGAATCCCAAGTTTAAGGTAAATATAGAGCTGTTGAATATTTCGAAATTAATTTGATTGGGTGTTGTTGGTGCCTGGCTAATTCAAATTAGTTTTAAAATATTCAACATAATGCTTATTAAATGCACGATCCATCAACGACCATTCAATGCCCATGATTGAGATAGATACTCACTATGTGATGTGACTGCATCCTGCGTGTGACGTAATCGCGTATGACGTGATATACTTGAGTGACTGATCGGATTCCTCCATTTTCTTTGCGGACCATCTAGGGGGGTGGGGGGGGGGACATCCAATTGATTGAATTCAATCAGAATTAGTAATCAATGGCGGTAGAAAGTGTTGATTCTTATAACAACGTATGTTGACTACCATCCTTCAACTTAAACAGCCACTATGGAATTCTGACAAGAAATTTTAGCCGACCGTTTTAAAGGTGTGTCAGAGATAGCGGCTTCAACAACTGGATGTAACATAATACTTATGCAAGCGGAAATCTTTATTTAATAAATAAATAAATTGTTATTATTATTATTTTAACATTTTGAGCCCGAAACGTCAAACCCACCAAAATTCTAAACGATCTGGTAAATATTCTGTTGGGTATTTTGACAATAATTTGTCGATGAGCTGTCGCTGCCAATGATAGAAAAGGTTCCTGGCAAATAAGTTTCACGTCATTCACGATATTCAAAGGCTTGCCCATGAAACTGAGATTCTGGACATTCACAAAAACGACGATGACTACGACCAATACGACAACGACTATGATTAATATTTTCATTGCTATACTGAAATTTTTACAAAAACCAGTCTAACGCCACGAGATCCAAGATGGATTGGTGCGTGGTGGGTAGGCTTTCTTCTCTTTTCCATGGTTGCATTCGTCTCCGCCATACCTCTCACTCTTTTCCCCACGGAAGATGCCGAATGCGGCCCATAAAACAAAGAAAGAAACGACCTTCAATAGTTCGGGAGCACTTACCAAGGAGCGATAAGGATACGAAGGTGAAACGTGTGTGCTTAATGTTGAAAGATAAGCCGACACAATAGAGGGGTCCATTTCTGGATATGCCAGTCAGTGGACCATTCCAGTGTATCCATCAATCATATGACGTCATGATCAAATACGTGACTTGTAGGATAACGTCATAATCAATTATGTTACGAATGACGCGGATTATGCGTTGTTGTACGAATGGTATGGCTACTATTTAAGAAACATGCTGTCATAGGCAGCAACAGGGCGCAGTCAAATTACTTTCAAAATAATCAGCTTACCTGTATACTTTTCTAGGAATTGAGATTTGGAGTGTCGACATCGATCCCAGAATTGGCAAAGCGTGGGTGAAGCTTAGCTAGAGAGGAGAGGGGCATAACTAAAATTGTGTTCTCCCATTTCTTTTAAGCTCCACCCACGTTGTACGAGAATTAAATACGATTTAATGCTTTGGAAAAAGAATTTCCAGAAGTTCACATTCTAGGTAGCGATACAGGTAAGCTATTGCATACTTTCAACGTAATGTGACTGGTAGCTGTTGCTGTCTATGCTGGCAACAGTTCCCTGTTAAATTATTTACAATTATTCAACATAATTTTTATTAAATTGTAAATTAACCAAAGACATACAATTCAGACGACTAATGTTGGACATTTACCACGTTTCTGTAGGAATTAAAAATTGACGTCAGCTAACACATGACGTATTTTATTTATGACGGCATATACTTGAGTGAGGGTTCGTATCCCTCCATTATACCTGCTATGCCAGGCGCCCATGACGCCGGATCCTGTGAAGATTCCTGTGAATGATGACAGTCTGCTTATTAGTACATTCTATCGGGGAAAAAAGTGTCTAGAAAAACGGTATGCATATTTAAATAATGAAACGAATCTACGGGTCCGGATCTCTTAGCGGTTCAAAACAGTAAATATAGTCATAAATACAGCATCCTTGGTTTTACCCAGGGGAGGAGCTGTCTAAGCTATCGTCAAGCGGGATAATGGACAATAATCAGACCAAATCTCCATGATAAGCTTTTACTCTACACATAATCAATGGGAACGAGGAATTTGGAAGACGAACCTCCTAAGCGAAAGTAGTTGATGATGTTATCCTACATATACAGCGCACTGACATATATAAATTCCTGTTTATGGGCGATAATTTCGTCCTATTCAAGTACCAATGGTAGGAAATGCTATGAAAGTTGAGCAGTTTATTTTCCCACTAACGTGTCGGCACTTCATTCGTCACGCACCGACAACTCTTCTTATTGTCCAAGCGTGAATTTGTAGATTATTGAGAAACGATTGCTCAGATGCAGGGTATAATTTAGGTTATTTTACATTGTGTAGTCAAATATGTATTGTTATTGTACGAGTCCATGTTGTGTTGATATCGGTATTTGACGAAACGTATCGGCCAAATTAGCCTTGCTACGAATATGGGATCGGCATTAGATTCGAACTTGCGCAATATGTCCTGGCTCATTTGATGGTGTTGAATGCATTTGACGTGTCACAGCCACTCTTCTCAAACTGTCAGTGGTTGTACAAAGCCACATGCAATCAGGGTACATCTGCGCCATGTCAGAGAATCTTCTTGTTGAGTGGGAATAAGTGATGGTTGTCTTTCGCAGTGACGTGGCCAGGCCAACATGCCCACCCACCTGCCCACATGCTCGTCCGCCTGTCTACAGTCCGCGCCCCGACCACCCGACCACCAATCCGCCCACTAGCTCATCGCCCTCGCACACACACGCATAATAATAATAATAATAATAATAATAATAATAATAATAATAATAATAATAATGAATCCTATTTACAGATTTTCTTAGCTCGTTTGTGAGAATTCTGAAAAATCCACTCTACATGCTCCTGGTGGTGTGTGACGGGCTCATCTTCCTGACAGTTGCTGGGAGGACTACATTCTACCCAAAATATCTGGAACAACATTTTCGTGTTCCAATGAGCAGAAGCAACTTTCTTTTTGGTATGAAAGAGTAGTATGTATGTCTAGACATTCGCTTGCTCTTTAGGGCAAAATCACCAAAATGTAGTGGTTCTTTAAACGCGTGGTTGAATGATCACCTATCTTAGCCCTAAAACCCTTGAATTTTTTTAAGAAAATTCAAATTTTCACATAGAAAATGTCAGTTTGCAGACCAAGAGAAGACTGTTTTTGAAAATTTCCCACTGCGATTACTGGCTCGGCTATCGAGCAAGTCATTCCAGTGGTAAATTTTCAAAATAATCTTCTCTTGGTCTGCAAATGGACATTTCTCAAGACCAATGCAGAAGCCGTTTTTGGCTGATATGAGTGTTAAATGGTTCATGATCGCCTACCATTTATCCCCATGGTTCAATAAACATATTGCTAAATATTTTGAAAATGATTTAGTGATCTGGTGCTGCCATTGCTTTCAAAATAACAGTTTTACCTGCATAGTTAGTTTAAAATTGATACTCTTATACTTTTAAAGGTTTCAAAGTGGTAAAATATATTTAAATGTATGTACAAGGTGTGTGTAGTTTATCTAGAAATAAACCCCTCTATTAAACACGGCAAATTGCTTTGGGACGAGTGCAGTTTATTAAAGGAAGGGAACAGGGAAATAACAAATGATGTGTATTGGTAATTTCATACAATATTAAATAAACTACCATAAGTAAAATATGCAAATGAATCGGGATTATTTGAGAAAAAAGCCTTTACTCAATCTAGGAGCGCTTAACTTGGAGCCAATTAGTGTCAGTGCTGGTATTTCGAACTCCGCTGTGTGTCAACTGTGTGTGCAGGTATACCGCATAGGCCTACCTGAATGTAACGAAAGCACACCTGAATATAGTTTTGTAAGCAGTATGAAAAGTATTTTCTATAGGCGCCTATGAAGAGCGATTAACTCACTACTGCTGATTCACTATTGATCGTTTTGAAAATGGTATATTTGAAAGTAATTTTTTTCTGGTGGAAACAACAAGTTTCAGTCAAAATGATTTCAAAATACACTGCTGGTGTGGGGGCGGTGTGTGTTCATCTCCTCACAAGCCCGCCTCCAATTACTGCCAAGGGGCCTCTACCGTAATACATCAGGCCCCAGCGCGTTGTTTTGCTCCCATCCATTAGGTGGATTTGGATGAGCTGGTCTGATCAACCAACTCTGATGCGTTCATGTATGGGGCCTGATATAATTAACCCTTGTGCACGCGGAATCACGGGGTGACTAGCGCCTTGTCTGATTGTCTGGTAACATGTAGCAGCATCTTTCAGGAAGCAGCATTGGTCTGTCCATGCTTGTATACGGATGTAATTATGTAGTTATGTATATTACTGATTGAGGAAAGTACGCCCGTAATGTATTTGTAATCAGATAGGCGTACTTGGCAACGCGATGACAAGAGGCGAACTCGGTAGCAGGATGATACGAGAGCTAATACTAGTGTGTGCATGTATGCTATAGTAATGAATATAGAAGAGCGGACATGTCATACAATTTCCCGCCATAAGTAATATTTAGGGACGTCATACATCAATGTAGAATAATAGCAACAGTTATGAACCACGCTCATGGACTTCATATATGTATTTGAGATTGATAAATACTGTTGGTTTGATAATCAGCGTGTACATTTAGTATCAGAATAACAGGAATAGATTATCAATAGATAAGAATCACTGTTAAAGAATACAACATGAGGTGAATGCATGACATAAGTATGGGAGCAGCGGCTGAATTTCGTACGAAACCATAGGTGATAATAATAATGACAATATTTCGTATTAAGAACATTCGAGAAGCACTAGATTCTGCACTCAGTGACTGAATTATGCACTCTGTGACATAAATGACGTCACTCCCATAGGCCCTGTACTTAAGAAAAGATTTAACATGGAGTTTATTCTGTGCAAAATTTCACTGAAGTGGATTGACTGAAATGCAAGTTTGACCCTAAAATCGCTGATTGGCTGACTGAAACTAGGACCAATAAGACTTAGTTTCTTAAGACACTGACAGGGTGGGCTAAAAATAGCATGCTATATAAGTAGGGATAGATATTTAAGCTGCTGCTGGAACAAGCAGTCATGAGTCGACCACCGTTCATCCGCGAGTAGGGACGTGAGGTAGCTCGTGTTAGTTTGCTCGAAATTGATAGATTGCTGGTTTAATTATTTGAATAGAACTTAGAAATTATCTGTACATTTTGTATAAAGTTTATTTGATGGCGATTTTGCCTTGAAATTCTTATCTATAGTACCATAATAAAAGTATACATATATTTAATCAAGTTGAGCGTTGATTGTTTTAGTTGTTGTCAAAGGAGAACTACACACTCCCGAACTTGGATGAGTTAGATAGGTTAGGAAGGCCCAGATAGTCAATAGAAATGTTTTCCAGTTTCACCGCTTGAACGAGGCGAGTCGACTATCATCTTCGTTCACCATTAGAGGCAACCGTAGTCGCAGCTACACAACCAGTTTACCTCTAGTAGCGACCAATCGGTTAACATCACAAACAGGTTACATTTTGTCGGGAAATCCATAGTAGAGTAGTTTGGCGCCAAAATAGATTAGCTTTTGGCGGGAATCGATTAAAAGAGAAAATGCGACCGACCGACTACTTGGATTACTTTCAGATATATAGAGTCTGGGTGGATATACCAAGACATACGAGAGCAATACACACTAATTCTGTATTTTTGAATGTCGTTAAGAATCAACAAACCAATGTTAACCAGACTGGTGATAAATGTCATGGATTTCATATTTGATCTACCACGAAGGGCACATTATACGACCAGCTATTAGTAAAAAATATCTATCTCGTTAGCCATCACAGACCAGAAAACTCATATTAAGTGGTAAGGAATATTATAACGAATATTTTGAAACTAATTCGACTGGGACATGTTGCTGCCTATGACACCAACATGGTCAGGTCAAATTAGTTTTAAAATAGATAACACTATCTTTGGATAGCCTTGTATAATCTTCAAATTGAGACACTTGAGTTTCAAGGGTTCAGTTTTTTCATTAATCTCTGTCCATGTTAATACACTTAGCTAAATGTGCTATAATATCTGACACCATTTATATTGGTGTTTGCTCGATTCACAATGCACTCCCCTAAAGTGACTGTGTCACTTGTTGCACACTACGTTCACAGAATGCGAATAAAACACATTACGGAGAAAAACACTGAATTTCATACGAGTGTCAACATAATTTACTACTTTCCAGAATGAGGACAATTGCAGAACATGTATTTAAACAAAATCCGGGTTGACCTAAGTTGGTGAATACCTCTATTTTTCTCTTAGAGAATGTCAATAGTTGAAGTAATGATCGCTTCTATTGTAGATGCGGGAAAGTTGCACATAGTTTATAGTGGGAATAGGCTTGAGATACAGAGCATTTAAAAATGTGTTTACCTACCTCGTTAGAAAAAGCCATATCTACTGGTGAGATTTGTACTATTGGCGTTTTTCTCTGACTAGTGAAGTTGACAAATGTATTAACCCATTGTTTGTCAACCTAACCCTTTAATGGTCAAGTTGGTCAAAAACTACCTCTGCAGTGATCTTGAGCAATTCCCATTTGCAGGCTAAGAGATTTTTTTTTTATTTACGACTGGATTGACTGGCATGGTAACCGAGCTGGTCATCCAGTGGTAAAATCTAAAAAATACGCTCCTTGGTTTGCAATTGGACACTGGGTAAGTAGACTATTACACTTTTGATGAATGTCTATTTAAATTATAACAGAAGTCTTCCTTGCGTTAATTTTAGTTATAAATTTACAAAAATACTATTTATGGCTGCAAAAAACTCAAAATTTCCTTGGAAAGTATTAGCAATTAAATGGTTAATTGAAATAAATAGTATTTTGAGCTTTAACGCGCCGTTGACGCAAGATGGGTTTACTGTGGCGCGTGAATTTAAGATTTAATATACGTGACGCTGTACTTTGCTTGTCCGCATCAACATCATCGTAAGATCAAAGTTGATATGCATTCGGCGAGGGATGATAGCTGGTCTCTACCCTGTAAGTGTGAGCTGTGAAGGGGGTCCCTATCAGCCGGGTCACCAGTCGATCATTTAACATACCAGATGGCGTATTGTACTGTCGTGCCATTTGCAGGCTAAGAGTAGAATATTTTTGAAAATTTACCACTGGAATGACTGGCATGGTAACCGAGTCAGTCATTCCAGTAGTAAGATCTCAATCATACTCTTCTTGGTCTGCAATTGGACACTGGGTAAGCAGACTTTTACACTTTTGATGAATGTCTATTTGAAGGATAACATAAGTCTTTTTTGTGTTAATTTTCGTTATAAATTTGCTATCCTACTTTTTTTGGCTGCAAAAAACTCAAAATTTCCTTGAAAAGTATTAGCAATTAGCAATTAAATGGTTAATTGAAACGAATAGTATTTTGACCTTTAATGCGCTGTTGACCCAAGATGGGTTTACTGTGGCGCGTGAATTTAAGATTTAATATACGTGACACTTTAATTTGCTTGTCTGCATCAACATCATCATAAGATCAAAGTTGATATGCCGTCGGCGAGGGATGATAGGTGGTGGCTGCTCTGTAAGTGTGAGCTGTGAAGGGGGTCGCTATCAGCAGGGTCACCAGGCGATCATTTAACATACACTATGCCATATTTCACAGTCATGCCGCAGTGAATGGGGTGTGTGGGCGGGCTATTCCTTCCGCCATCAGTTATATGCTGAACAGATGTGCATTGGGATGTGAAAATAATACATCTGCCTAATGGACCTTTCCGGTTTTAGCTATGTCCCGCCCTTATCTAGCTAAGATCCAATTACACCTCGCTCGTGTTGGGATCAATCGATCCCTGAACACCATGATTGTCAATTTCCAAAAAACTACACAGGTAATCTGTTGAATATTTTGAAACTAATTTGACTAGGTGCTGTTGCTGCCTAAGGGAGCGACAGCGCCCAGTCAAATTAGTTTCAAAATATTTAACAGCATGTTTATCAAATAGCAAAGAATTACAAAGACATACAATTCATATAACGTGTCGGAATATTTGAGATTTAATGACGGTCTATATAGAACCCTTTGTGAGGTGTGACGTAATGGTTGTGATGTCATCACACACGCGCTGAGCTGCTTATGACGTCATACAAGGTCATACGATGGATGGATACTCTGGAAAGGTGAATTGATGTTAGTTTTCTTTACATATTGTTTTACGGGAGATGTGCCGATAGGATTCGTCCCATATGCATGAGAAAGTGTGGAGGTGGTGGGGTGATGCAAAGCCAATCCCAAAGGATGTCCAGGGGGCTCTCCCACTGAGGCATTTTAAAACCCCACCAAAAAATTTGGCGAGGTATTATTTAATGGCGCCGTCCATCCAGGTGGGCAGGCGGGCGGGTGGGCGGACGAGTGGGTGGGTGGGCAGGCAAGCGGTCGGGTGTGCGTGCGGAAGAGTGGTTTCCGGATGATAATTCAGTTACCATTTGGTGGATTGCATTGAAACTTCATAGGGTGGTTTGACTAGGTCTTGGAAAGAAACCTCTCGAAAGCGATAATGATCCGAAATCCAAGATGGCCGCCAGCCAGCCACAGGCGGCCATCTTGAAAATTGGTTTCCAGATGATAACTCTGTTACCATTTATCGGATCACTTTGAAACTTCATAGAGTCGTTGGAATAGGTCTGGGGAATAAAGCTCTCGAAATCGACAATTATACGAAATACAAGATCGCCGCCAGCCACCGGTGGCCATCTTGAAAATTGGTTTCCAGATAATAACTCCGTTATCGTTCATCGGCTCGCTATGAAACTTCAGAGGGTGGTTTGACTACCTCTGGGTAAGAAACCTATCGAGATTGACTATGATCCGAAATCCAAGATAGCCACCAGTCACTGGCGGCAATCTTAAAAATTTGTTTCCGGATGATAACTCTGTTACCGTTTATCGGATCGCTTTGAAACTTCATAGAATGGTTGGACTAGGTCTGGGAAAGAAACCTATTGAAATCGATGATGATCCAAAATCCAAGATGGCCGCCAGCCACTGGTGGTCTTCTTGAAAATATGTTTCCATATGATAACTCTGTTATTGTTTATCGGAACGCTATGGACTTCATAGGGTAGTTCGACTACCGCTGGGGAAGAAGCCTATCGAGATTGACCATGATACGAACTCCAATATGGCCGCCAGTCAACGGTGGCCATCTTGAAAATTGGGTTCCTGATGATAATTCCGTTAACGTTTATCGGATTGCTTTGAAACTTTATAGAATGATTGGACTAGGTCTGGGCAAGATACCTCTCGATATCGACGATGATCCGAAATCCAAGATGGCTTCCAACCACCGGCGGCCATCTTGAAAATTGGTTTCCGGATGATAACTGTTACCGTCTATCAGATCGCTTTGAAACTTCTTAGTGGTTGGACTAGGTCTGGGGAAGAAACCTCTCGATATCGATGATGATGCGAAATCCAAGATGGCTGCCAACCACCGACGACCATCTTGAAAATTGGTTTCCGGATGATAACTTTGTTACCGTTTATCAGATCACTTGCTTAGAAACTTCTTAGTCGTTGGAATAGGTCTGGGGAAGAAACCTCTCGAAATCGATAATGATCCGAAATCCAAGATGGCCACCAGCGACCGGTGGTCATCTTGAAAATTGGTTTCCATATGATAACTCTGTTGTCATTTATCGGATTGCTATGAAATTTCATAGGGTGGTTCGACTACCTCTGGGGAAGAAACCTCTCGAGATTGACCATGATACGAACTACAAGATGGCCGGCAGTCACTGGTGGCCATCTTGAAAATTGATTTCCTGATGATAATTCCGTTACCGTTTATCGGATCGCTTTGAAACATCATAGAATGGTTGGACTAGGTCTGGGCAAGAAACCTATCAATAGCGTTGATGATCCGAAATCCAAGATGGCTGCCAACCACCGGTGGCCATCTTGAAAATTGGTTTCTGGATGATAACTCTGTAACCGTGTATCGAATCGCATAGAAACTTCTTTCGGTGGTTCGACTATATCTGGGGAAGAAACTTATCGAGATTGACAATGATACGAACTCCAACCACCGGCGGCCATCTTGAAAATTGGTTTCCGGATGATAACTTTGTTACCATTTATCAAATCGCTTAGAAACTTCTTAGTGGTTGGACTAGGTCTTGGGAAGAAACCTCTGGAAATTGACAATGATCCGAAATCCAAGATGGCCGCCAGCCAAAAATTGATTTCCATGCGATAACTCTGTTATCCTTTATCGGATGACTATGCAACTTCATAGGGTGGTTCTACTACCTCTGGGGAAGAAGCCTCTTGAGATTGACCATGATACGAACTCCAAAATGGCTGCCAATCACTGGCGGCCATCTTGAAAATTGGTTTCCGGATGATAACCATTACTGTTTATCGGATCGCTTTTAACCTTCATAGAATGGTTGGACTAGGTCTGGGAAAGAAACCTATCGATATCGATGATGATCCGAAATCCAGATGGCCACCAGCCACCGGTGGCCATCTTGAAAATTGGTTCCCGGATGATAACTTTGTTACTGTTTATCAGATCATTTAGAAACTTCTTAGTGTGGTTGGACTAGGTCTGGGGAAGAAACCACCTGAAATGGACAAATGATCCGCAATCCAAGATGGCCTTAGCCACTGGCGGCCATCTTGAAAATTGGTTTCTGGATAATAACTCTGTTACCGTTCATCGGATCGCATAGAAACTTCTTAGAGTGGTTGGACTAGATCTGGGAAAGAAACCTCCCGAAATGGATAATGATCCGAAATCCAAGATGGCCACCAGCCACCGGTGGCCATCTTGAAAATTGGTTTCCAGATGATAACTCCGTTATCGTTTATCTGATCGCTTCTACTACATCTGGGGAAGAAACTTATCGAGATTGACAATGATACAAACTCCAAGATGGCCGCCAACCACCGCCGGCCATCTTGAAAATTGGTTTCCGGATGATATCTTTGTTACCGTTTATCAAAGCGCTTAGAAATTTCTTAGTGGTTGGACTAGGTCTTGGGAAGAAACCTCTCGAAATAGACAATGATCCGAAATCCAAGATGGCCGCCAGCCACCGGTGGTCATCTTGAAAATTGGTTTCCATATGATAACTCTGTTTTCCTTTATCGGATGGCTATGAAACTTCATAAGGTGGTTAGACGACGTCTGGGGAAGAAGCCTATCGAGATTGACCATGATACGAAATCTAAGATGGGCGGCAGTCACCGGTGGCCATCTTGAAAATGTATTTCCTGATGATAATTCTGTTGCCGTTTATCGGATCGCTTTGAAACTTCATAGAATGGTTGGACTAGGTATGGGCAAGAAACCTATCGATATCGATGATGATCCGAAATCCAAGATGACTGCCAACCACCGGCGGCCATCTTGAAAATTGTTTTCCAGATGATAACTTTGTTACTATTTATCAGATCGCTTGGTTAGAAACTTCTTAGTGTTTGGACTAGGTCTGGGAAAGAAACCTCTCGAAATCGATAATGATCCGAAATCCAAGATGGCCACAGCGACCGGTGGTGATCTTCACAATTGGTTTCCAGATGATAACTCCGTTATCATTTATCGGATCGCTATGAAACTTCTTTGGGTGGTTCGACTACATCTGGGGAAGAAACATATCGAGACTGACAATGATGTGAAATCCAAGATCGCCGACAGCCACCGGTGGCCATCTTGAAAATTGGTTTCCTGATGATAACTCTGTTGTCGTTTATCGGATCGCTGTGAAACTTGATAGGGTGGTTCGGCTACCTCTGAGGAAGCCTATCGAGATTGACAATGATAAGAACGCCAAGATGGCCGCCAGTCACTGGTGGCCATCTTGAAAATTGGTTTCCTGATGATAACTCCATTACCGGTTATCGGATCATTTTGAAACTCTTAGAGTGGTTGGACTAGGTCTGGGGAAGAAACCTTCCGAAATGGACAAATGATCCGAAATCCAAGATGGCCACCAGCCACCGGTGGCCATCTTGAAAATTGGTTTCCAGATGATAACTCCGTCATCATTTATCGGATCGTTATGAAACGTCTTAGGCTGGTTCGACTACATCTGGGGAAGATACATATCGAGAATGACAATGATATGAACTCCAAGATCGCCGCCAGCCACCGGTGGCCATCTTGAAAATTGGTTTCCCGATGATAACTCCGTTACCGTTTATCGGATCACTTTGAAACTTCATAGAATGGTTGGACTATGTCTGGGCAAGAAACCTCTCGATATCGATGATGATCCGAAATCCAAGATGGCTGCCAACCACCGGCGGCCATCTTGAAAATTGGTTTCTGGATGATAACTCTGTTACTGTTTATCGGATCGCTTAGAAACTTCTTAGAGTGGTTGGACTGGGTCTGGGGAAGAAACCTCCCAAATGGACAATGATCCGAAATCCAACATGGCCACCAGCCACCGGTGGCCATCTTGAAAATTGGTTTCCAGATGATAACTCCGTTATCGTTTATCGGATCGCTATGAAACTTCTTAGGGTGGTTCGACTACATCTGGGGAAGAAACCTATCGAGATTGACAATGATACGAACTCTAAGATCGCCGCTAGCCACCGATGGCCACCTTGAAAATTGGTTTCCCGATGATAACTCTGTTACCGTTTATCGGATCGCTTTGAAACTTCATAGGGTGATTGGACTAGGTGTGGAGAAGAAAGATATCGAAATTGACAATGATCTCAAATTTAAGATGGCTGCCATCTTGAAAGTTGGTTTCTGGATGATATCTCCGTTACCATTTATCAGATCACTTCCTAGGGTCGTTGCAATGTCTGGTGAAGAAACATTTCGAAATTTACGATAGTCCGAAATCCAACGTGGCCGCCAGTCAGCGGCAGCCATCTTGAAAATTGGTTTCCGGACGATACGTCCTTGACCGTTTAACGGATCGCTTTGACACGTCAGAAAGGTGACTGGTCTGATGGGTATGAGGCAGAAACACGTAATTTCTGATAGCTCTCATTCATTGTTTTGTTATCATGGCGGGATATTATGCGCCGTTTGCGGAGCTCTTGTTAAATATAGATATTCTGAGATAGCATCTCCTGAAAGGCGGGGTGGGTGGGGTGAATATGGACCTTTAACAAAATTCGGCTGTAGACATGCAAAAATAGGAGAGAGTTGCATGGGCAACTGATCCACCCTGAACCCCACCACCCCCGTCTCTTCCTACGCCTATGTAACCACACATACATCATAGAATAGATTTTAAAATAAAATACATGGGAAGTTCACTTACCTGCGTGATTAGATTTAGGTACTAGTAATTATCGTACAGGCCAGCAACAAATGGCGAACACCTGGTCGTTGATTACGGCGTACGGTAAACCGCAAACGCACGGTTTGGTTCTATCCCAATAAGGCATATTACTGGTCCGACACGGGATCAATGCTGGGTTGAAACGGCAGGGTATTGGACCCATACCGGCCCCGTAAGCTGCGTTGGGTTGTGTCACAACAATATCAATACTGTATCCAATATACATGTTTACATTTTCAGAATGTTGGTCATTGTGACTGTGTCCCAGAATCACCGATGTTCAATCAAACTGTTCATCCCGGATAGTGTGGCGGTGAATGTGAATCACTGACGTACTACCTACTGCTCTCTGCCGTAGCCGTATTTCTAGCTGGCCTCAATGCAATGCCGAATACAATGACAAAATTAAGGTACATTTATATCTTTGACAACGACGGCGACGATAACGATGACAACAGTGATGTCGATGACACCAATACCAACAAAATAACACCACCACCACCACCACTACCACCACCACCACTACTACTACTACTACTACTACTACTACTACTACTACTGCTGCTGCTGCTGCTGCTGCTACTACTACTACTACCACTACTACTCCTACTACTACTACTACTACTACTACTACTACTACTACTACTACCACTACTACTACTACTACTACTACTACTAGTGGTGAGATGCCGATGCCGCCGACGCCGCCAACGACGACTTGAATTTTCAGCGATGCCGCTATTTTTATTCATTTTACAGAAGCGTTGCTGAACGGGATAGGAACCTGGCTATCGGCTTTGCACAATTTGTAGTTTCTTTACTAGGTAAATTAAAATAAAAAGATTACATATATGGGTACAATTTGGGCTTGCGTGGTGGACATAGATCCATTGTAATTCGCTTTGAATGATCACCATCGTATTGTAACTTTATTGAGTTCAGCATCTCATGGAAAACTTCCATATTTAGTCAACCTTAGAATGAAGTCATCATTTGACCAAAGAACACAACAACAATAACAACAACAACAACAACAACAACAACAACAACGACAACAACGACAACGACAACGACAACAACAACAACAACAAAAGTAAGCAACAACGACAACAACGACAACAACCACGACATAGAAGACTAAAGACAACAGTCGACACCGAGAAAAGCAACAACGACAACAACAACAACAACAACAACAACAACAACAACAGCAACAACAACAACAACAACAATAATAATAATAACAATGACGACGACGACGACAATAGCGACGATCACAACTACAATAAGGACAAAGATAGAAAGGCCGACGACAATGAAGACGACAATGGCAATTATGACGACAACCCCGACGACACAGAAGAAAACAGTCGACAACAAGACCCGCAACAACAACAACAACAACAACAACAACAACAACAACAACAATGTCGACGATGACGACTATTACGACGATGAGAGCAACAACCATATGATATCTGATTTGATAATGATGTGTATAATGCCTCCTCCATATGCACATAATTAATATTATATATCATCCCCATATATAATTGTACAAATGATCTGGGTGTAATAGAATCGTATCGTATCAAAAACAATGTGCCATATATTAAATATATCTGCTTTGGTAGAAAGAAAGGTAATCAGTCACTGAGGAAGAATTGGAAATCCATAATACATTACTAAGTAGGCCTAGATCAAAACGGATTCACTTATTATATTATAGCCAAACGTTGGCTAATCTCTGTAATTAGCTTTACATCAGCCATACTGTCTGCTAACCAATGTAATGAAAAAGGTGACATATCATCAAATCATACCTGATTGGTTGGCTAGAGGATTATACGTAATACTCCATACGTGACATAGTGAAGAAAGCAGGACTTACTAATGAATAAATCAGTTCGTCGTCAATTATAAACGCTGGATAGAGGGTACCATTTGTAGCCAATCCATATCCATTTCTACAGAAGAAACAGCTCTCCATCAAATTGGTTTCAAGATATTCAACAGAATGTTTATTTAAAATATGCAACTTCGCCCAATAATACAATTCAGACACGTTCCTGACTTAATATTGCCACCTTCGTGACGGACGTACGGAGTTTTGGCTGCAACGTCAGCTAACAAGTTACATACTTGATTATGACGTCAGCAACTTGAGTGGCAGATCGGAACCCTCGATTACGAAAAATGGTAAGCTGGTAGTCCATCATACAAGATGAACTAAATTGACTATCTAGAATTCACTGGACCTAACCCTGCCAGATAATGGCCGTTAAGGGAATGGCGTTGATCGCTTCTTCAAGATTCTAGAATATTTCAAACACTCAAATACGGATAAACTGCACATTTGTATAATGAAGGCAATGTGTAGGCAAAATTGCAATACGGTTAATTCTATATTCATATGTATATTATTTAATGTATTAAGGCGCAACATATTAAATTTAATATAATACCCCTCTCGTTCATTCAAATTTGAATAGCCAAGCGATTATCAATCCTGAAGGCTGAATACAGCGGTCCACTTCTACCTACGTCACATCCATTTCTAACTAAGTCACGCCCACACGAATAGGCAAGCAATGGCCAATCCTGAATAGATGAGTCTAGTTCTAGCTATGCCCCGCCAATTTCTAGCTAAGTTCCATCCACGCACCATACAAGCAATAGTCAAACCTGAATACAGGGATCCATTTATAGTTACGCTCCTCCCACGCTTTGGCGAGATGAGATTAATCGAATCCTGACGTCCCAAACTCCCAATATCAAGGTAACTATACACGTAAGCTGTTGAGCATTTTGAAACTAATTTGACTGGTGCTTGTGCTGCCATACAGCGCCCAGTCAAATTAGTTTCAAGTTATTCAGCAGACGGTTTATAAAACCGAAAAGGCATACCATTTACACACTTGAAGAACTATTCAATCTTCATAACGGACGTAAATACGCCATGCATTGCGCATTTTGATACTGACGTCAGCCTACATGTGACTTATTTGATTATGACGTCATATACTTGAGTGGCAGATTGAATCTGTCCATTGCTCATGTACGATTCCATTTTTGATCGAATCAATGTTTATCAGATATTGTATCTAATTTATCCACTCTTATGTCAATGGCACATAGAAACGAACAAAATGTTACTTATAAGAAATGTGCGAAGTACATGTAACATATATCTAACAGCTAATCTGATATCTAAATTGAATAGATAAAAACGTGTTGTTATGCCCCGCGCATCTCTAGCTAATTGGGATCGATTTATATATCTTAAACCCTGACTTCCCCAAAACCGATTTTCAAGGTACCGGTAATTATACAGGTGGCCTGTTGAATATTTTGAACCTTTGGCAGCTACAGCTCCCTGTCAAATTAGTATCAAAATGGTAAACAGGATGTTGATTAAATAGTAAAATAAAATAAAATTCGTAAAACTTACGGCCTCCCCAATGTTCCTGGTGGATTTAGCTACGCCATTCATTATGTTTTTGATTATGACGTCGGCTATGAGTGGCGTTACTGATTATGACGTCATATATTAGATTGACGGATTGGATTCATTAATTAGACATGTATTAGCGAGGTTCATTTCTAGAGCTCTTCTCTCTTCCCGTTTGCAACCAACCTCCGCTCACTGTGTATACGCGTTGAAATCGAATCGAAACTGGAATTTCCAGTATCTAATTTTCAGAGTAACTATACAAGTAAGCTCTTGAATATTTTGAAACTAATTTGGCTGGAAGCCGTTGCTGCCTGTATATTAAAGCGTAAATTCACCAAAAGGTATACAATTCGGAAACTTTCGTGATTGATAGTTACCGTTTTCGTGACGACCCTATGCTATTTGATTGTGACGGCAGCTAACAAGTGCCGTATTTAAGTATAACGCCAGCTACTTGAGTGACAGATCGGACCCCTCCGTTGAACTTGATAAGAGTTACCATGCGTGGACAGTGCTTCGTCAACATAATGCATGGAGTGTGTACAATTTGATAGAAGGTATTAGTTTAACCATTTCACGACGAAGCCGGCCAAAACCGGCCTGTTTAGTGGTCGTGGGGAATGTCCATTTGCAGGCCAAAAGAAGACAATCTTTTGGAAAATTTGCAACTGGAATGACTGGCTCGATAACTGAGCCAGTCATTCCAGTGGTAAATTTTCAAACATACGCTTCTCTTGACCTGCAAATGGGCATTAAATAAGTAAATATTTTAATTTTTAAAAACAAATTTTGTCATTAAAGGGATAACTAGTAGTGTTATGTTGTTTCGGATTTCTCTTTTGACCAGGGTTCTTTCTTGGGCCGATCATATTTGGGCGTGTTGTGGATACCGCATGCATTCTCTGGAGTCCGAGTGGATTTTGTTCACTGTACGACACAGATGACCTGAGATAATAAAGTAATAATCCATTTCTAGCTATGCCCCGCCCATTGCTAACTAGGCTCCACCCAGGGTTTGTTCGTGAAAGGATCGATCAATCACTGAATTCTAAGAATCCTAATATTAAGGTAATAATGATATCACAGATAAGCTGTTGTATATTTTGAAACGTATTTGACTGGGTTATGTTGCTACATATGGCAACAACAGCGCAGAGTTAAATTACTTTCAAGATATTCAGCATACTGTTTATTAAATAGTAAAGATATACAATTCTTACACTTGACGGACTATTCAATGGTCATGACGAAGCTAGATACACCATTCATTACAAATTTTGAGTGTGATGTTAGGCTACACGCGAACAAATTCATTTTGACGTCATACACTTGAGTGGCACGCCGGATCCATCTATTTGCAAGCGGCCCACATTGCAATGATATTTGATTTGGCTCCGAGATTGAGATATTGGGAGATCGTATGATCGAGAGATCACAGGAACTAGAGACCATCTGTGTGGGTGGATTAGGCGGGGTGGGTGGTGTGAGGCGGAGGAAAGCCTTCTTTTAATCTCAATTTTCAAGCTACCATCAAGCATTGTTGGATATTTTGAAACTAATCTGACAGCCAATTGAATTTCGGGTTATCAGATTAATCCTCTGAAAAAGGAAAATCCTCATTTACATAATTGAAGTTTTACACTGAATACATTCACGTTACAATGAATAATGAAAAAAACCCCAACGAATTGATCTTTAAATGATCTCCCATCTAATTGTCTTACAATTGTTTCCAGAATAGTAGACCTATGCACTAAGTGTTTATCTGATGATATTTTTCTTTCCCCTTCAGACTTAAGATGCATGTCTTTATGGGCG
Organism: Chaetoderma sp. LZ-2023a; assembly: GCA_034401795.1. Lineage (NCBI taxonomy): Eukaryota > Metazoa > Mollusca > Caudofoveata > Chaetodermatida > Chaetodermatidae > Chaetoderma > Chaetoderma sp. LZ-2023a. Next base: position 48,955,426 of record CM067367.1, read on the forward strand.
GCGTTCTTGCGAGTTTCACCGTTCTGAATGGCTTAACTGTGCTGTTCACCTTCAAAATGGAAAGTTACCGCAAAATAGTAGAGTGGCAACGCAAAGATTTTGCTGAACAAAGGTCGTCGGGTGGAGCAAAGCAACAATAGTCAGAATATGACAACAAAGTTGATGATGACTCGTTAGGTAAACATAATTCTTCACAAAATGTCACGCATTCTAATAGGAGGGTGCACCTTTAGATGCCATCTGCCGTGGTCCATGTTTTGGAGCGGATGCAAGAGCCTGGACTGTTTCAGAATGGCATCCCTACACACATTCTTAACTAATATAATTATTAATTATTAGCTCAGCTGGCATGAAAGGCCAAGTGATCTTATGCCGTGGCGACCGTCCGTCGTGTGTCCGCCCATCCGTCATCTGTCATTCGTCAACTTTTCCTTTAAGCAACGTCTCAAGAACCGCTGAGCAGATTTCAGTTATATTTGGCAGGAAGCATCCTTAGGGATTAAGGATCCAAGTTTGTTCAAATGAAGCCGATCGGCCAATTTGGCTGGTGGCCATCTTGGATTTTGGTTGATTTTAGGAAACATCTTTAAAAATCTTCTTCTCCAAAACCGCTTGTGGAATCGATTCAAAACTCATGAAACACCATCTAGGGCAAGAGGTAAGCCTAGTTTGTTCAAGAAGACTTGATTGACCAAATGGTTTGGTGGCCATCTGGGATGACCTAATTTTCCAGAACCGCTGAAGGGATCGGGCCGAAATTTGGAGATATGATTTGAGAATACTGGCCTTTTATATTTGTTCACGGGAAATTGATCCGTCAAGAAAACAGGCCGCCGAGGGCCAATAAAAACTTAGTGTGTTTGGCGGCCACGTTGGATTTTTTTATTTGATGGATTTTGAGACTGAAATTGGTTCTATATATGTTTTTGGGTATTCTGCGCTCAAATTATTTGCAATTTAAGAAACTGTCGGATAAACGGGTTACCGGCCATCTTAGATAATTTTCCTGCAAATAGCTCCTATACTAAAGCAAATGAAAATTTAAAATGTCTTCTCGAGAACTACTGGGCTGATTTCAATTATATTTGGCAGGAAACATCCGTATGTTCAAACGATGTGGATCGGCTAATTTTGCCGGCGGACATCATGGATTTTGGCCGATTTTTATAAATGTCTTTAAAAATCTTCGCCGACACTGTTTGAGCGATAGATTCAAAACTCATAAAATATCATTTAGGGCACGAGCTGAACCAGGTTTGTTCAAGGGAACTTGATTTGCCAAATGGTGTGACGGCCATCTTGGATGGCCTGATTTTCATGAAAGCAACTTCGTCTCCAGAGCCACTGAATGGATTGGGTCGAACTAAGGGCCATTAATGTTTGTTCAAGACAAGTTGATACAAAGAAACATGGCCTCTCTTTTCTTGTTACAAGTCTGTTCAACTCATTAGAGTTCTACTTATTGTTAATGACCATTCTAGTTGAGATGCCTATGGTCCAGATGAGTGATACACGCCCATTGGACCTCTTGTGTTTATGTCTACACTCCTGACTGTGTAATCATGAATGTTCTAGCATACAGCTGTACTACTAATACATTTCTAATATTTTGTGAATACAACATTGTAACTACGTGTTTACTTCGTCAAATATTAACATTACATATATTCATACATCTTGTTTACATGGATTCGCAACAATCCTCAGATATGTCCAATAACACCCCATCCACTACTTGAGCCTATATGCACAGTTTTAGTCACAGATCTTTGTGCATCTCTGAGAATATTTTCTGTTGATCTGATATAGCGGCAATATGAATCTGAAACGCACCTTCCGAGAACTTTGATTAAGTGGTCTTGATGTATATTGCATAGGTCTGAGTTAATACCTAAACAATGTAAAATATGCTTGAACTTTACAATGAATTCGTTTCGTGAGAGTACCTTCCCCTGAGTGTTTACAAATAACAGACTTAATGCAGATGGTTTTGGATGATGATGTGACTCAACATAAGCGTGACAAATGCTATAAGGGCAGCGTGTGTCATTTGTCTTGAATAATTGTATGACTATGCCATTCTTAAAAGGGTTAATTTTAGATTTTTTGAGCACCAACAATGCGTAATCTTCTACCAGGACCGAATTTGAAAACAAAGATTATCAGACGAATCAAATGAGTGCTTAACAGTAAATTCTCCACATCTTAAAACCCCGAAGAGCTTTACTGTCCATATAGTCTCAAGTAACAGATCCATAGCTTGATTAAAGACTGCTTTACGGGGGGGGGGGGGGCGGGGAATTACATACCCTACTCAACATATCATACGTGACGGGATATCTAGGTCTAGGTTGCCTGATTTGCATACGTTTAACCCCTTTGAGAATAGCTGACACGCGTTGTGAATGACTAGCAACAGGGTGGTTCACATGGTTTTGCAAGCACATAAAACGAATGCCACGTACCTATCTGAAATCAATTCTGACAACAAGTCAGTCATTACACTCCTTCAGCTGAACGATCTCTACCTAATGTATAAACGCCATACCAGGAAAGTTGGTAGAGTCACCTATAACCTACCCAAGCTCATCAGCGACACTGACACTCAAATAGCATAGAAAAAAGCCCTCGGGGAGCATATAGCTAACATCGACGTCAGCTCCAATCCAAACGAAGGCCTAACCAAAATATCTATGGAATCGTCAGCTACAAGTACCATAGATGTTCTTAAAAAACAACCGAACTAGGTATACTGACGATCCTCAAATAGTAAAACTGTCAGCAGAGCAGAAAGCGTTACAGCAGCGCATCTATCAAAGTGGCCAAAGTGAGCATGAGCAATGAGTTATTCAAATATGCAAGTGACATAATATCAAAACCGATCACGCACCTAACCAATTCAGCTTTTATGCACCACCTTCCCATCAACGCTGTAGGTCAAGGCACCCTTATCGCATTACCCAAGCCCAAGAAGCTACCTGGCCCCCAGCCAATCTGCAGCCCATTGTGCTCCTCAACCGCATACGGAAAATCCCATCCTATGTTACTCTATGCAGCATGCGAGACAAGGTCGATGACTTCATCGGATCATGTCAAAGTGGCTTCAAACGTGAACGTAGCTGCGAAGACATTGTATGGGCTCAACGCATGCTTGTGTCATGTCCAAACACTGGGATTTCCACAAAATGGGCATCAACATGTCACAAGCCTTCGACGCAATTAAATGCTCACACATTATAGATGTACTACGCCAGGCCAGTTGCAATGAAGATGAGCTACGAGTAGTTAGGATACTGCTTGCAGACACCAAGCTGAGAGTATGAGTCAAGTCAGTGAAGTCTTGTACAGTTTGAGACATCAATCGGCTCCCCGCAGGGAGGTGGTCTCGTTCCTGTGTTTTTCGCCTGTTACCTTGCTGCCGCATTGAAATCTGTGCGAGAAAGTTCCACAGGAGCAAAACCCCAGTGTCAATACTGTGCATGCCGCTAGAGATGGAATATGCCGACGATGTGGACTTCATTGAGGAGGAAAAGAAACCCCTTGACGAACTTCTCCCAATAGCTGCAAGCAAACTAAAAATTGAGAATCTCTTTATGAATGAATCGAAAACAGAGTTCACCAACATACACCTATATACAAAGCATGAAAGTAAAGAAATTGACGATGCATTTCGTGGTGGCGAACCATGGAGGAAAAGTAAAATCCTGGGATCACTGCTTTGCAGTACTGCTGACATTGCTGCACGCTGCGCCATGGGGAACATAGCTTTCCAGTCATTCTGGAACAACAGCAATAAGAATATGGGAACACCCATCTGCACCACAGCATTTCTGCAAATCACTGCGAATGTCTTAAATGTAATGCCACTGCTATATTGACGGGTTAGAGGATAATTAATTATGCGCCCACAGGTACCTCGTTCAAAAGCAAACTAGCTAATAAAAGTAGATTATCTACTTCAAAGAAAAAGCTTTTGAGTTGGACTGATCAAGACATACTACAACAAAGAACACGGCGGCAATAACAAGGCGCTGGCTTATGCCGCTTGTAAAATGATGATGATGCATGCATTTTATTACCCAACTTTGGGATTGGTGAGTTGGCGGGGTGGGGTGGGGCAACCAACGTACACTTAAACCAACTACTACTAGCTATGCGTCCGACAGCATTTACTATTGGCAGATATTTTCATTGGTTTCATTGTATGGTGGGTCTGTAAAATAGTCATCTATGCCTATGGTCATTCGCCCAGGCCATTGTCTAAAAACGAAAACTGGTGTCGTTTAAACAGCCTAGCCATTTGTGCTGATAAATTATTTATATATCGTTTGCATACAATTAATCTAAGATTCATGATTATGTGTTTGGGAGTCATATAAACATAGATTATATTTTTACGAAAACTGGTTCTATGAGCTAGGTCAAGATACTAATTTATTACTTGCATGATTTTTAACAGAAAGCTGACGTACTCAACAAAGGCCGGTGTAGTATGCGTAACTGATTGCCCATGAAAAAATGACTCCCGGGAACAGCATTACATAGCACTGCCGTATGCAATTTCGTCTCCCCATGAAATAATGACTCCCCATCAAATAATAGTTTGGCATCTGAAACTATATAAATGATAATATTTCTAACGCAAACACGTATATTTTGTGAAACACGTGTTTTTTGTTTAACGCTAAAAATGCAGAAATAGCTAAAAGCACATGAGTAAACAGTTTTCGTGAGTGCTCGGCGTATAGTAGATCTGGTATCGCAGACATTCAGGTCTAATCAAAGGATATATATGTTTTATTAATTAACAATTCACCAAATGTCTAGATTTCGCTGCAAAGCAATAATTTAGACAGCACAGACATGTTTATCTAAAATTTCTAAAAAAAAAATAGTAGCCTATATTAAAGCTGAACTATCACCATTTAATCTAGTTTTATACTGTAACTGATATCATACCATATGTAACCATATGTTTTTTCTGGACATACAAAAATATCAAATCTCCACCCTCTAGCGCTGGGTAGTTACATATAACTTCCCTGTATATAGCTTCCACTAGGGGGGGGGACATTATTTCATGGCCAATTTAATCCCCCTCCAAAGTATGGGAATCGAAACATATATGTACTTTCACAACCCATTAATATGGTAGGGTGCCCCAAATATTAAGTTTTAGAACCAGATACATTTAATCGCCACCCTCTAGCACTGGGTATTTACATATACCATCCCAGTAGATAACTTCCATTTGGTGAACATTATTTCATGGCCAATTTAACGCCCATGAAATAAAGTCCCCCCCCCCCCCTCCAAAGTATGGGAATCGAAACATATATGTACTTTTACAACCCCTTAATATGGTAGGGTGGCCAAAATATAAAGGTTCAAACCCATGCTTATCAAATCTCCACCCCTTAGCCATGGAAATGGACATAAACCATCCCAGTACATAACTTCCATTGGAGGGACAATATTTCATGGTCAATTTAACGCTCATGAAATAATGTCCCCTTCCAAAGTATGGGAATCGAAACATATATGTACGTTCACAAACCATTCATATGGTAGGGTGCCCCAAACATAAAGTTTTACAACCAGAAACATCTAATCCCCACCTTCTAGCACTGGGTATTTAGATATACCTTTCCAATACATAACTTCCATTTGGGGGGTCGGGTGGGGGGGGGGGCACATTATTTCATGGCCAATTTAACGCCCATGAAATAATGTTCCCCTCCAAAGTATGGGAATCGAAACATATATGTACTTTAACAACCCACTAATATGGTAGGGTGCCCCAAATATTAAGTTTTAAAACCAGACACATCTAATCTCCACCCGCTAGCCCTGGGAATTTACATATACCTTACCAGTACATAATTTCCATTGGGAGGACAGTATTTCTTGGCCAGTTAATGCCCATGAAATAATGTCCCCCTCCAAAGTATGGGAATCGAAACATATGTACTTTCACAACCCATTAATATGGTAGGGTGCCCCAAATATAAAATCTTACAACCAGACACATCTAATCTCCACCCTCTAGCACTGGGTATGTACATATACCTTCCCAGTACATAACTTCCATTGGGGGACATAATTTCATGGCCACTTTGAGCCCCCCCCCACCGTATGGGCGTCGAAACATGTACTTTCACAACACATTAATAAGGTAGGGTGGCCAAAATATAAAGGTTCACACCCATGCTTATCAAATCTCCACCCCCTAGCCATGGATATGGACGTATACCATCCAAGTACATAACTTACATTGGGGGGACAATATTTCATGACCAATTTACCGCCCATGAAATAATGTCCCCCCCCCCCCCTCCAAAGTATGGGACTCGAAACATTGATGTATTTTAACAACCCATTAATATAGTAGGGTGCCGCAATTATTAAGTTTTACAACCAGACACATCTAATCTCCACCCTATAAGCCTGGGAATTTACATATACCTTCCCAGTACATAATTTCCATTTGGGGGTGGGGTGGGACATTATTTCATTGCCAGTTAACGCCCAGGAAATAATGTCCCCCCTCCAAATTATGGGAATCGAAACATATATGTACTTTAACAAACCATTAATATGGTAGGTTGTCCCAAATATTAAGTTTTACAACCAGACACATCGAATTTGCACCCTCTAGCACTGGGTATTTACATATACCTTCTCAGTACATAACTTCCATTGTGGGGGGGGGGGGTGACATTATTTCACAGCAAATTAACGCCCATGGAACAATGTCCCCGCCCCCTCCAAAGTATGGGAATCGAAACATATATGCACTTTCACAACCCATTAATACAGTAGGGTGCTCAAAATATTGAGTTTTACAACCAGACACATCGAATCTCCACCCTTGAATACTGGGTATTTACATATACCTTCCCAGTACATAACTTCCATGGGGGAGGGTGGGTGGGGGGCCTGGTGACATTATTTCATGGTCAATTTAACGCCCATGAAATAATGGCCCCCGTCCCTCCAAAGTATGGGAATCAAAACATTTATGTACTTTAACAAACCATTAATATGGTAGGGTGGCCAAAATATAAAGGTTTCCACCCATGCTTATCAAATCTCCACCCCCTAGCCATGGGAATGGACATATACCATCCCAGTACATAACTTCCATTGGAGGGACAATATTTCGTGGCTAATTTAACGGCCATGAAATAATGTCCCCCACCCCCCCCCCCTCCAACGTATGGGAATCGAAACATATATGTACTTTCACAACCCATTAATATGGTAGGGTGCCCCAAATATTAAGTTTTACAACCAGACACAATCTAATCTCCACCCTCTATCTCTGGGTATTTATTTATACCGTCCCTGTATATAACTTCCAGTGGGTGGACATTATTTCATGGCCAATTTAACGGCCATGAAATAATTTCCCCCTCCAAAGTATGGGAATCGAAACATTTATGTACTTTCACAACCCATTTATATGGTAGGGTGCCCCAAATATAATGTTTTACAACCAGACACATCTAATCTCCACCCTCGAGCACTGGGTATTTACATATACCCTCCCAGTACATAACGTCCATTGGGGTGGTGGGGGTGGTGGAACATTATTCCATGGGCAATTTAACGGCCATGAAATAATGCGCCCCTCCAAAGTATGGGAATCTAAACATATATGTACTTTCACAAGCCATTAATATTGTAGGGTGCCACAAATATAAAGGTTTACAGCCAGACACATCTAATCTCCTCCCTCGAGCACAGGGTATTTACATATAACTTCCCAGTACATAACTTCCATTGGGATACATTATTTCATGGCCAAATTAACGCCCATGAAATAATGTCCACCCCTCCAATTTATCGGAATCGAAACATATATGTACTTTAACAACCCATTAATATGGTATAATGCCTCATATATTAAGTTTTTCAACCAGACACATATAATCTCCAACCCCTAGCACGGGGAATTTACATATAACTTCCCAGTACATAATTTCCATTGGGGGGGTGTGTGGGCATTATTTCATGGCCAGTTAGCGCCCATGAAATAATGTCCCCCCCCCTTCCAAAGTATGGGAATCGAAACATATATGTGTACTTTCACAACCCATTAATATGGTAGGGTGCCCCAAATATTAAGTTTTACAACCAGACACAATCTAATCTCCACCCTCTATCTCTGGGTATTTATTTATACCGTCCCTGTATATAACTTCCAGTGGGTGGACATTATTTCATGGCCAATTTAACGGCCATGAAATAATTTCCCCCTCCAAAGTATGGGAATCGAAACATTTATGTACTTTCACAACCCATTTATATGGTAGGGTGCCCCAAATATAAAGTTTTACAACCAGACACATCTAATCTCCACCCTCGAGCAATGGGTATTTACATATACCCTCCCAGTACATAACGTCCATTGGGGTGGTGGGGGTGGTGGAACATTATTCCATGGGCAATTTAACGGCCATGAAATAATGCGCCCCTCCAAAGTATGGGAATCTAAACATATATGTACTTTCACAAGCCATTAATATTGTAGGGTGCCACAAATATAAAGGTTTACAGCCAGACACATCTAATCTCCTCCCTCGAGCACAGGGTATTTACATATAACTTCCCAGTACATAACTTCCATTGGGATACATTATTTCATGGCCAAATTAACGCCCATGAAATAATGTCCACCCCTCCAATTTATCGGAATCGAAACATATATGTACTTTAACAACCCATTAATATGGTATAATGCCTCATATATTAAGTTTTTCAACCAGACACATCTAATCTCCAACCCCTAGCACGGGGAATTTACATATAACTTCCCAGTACATAATTTCCATGGGGGGGGGAGGGGTGTGTGTGGGCATTATTTCATGGCCTGTTAGCGCCCATGAAATAATGTCCCCCCCCTTCCAAAGTATGGGAATCGAAACATATATGTGTACTTTCACAACCCATTAATATGGTAGGGTGGCCCAAATATAAAGTTTTACAACCAGACACATCTAATCTACACCCTCAATCACTGAGTATTTATATATAACTTACAAGTACATAACTTCCATTGGTGTGACATTATTTCATGGCCAATTTAACGCCCATGAAATAATGTCCCCCCTCCAAAGTATTCGAATCGAAACATATATCTACGTTAACAACCCATTAATATGGTAGGGTGGCCAAAAAATAAAGGGTCACACCCATGCTTATCAAATCTCCACCCCCTAGCCATGGGAATGGACATATACCATCCCAGTACAAAACTTCCATTGGAGGGACAATATTTCGTGGCCAATTTAACGGCCATGAAATAATGCCCCCCCCCCCCCCTCCAACGTATGGGAATCCAAACATATATGTACTTTCACAACCCATTAATATGGTAGGGTGCCCCAAATATTAAGTTTTACAACCAGACACAATCTAATCTCCACCCTCTATCTCTGGGTATATATTTATACCGTCCCTGTATATAACTTCCAGTGGGTGGACATTATTTCATGGCCAATTTAATGGCCATGAAATAATGTCCCTCCGCCAATGTATGGGAATCTAAACATATATGTACTTTCACAACCCATTAATATGGTAGGGTGCTCCAAATATTAAGTTTTACAACCAGACACATCTAATCTCCACCCTCTAGCACATGGTATTTACATATACCTTCCCAGTACATAGCTTCCATTGGGGGTGGGGGGACATTATTTCATGACCAATTTAACGACCATGAAATAATGTCCCCTCTCCAAAGTATGGGAATCGAAACATATATGTACTTTAACAACCCATTAATATGGTAGGGTGCCCCAAATATTAAGTTTTACAATCAGACACATCTAATCTCCACCCCCCAGCCCTGGGAATTTACATATACCTTCCCAGTACATAACTTCCATCTGGGGTGGGGGAACATTATGTCCCCCCCTCCCTCCAAAGTATGGAATCGAAACATATATGTACTTTAACAACCCATTAATATGGTAGGGTGCCCCAAATATAAAGTTTTATAACCAGACACATCTCATCTCCACCCTCGAGCACTGGGTATTTACATATAACTTCCCAGTACATAACTTCCATTAGGGGGACATTATTTCATGGCCAATTTAACGCCCATGAAATAATGTTGAATGTTTTTCAACCAGACACATCTCCACCCCCTAGCCCTGGGAATTTACATGTACCTTCCCAATACATAATATCCATTGGGGGGGACGACATTATTTCATGTCCCGTTAACGCCCATGAAATAACGCCCCCCCCCCCTCCAAAGTATGGGAATCGAAACATATATGTACTTTCACAACCTATTAATATGGTAGGGTGCCCCAAATATAAAGTTTTACAACACGACACATCTGATCCCGACACTCGAGCACTGGGTATTTACAGTTAACTTCCCAGTACATAACTTCCATTGGGGGCGCATTATTTCCTGGCCAGTTAACGCCCATGAAATAATGTCCCCCCCTACAAAGTATCGGAATCTAAACATATATGTACTTTCACATCCCATTAATATGGTAGGGTGACCCACACATAAAGTTTTACAACGAGTCACATCTAATCTCCACCCCCTAGCCCTGGCAATTTACATATACCTTCCCAGTACATACTTTCCATTGGGGGACATTATTTCATGGCAGTTAACGCCCATGAAATAATGTCCACCCTCCAAAGTATGGGAATCGAAACATATACGTACTTTTACAACGCATTAATATGGTATCGTTCCCCAAATATAAAGTTTTTACAACCAGACACATCTAATCTCCACCCCCTAGCCCTGGCAATTTGCATATACCTTCCCAGTACATAATTCCCATTGCGGGGACATTATTTCATGGCCAGTTAACGCCCATGAAATAATGTCCCCCCCTCCAAAGTATGGAAATCGAAACATATATGTACTTTCACATCCCATTAATATGGTAGTGTGTCACAAATATAAATTTTACCACCAAACACATCTAATCTCCACCCTCTAGCACTGGGTATTTACATATACCTTCCCAGTACATACATTCCATTGGAGGGACATTATTTCATGGGCAATTTAACGGCCATGGAATAATGTTCCCCCCCCCCAAAAGTATGGGAATCGAAACATTTATGTACTTTAACAACCCCTTACTATGGTAGGGTGGCCAAAATATAAAGGTTTACACCCATGCTTATCAAATCTCCACCCCCTAGCCATGGGAATGGACATATACCATCCCAGTACATAACTTCCATTAGGGGTGGGGCATTATTTCATGGCCAATTTAACGCCCATGAATTAATGTCCCCCCCCCTAAAAACTATCGGAATCGAAACATATATGTACTTTCACAACCCAATAACATGGTATGGAGCCCCAAACTTAAAGTTTTACAACCAGACACATCTAATCTCCACCCTCTAGCACTGAGTAGATACCATCCCAGTACATAACTTCCATGGGGGAGGGACATTATTTCATGGCCAATTTAACGCCCATAAAATAATGTTTCCCCTCCAAAGTATGGGAATCGAAACATATTGAACTTTCACAACCCATTAATATGGTAGGGTGGCCAAAATATAAAGGTTCACACCCATGCAAGTGGCATTATCTCTAAACAGATCACACGCATAATTAATTCAGCTTTTATGCACCACCTTCCCATCGATGCTGTAGACCAAGGCACCCTTATCGCACTAACCGATCCCAAGAAGCCACCTGGACCCCAGACAATCTGCGGCCCATTGTGCTCCTCAGCAACATACGGAAAATCCTATCGAAAGTTACTCAATGCCGCATCTGAGACAAGATCGATGACTTCACTGGATCATGTCAAAGTGGTTTCAAACGTGAATGCAGCTGTGCAGACATTGTATGGGCTGAACGCATGCTTGTGTTGGTAGTCATGTCCAAACTCCGGGATTTCCACAAAAAGTTCATTGACATGTCATGAGCCTTCGACTCAGTCTGTTGAGTTTGAGACATCAATGGACTCCCCACATTGAGATGGTTTATCTCCGACGATTTTCAGCTGTTGCCTTGCTGCTGCATTAGAATCCGTGTGGGAAAGTTCCACAAGTCAAACACCCCAACCCCGTGTCAACACTGGGTATGCCGGTAGAGATGGAATATGCTGATGATGTGGGCATCATAGATGAGGAACGGAAACCATTGACTAACTTCTCCCAATAGCTGCAATAGTAGGTCGGCATTAAAATGATACCTCCCTCCAGTGGCCGCCGTTTGGCGACCCGTGGCCCCCACCGCCCTCTCAATCCCTGGGGCCAAGGAATTTGAGACATCGGACACACAAATACCTACCGGACATGGAAGGCCATGGCGAATAAAAAACTCCTGTGCAGACCCCACATGTCTGGGAGAACCTCCTCAGGATACCGCCCAGTGGCCGGCCTCTCTCTCTCTATTCTGACTGGTATCCTGAGGAGGTTTTTCTATCTGTGGGACACTTTTGTACCTATCCTACCTATTCTACCTTTGTACTTATCCTACCTATGTACCTATCCTACCTATCTCCTACCCCACCTATCTCATACCCTACCGTGTTACTATTCCAGCAGGCTTTTGTGTGTGTGTGTGTGTCTGCGGTGCTTTGACCCCGCACTTGGGGGTGTCGCTGTGGGTCTTTATCTAACCTGGTCATATTACCCAGGCCCTAGTGTCTTACCTAGTTTCGAGATTTCAGGTAAGTTCTAGCGAGGACTTTTGAGCGGATTTGAACCCCAGTCTGCAGCCTGGGAACACTATGCAAGTCAACTACTCTATTGATAGACCCACCGCGACACTGTTAAGATCTCGACTCTTAGTACTCTTTATCTGATGATGATGTGGGCATCATAGATGAGGAAAGGAAAACCCTTGACGAACTTCTCCAAATAGCTGCAGTAGTAGGGTCGGGATTAAAATGATACCACCTCCCTCCGGTGGCCGCCGGTTGGCGATCCGTGGCCCCCACAGCTCACTCAACCCCTGGGGCATAGGAATTTGAGACATCGGCTACATAAATACCTCCAGTACATGGAAGGCTGTGGCGAATATAAAACTCATGTGCGGAAGCCTCGCGTCCGGGAGAACCTCCTCAGGATACCGGCGAGTGGCCGGCCTCTCTCTCTCTCTCTCTCTCTCTCTCTATTGTGACTAGTATCCTGAGGAGGTTTTTCTATCTGTGGGACACTTTTGTACCTATCCTACCTATCCTACCTATGTACCCAAACTACCTATCTCCTACCCCACATATCTCCAACCCCACCCCGTTGCTATTCCAGCCGACTGGTGTGTGTGTGTCTGTGGTGCTTTGACCCCGCACTGGGGGTGTCGCAGTGAGTCTTTATCTAACCTGGTCATATTACCCTGGCCCTAGTGTCTTACCTAGTTCCGAAATTTCAGGTAAGTTCTAGCGAGGTCTTTTGAGTGGATTTGCACCCCAGTCTGCAGCCTGGGAACAATATGCAATACAACAACTCTATTGATAGACCCACCGCGACACCGTTAGGATTTCGACTCTTACTACTCTTTATCTCTGAGCGTGATTTGTAAAATCACTGTTACTGCATTATTTCGAGGTGACGTCAAGATGTAGAGTGCATCGAGCCTGATAGCGCAGCAACACAGCAACGTGTGAACACATAACTTATCAGCTAATGCATACATGGCCGAGATAGTTAATGCGTTGTATTATACACTTTTAAAATCACAGGTTCAAATCTCGTTATGTGTTATTAGCAAATGGTAAACTTTAAAATAACAGGTTCAAATCTCGTTATGTGTTATTAGCAAATGATAAACATGTCTACAATTACTCTTTACCCGTTGCCCGAGAAGCATGACATCACGTCAAGACCAACTTGCAGTCACATAAAACCCATGATTGCAGACCACAGACCCTCGGCTGGGCCACAGTCAAGAATAGTAGGTTATTTAGCTCACCTGCTATGCGTTAACACCCAATTAGACACAGCATCCATAATGGTATACCGGCGATCATAAATTACGTGTGAACGCACAACCATACATTATGTGTAAACACTCAAACACTCAACTACGTGTAAACGCTCATCTACAAACAATATTACACACAATGGGCTGGCCTGAAGAGATATGGTCATGCATGCATGATGTAGGCTGTGCAGTGAGATGAGAAAAAGTACCCAGGCCATTGCGTGATATGGGAATTTACATATATCTTGCCAGTACATAATTTCCATTGGGATGACATTATTTCATGGCCAGTTAACGCCCATGAAATAATGCCCCCCCTCCAAAGTATGGGAATCGAAACATGTATGTACTTTCACAACCCATTAATATGATAGGGTGCCCCAAATATAAAGTTTTACAACCAGACATATCTAATCTCCGCCCTTAGCCCTGGGAATTTACATATACCTTCCCAGTACATAATTTCCATTTGGGGGACATTATGTCATGGCCAGTTAACGCCCATGAAATAATGTCCCACCTCCAAAGTAAGGGAATCGAAACATATATGTACTTTAACAACCAATTAATATGGTAGGGTGCCCCAAATATAAAGTTTTACAACCAGACACATCTAATCTCCATCCTCTAGCTCTGGGTATTTACATATACCTTCCCAGTACATAACTTCCATTGGAGGGACATTATTTCATGGGCAATTTAACGCCCATGAAATAATGCCCCCCCCCTCCAAAGTATGGGAATCGAAACATATATGTACTTTCCCAACCCATTAATATCGTAAGGTGTCCCAAATATAAAGTTTTACAACCAGACACATCTAATCTCCACCCTCTAGCACTGGGTATTTACATATACCTTCCCAGTACATAACTTCCATTGTGGGGGGGGGGGACATTATTTCATGGCCAGTTAACGCCCATGAAATAATGTCCACCCCGCCCGCCCCTTCCAAAGTATCGGAATCGAAACATATATGTACTTTCACAACCCATTAATATGGTCGGGTGCCACAAACATAAAGTTTTACAACCAGACACATCTAATATCCACCCTCTAGCACTGGGTATTTACATATACCTTCCCAGTACATAACTTCCATTCGGGGGACATTATTTCATTGCCAATTTAACGGCCATGAAATAATGTCCCCCCTCCAAACTATCGGAATCAAACATATATGTACTTTCACAACCCATTAATATGGTAGGGTGCCCCAAACTTAAGGTTTTACAACCAGACACATCTAATCTCCACCCTCTAGCACTGGGTAGATACCGTCCTAGTACATAACTTCCATGGGGGAGGGACATTATTTCATGGTCAATTTAACGCCCATGAATTAATGTCCCCCACCCCTCCAAAGTATGGGAATCGAAACATATATGTACTTTCACAACCCATTAATATAGTAGAGTGGCGAAAATATAAAGGTTCACACCCATGCAGGTGACATTATCTCTAAACAGGTCACACGCCTACTTAATTCAGCTTTTATGCACCACCTTCCCATCGATGCTGTAGGCCAAGGCACCCTTATCGCACTAACCAAGCACAAGACGCCACCTGCCCCCCCCCCCACCGCCAATCTGCGGCCCATGGTGCTCCTCAGCAACATACGGAAAATCCTGTCCAATGTTACTCTATGCCGCATCTGAGACAAGATCGATGACTTCACTGGATCATGCCAAAGTGGTTTCAAACGTGAATGCAGCTGTGCAGACATTGTATGGGCTGAATGCATGCTTGTGTCGGTAGTCATGTCCAAACTCCGGGATTTCCACAAAAAGTGCATTGACATGTCATGGGCCTTCGACACAGTCTGTAGTGTTTGAGACATCAATCGACTCCCCACAGGGAGACGGTTTATCTCCGATGATTTTCACCTGTTACGTTGCTGCTGCATTAGAATCTGTGCGGGAAAGTTCCACAAGTCCAACACCCCCAGCCCCATGTCAATACAGGTTATGCCGGTAGAGATGGAATATGCTGATGATGTGGGCATCACAGGTGAGGGAAAAAAACCCTTGACCAACTTCTCACAATGGTTGCAGTAGTAGGGTCAGTATTAAAATGATACCACCTCCCTGCGGTGGCCGCCGTTTGGCGATCGTGGCCCCCACCGCTCTCTCAATCCCTGGGGCATAGGAATTTGAGACATCAGCCACACAAATACCTCCCAGACATGGAAGGCCGTGGCGAAAATAAAACTCCCGTGCGGACCCCTCATGTCCGGGAGAACCTCCTCAGGATACCGGCCAGTGGCCGGCCTCTCTCTCTCTCTATTCTGACTAGTATCCTGAGGAGGTTTTTCTATCTGTGGGACACTTTTGTACCTATCCTTTGTTTCGAAATTTCAGGTAAGTTCTAGCAAGGTCTTTTGAGCGGATTTGAACCTCAGTCTGCAGCCTTGGAACAATATGCATTACAACAACTCTATTGATAGACCCACTGCGACACCATTAAGATCTCGACTCTTAGTACTCTTTATCTCTGAGCGTGAGTTGTGAAATCGCTATTACTGCAATATTTCAAAGTGAAGTCAAGATCTAGAGTGCGTCGAGAGCGCAGAAACACAGCAACGTGTGAACACATAACTTATCAGCTAATGCATACATGGCCGAGATAGTTAATGTGTTGTATTATACACTTTTAAAATTACAGGTTCAAATCGCGTTATGTGTTATTAGCAGATGGTAAACTTTAAAATAACAGGTTCAAATCTCGTTATGTGTTATTAGAAAATGGTAAACATGTCTACAATTACTCTTTACCCATTACCCGAGAAGCATGACGTCACGTCAAGACCAACTCGCAGTCACATAAAACCCATGATTGCAGACCACAGACCCTCGACTGGGCCAACGTCAAGAATAGTAGTTTATTTTCCGCACCTGCTATGCGTTAACACCCAATTAGACACAGCGTCCATAATGGTATACCAGCGATCACAAATTATGTTTGAACTCACAACCATAAATTACGTGTACACACTCAAACACTCAACTACGTGTAAACGCTCATCTACAAACAATATTACACACAATGGGCTGGCCTGAAGAGCTATCGTCATGCATGCATGATGTAGGCTGTGCGGTGTGATGAGGAAAAGTACCTGGGCCATTGCGTGATATGGGCAACTATGCAGATCGAAATCTTGAGAAATGGAGAAGCTCAGGGATCCCAACATTCCGCTCGTCAGTTCTCCTAACATGCCTTACGTGTCGCAGACATTATCCCATGACTGTGATAGCGATGGACAAACTCTTCAAGTATAGGAATTATTTAGAAATGGTTTGCAGTTTTGATGTGGATGCGGCTATCAAGTTGGAACAAGAGTGGGAACAAGAAATGCAGTGATCCCTCGCCCACCAGCCTCTCAATGCACGCACTACTCCCACATATCACATCAGCTCTCCTGAACATCGACCACATCTCACACAAACACATAGTCTCCGTCGGTATCACATCGACACGACGGACCACCCACAGGTACTGATCGCCTTGTGATCAACCACACATAATAGTGTCTGAACGCCCATTTAGAGACAAGCATCCACAGTGATATACACCATGATAACTGTTGCACAGCTTCGCGATATTGAAAAGCAATTCGACCTTAGAGGCTACTCCTAGGTCAAGAAAGCCGACCTGCTCCAAATGATTGGACAGGCCCGTGCCGAGGAGTGGCAGAAGCGACTCTCCCGAGCAACGAAGACGGGAAGGTTTCCAGAGCTTAGCAAAGATTGGAATCCCCACAAGAAAGCGCAGCGGATCCGTGAGCTTCGTCAGCTGGACGAGGACGTGACTGCTAGCTTGCAAGCCAAGACTGTTGCGAGGCGGTTGGCAGACCATCCACTGGAGCACTTACCTCCCCTACGCAGGATCGCTAAGCGAGTAATGAGGGGGCCGAGGTCTGAACCCTTAGCCCGGAGCATGAGGCGAGAAGGTAAACACATTCTCGACCAGCATCTCGGCGAAAGGGAGACAGAGGATAGAGGACACCGGTCAGTACACTGGACATTCTTCAGAGGTCTAGAAGGAGACCTCACAGGCCGGATCATGCAAAAGATCTAGCAGACTGTCCAGAACGCCTTCTACCTTCGCTACACCCATACCTATCACATCCGTCACATCGAAGACGGTAGGGTGATGGTCTTCCACAAGAATGCTCCAGGAAGCCCGTGGCTGAACGCGATAGGAGCAGCTCAGCACTGCGTGGCAGCAAGAGAGCAAGCCTCGACACAGACAATATCGATCGACCCAACACCAAGTGGGCTTTCGTTCGATCAATCAATGTTGAGGTCAGGTCTGTCATCGACCGCCAACCTCTGCTTGGGGCAGGCCCCCTCCCAGACTGGCTACGACAGAAGAAGAATATGACTGCCCCCAACACCTACAGGGACAACGTGTGTCTCTGGAGATGTCTAGTAGTCCACTGAAGAGCGAGAGCTGATAGAAGGATAGCTCCTGCACGAGAGCTTGCCACACGTTCTACGGCAAGACAGTACCTGATGTCCGCAAGACCTCGCTGGATCAGCTGGACAAGGTAGAGTTCTTTGCCAAGATCGGGATTTGCGTGTATGAACTAACCGAAGAGGGCTCTTGGCACTTGATCAGGCAAGCGGCTCACTACCGTGACACCATGACCATCGAAGTGTGGGACCACCACGCCTTCCACATCAAGAGCATCTCCAAGCTGGCACATACACTAGTCTGCAGTCACTGTCAGCAGAGGTTTACACAGGCATGCCATCTTCAATGCCACGCTGATCACTGTACAAGTGGCAAAACAACAAACGTGTGTCCTGGCGAGAAGGTTGAGGGGCCACAATCTGCGTATGAGAAAGCCTTCTATCTACCCCAACCATCTAGCTCAGCAGCTACTCGTTGGATCGAGTATGAGTCGAGAAACAGAGGCGTACACATACACCATGTAGAGGTGTGGGCACGGTGGGGAGTGTTGAATCAAGGGTGCTCCCGTAGATGGTATTGATCCGACCGCCAACACCGTGTACCAGTTCCATGGCTGTTACTGGCACGAGTCTCCTCAGCAACATCCAGGTGAGGATGCTGAACAAAGATACCGCAAGACAGTCCTGAAAGAGGAAAAGCTGAGAGCATCTGGATGCATGCGTGTGGTACAGTGGGAGTGTTGTATTAAACGCTGTCCAAGCGTCCCTAAACGAGTTCGGACTGTCCCATACCCACACTTCATAATTCACTACTTCGAAGCACTCCAAATGGTATCAAGACTCATCCTACGGAGACCCTCACGATCGAGAGGACTCACATACCTATCTCTGTGTCAGTTGGCTGCTCCTTAGATGACGCCACGAATGAGCCCACTAATCTGTGCAATCCTGACCCAGAGAACTGATCAGAGAGTTCATGCGGGTGATCTAACTTCCAGCATATCTAATTCGGACAAGGGTTAGGGCACAGTACATACCGACAGACCTGGGCAAGCTCCCAAAACGACAGCAGCGACTGATCAACGAGGGGTGTGACCAAGTACCTGTACTGGGGTTCAACTCTGGGTGGTATGACCTGAACCTCATCAAGAAGTACTTTGTCAATGAGCTGACTGACAGTACAGGTACAGTGAAAGTCGCCAAAAGGCTAGTCAGACCAAGTTCCTCATAACACCTGAGCTACGGTTTCTTGATGTGCTGAACTACCTCGGCCCAGGAGTCTCGTACGAGGTATGGGTCAAAGCTTACGGGTGTACACAGCAGAAGAGCTGGTTCCCGTATGAATGGTTTGACACACATGAGAAGCTCAACTATCCAGGGCTTCCTGACTACTCAGCATGGACATCTAAGCTCAGGGGTGGCTACCTCTTGATGCGATCAGAGTGGGAACAGTGTAACCAGATATTCAGCGAGCATGGAATGCGGACATTCGCCGACTGGCTGCGATACTACAGCAACATGGACGTCAGTCCATGCATCGAAGCCCTAGAGCGGCTGCGGAAGTTCTACACAGAATGAGAAATAGACATCCTCAAAGACGCGGTGTCTCTACCAGGTGTGTCACTGCAGTACCTCCTATGTGGAACCGCTCAGCACATGCCGGATGTTAGCCTCTATTCACCAGGCAAGGAAGCCTACGAGATGCTGACGGGTGCTGTTGTTGGAGGTCCCAGCATCGTGTTCACCAGATACCACAAGGCCGGTGTGACTAGAATCCACCAGAGTGAGCGAGTCTGCCAACGTCTACTCGGCTACGACGCAAATGCTCTGTACCTGTCAATGATGGCCAAAGAGATGCCATGTGGTAAGGAGACAGTGCACCATTGGACCAGTCCTAGTGGGGTAGCTAGCTTTAAGGAGGCTCCCCTGGCAGACAGCTGGTTTGGGTTTGCTGAGGTGGATATAGAGGTCCCCAACGCTCTGTGGGTAAAGTTCGAGGAAATGCCTCCTCTCTACTATAACCGCGAGATCCCGGTACAGGCAATCTCTTCTGAGATGCTGGCATATCTAGGGCGAACAGGGAGGAAGCATCCCACCACCCAGAAGCTGGCCGGTGCCCTCTCTGGCAAGAAGTGGCTGCTGTACGCACCGACACTCAAGTGTAAATAACCCATGGCTTGGAGATCACTGCTATATACCGCACCATAGACTATGATGGCAAGCGTCCATTCGAGTGGATCCGTGAAGAAGGTTACAGAGGCCTGCCGCTCGGGAGATGTAGATAAGAGCAAAGCACTCTTGTCAGATCTCTTCAAACTCCTCAGCAACAGTGCCTATGGGAAACTCAACGAGGCCCTAGAACGTCATAGCAACACCAGCTTCACGAGAAATGAACACGTGGTAGACAAGGCCCTGCGTAATGCATCGTTCGAAGATCTCGAGGAGATCGGTGAGTCATACGAGCTCCAGAGTTGCAAGCCGAGAATCACTATTCGAAGGCCTTTCTAGGTGGGATATAGCCGTTTATGAGCTCGCGAAGCTGCGAATGCTGGAGTTTTACTACGACTTCCTCGATCGCTACATAGGTCGTGACAGCTTTGAGTACCTGCAAATGGACACTGACTTCGCGTATATTGCTATAGTAGGCTCCAACCTCGACGACGTGATTCGCCCTGAGATGCGAGCAGAGTACCAGGCTCATAAGCGGGACTGGCTAGCTCGGGACAAATGGTTTGGACGGACTCGAGTTCGAAGGCTGTCGTGGCATCGCTCTCTGCTCCAAATGCTACTACGTGGAGAGCACAGCTACAAGTAAGTGCTCGGTTAAGGGAATGTCAAAGCGGCTGAATGAGGTCTCATGTCAGAGGTTCTACATTGCCCTACATGGCGGGGTGGACAGAGCTAAAAACCGAGGCCTACACATGCGCAAACAGGGTATGGTGACATATGAGCAGGAAAAACTCAGACTCTCTGCTTACTATGATAAGCGCCATGTGCTGACAGATGGTGTCCATACAGAGTCCATCGAGTATCATCGAAGAGCTGTTAGCACCCTAGGTGGTGGTAGCTGTATGTCTGCAGGGACTAACTGAACCTCCTCTATGACAAATGGTCGGCTAGGAACTCTGTGCTGGCATGCCAGGTAGTGCAATGTAGGCTGCCCCTCCGCCTCCACATACCTGTCAAGCCTGTGAACATCCGTTGACCAGTTAGGATCTGTTGCACGCCGTCGACCACCTTCTAGCTCACCAGGCGCATACAGGTACCGAACCATAGCATAGGTGGTAGGCACTCCTCTCCCTTGTTCGCTCATCTAGAGCTGCGACTGGCAACAGCAGAGTGTCTGATAGCTTCTACCGGCTTCTTCCCGATTAGCCTAGTAACATCGGCATTGGATCTCTCCACCACAGCAGGCAGCCATCTCACCCATACTCTAGAACGTTCACTCGGCGCGGCCATTTCCTGGGTCTATTGGTGTGGGAACAGTCTCTCAACCAGTGTCTGATTCCACTGCTCGACGATAGCCGGGGCATGGTGATGCCCTACCTCACCTCACCTAACTGCCACACCATGTTTCCGCATGTGGGCTGCAGTCTCACCTCTGAACTCCTTACCCTCATCAACCTGCAACAATTCCGGCCACTGGAGGTTTTTTTTCCAAAGCCTCGTAGACACCCTGGAATGCCTGGGCCACCTGGCCAGCTGACTTGTCTGTGAGGGGTACTGCAGTCTTGTACCTGCTGTCGACATCGACGATGGTGAGGGCATACTTGTAGGTCTTATGACCAACCGAGTCGTGTGGAAGGAATAGAACATCTGCCTGGTGAACTCTGTTCGGGACAGTTTCATCGAAATAGGCATGCCTGATGTGCCATGGACGAGATCTGTATATCTGCCACATCGTCTGGTGGCTGAGCTCTGGCTAACTGTCTCAAATGTGAAGTTGTGGCCCGACGTACAGCCTCGACTGGTTGAGGGGGCTCACGGTAATATCCACTAGGTTGGCCTGGGTGAACTCTAAACAGATGAACAGACGGCCGTCATTCATTCGACCATCACTGAAGACCTCGTCAAACACCTCCATACACTGGCATCTAATCTCTGCTAGATCCTCACTGAATGGTAGTTTATTGACAAAGGCTTACCAGTTAAGGGACTTGATCAGGTCATACAGAGACGCCATCCTTATATAGCACGGCTTAAATGCTCGGCGGCCCAGATGGCCGCGAGCGCTATGGCAACGTATGGTAGCCAAGAGACTCCAAAGAAAGTAGCTACCCATGAGGCGATGGCTGGTATAGCTTTAGAAATCTTCTCCACACCATGGAGAGCATTGTTGGTGATCGTACGGACCGTCTCGCCAGCCTTCATCATGAACAGAGCGATCAGAGCCCCAACAGCGGGCCGATAGAACCTTTTATGTAAGTGTGATAGATTCCTTTTGCTCGGTGTACTAGCTTGCGGGATTCAGGCTCTACATCATCATACTCACCACCGACATCGTAGTCTGCATCATAATCCTCCTCATCATAGTCCTCCTCATAGTCCTCGTCATCTATATCCTCGACTGGATCTTCATAAGCCTCTGGTGCATACATCGCGTCGCTGGGGGCCAGCTATATAGTAGCTTTAAACTGTAGTCTATACCATGGCATCCACAATCTTGAATGCGGGCATGTTTGCCTAAGCGAACTGGGGACTCACACACGCTCAAGCTGAATACCTGATATGTTCGACATGCATACTTTAGCATAGCCAAAGTAACGTACCATCACACCTAATGAGCGAATCCCAGCTATGAGGTTTCCGATGTTGAAGCTGAGCCGGTTGCCATGATTAGAAGGGATGTCCCTGCCCCCGAGGTGGTGACGGCCCTCGAGTGCCAACTCGAGGTCGTCGATTCCACTGGTTAGTCGCAGAAGTGCATATGACTTAGTTCTATGTCTGTAGAGTTGGCAATCAGCCAGCTCGCGTACCTCACCAAGAACATTGGTCCCAGCAACCACAAGCTTGAAGTCGTCCAGCTTATCCACCTGCTGGATAACTCCTCCCTTCTGAACCAGGACCGAAACAGCGACACAGTCTGATACACCAAGATGCAATGTCAGCTCTACCCGTTGTTTAGATGTGACTTGGACCTGCTGGTTTCTCGCTCCACGTGCACGATCCGCTGTTTGGAACCCATTTGCTTCAGCTCCTGGTCATTCTCGTCATGCCAGATATGAAGTCTTGGAGGATTCATCGTCACATCTACAAGCTGCTTAGTGTACACCTGGAGGAACAGCCTATCCTGCATGGCAGCCGGAATCACGTGTGTGTTCTCGAGGAGAGTTAAGAGTGGAACTGTCATGGGCATCTCTACACCTACCTGTAGTTAGAATTCTGTGAACCCCTAATTGCACCCCACAGTGTAGTACCCCTTTCCCTTCACATAGAAGATTGGTCCACGAGCCAGCGGACCTAGGACTCGGTACTCATCGTTCACATAGGTGGTGTCCACGGTGATGTTGCTCTGCACGATCTCCCACCGGTTCAGAACCTGCGGGAGCTCTACCGTCCATTCTGTTGTGCTCTGAAGCTTGAACTCACATGTCATGCTCTTGATCTCGTGGATCTGTGCCGAGATTGCAAAGTCGATGTACTTCCCAGCAGCGGACAAGGGGGTTTCATCGTGTATACTGGGTCGAATGACTGCCAGGCGGTCTTTCCGAGGATCAGTGCAGTGCGATGTTGCGGGTTCAATGGGCCCATGTGGATGTTGCACATACTACAGCATGTTTAAGGTCTTGGTATATAGAGTTCTAAATGGCTGCCATGTTCGGGAATGTTCTCCAGCAGATTGTCTAAAGGCAGCAGGACAGCAGCATCTCGGCATGACAGTCATGGCCATGGCATGCACTGCCCACTGTGACAGGGTCCGAGGACTGCTTCGTGACATCAACATTATCCATGAGTGAGCCAAGGTTACACCTCCGTCTGATGCAGAGATACTGGCGCCATAGAGGAAGGAGTGCCAGCTCGTAGTACAACAAAACTTCTGACTCGGATACTCTACCGGAAGTTTGACAGCACCCAAGGCAGGGCACTCAACCCAGCTCATTCACCTGCAGAGCGGGGAATCCTGCACCTCCGGTGGATATGAAGGATGCGATGGCGGCGTCAAGCATGAAAACCCAGCAGCACCTGAGAAGATAGCATAGAGGGCATGTGTCAAGACCCACGATGTCTAGTACATCCAGTATCTGTATGATACATACACGGGAGGCCATGGCTATCCTGTGGCCTTAAACGGCAAACCAAGGAACCCTGAATTCTTCACCTCTGGTAGCTGGAGGCTGGCAGTAGCACATTTTTTGCCATCGACAGCAATATTGCTCAGACTGATGGTGCCTACTTTGAGATTCTGTCCATCCTGATGGAATGAGCTCTGTGATTTCAGGAGATCCTTAACCAGGTCCTGTGCAAAGGACTCAGCCATAGCCTCATCGACTACGAGCATACCGAGCATCGTCGCCCTCTCCTTGATGCCCATCCCCTTGTATACAGTCTTGGCCTTGTTAATGGCCGATTGTCCAACCGTATCAGTGTTCCCGATGAGATCTCGGACTGGGATGGTACCTCGGATCTCCCGTGGGTCTCCCTTCTCATCGAAGTCTAGGAAGGAGATAGGGGCAACAGTTTCCTCTGAACCGAGGCGTGCCTCGCCCAAGTGAGCAAGACCGCCTTAGCTCTTTGCTTTCTAGGTCTGTGAGTGACAGAGTCATAGTGCTATATACAGACGAGATAAACCTACTAATCACACCACCAGCGAAATAGTTAGGCATAGGAGGACCACGCAGTTGGTCAAGGCAATAGGTAGCAGTGCTCAGGGTACGGGCCCTCTCTGCAGGGGCACGCCTTGTCGGCGGTCCACCTTTCCCGGACATTGGCAATCCTCAGTCCGCGTGCTCGACTATGGGCTACACACCACCCTCCAGCACGCCATGCCTCATATGCTGCAGTGGTCTCGTGATCCATCTCTCACTATTCAGAGGTTTTAAACGTAGGCGACAATGATCTCAGCCATTGCACTCGTTGCTAGCCCTAGAACCGCGGGCTCCATTAGTGTAACACGTTCACCCACGATCTTGGCGGCGGCAGCGTAGGAGGCACCACTGATGGCGATCTTAGGGATGGGGTGAGTTATTCCGAAACAGTGCCCGGCCACACCACTCACCACTGTAGCAAGGACAGCCGCAGTGGTGGCAGGAAGAACCTCATTTCCACCTGTCATCTTCACCATGGCCACATTCGCTGCCACGTTACTGGTGACATGGACTGCCAGAGGTTTTGCTTTGGTCAGTAACTTCAGTGTGTCTTGGTTCGCAGCAGGTTCTCCACCTTCCGAAGACTCGCCTGGCTCTCGGGCAGTTGCTTCATGATCTGTACCGTTGACGTCATTGTTCAAGCACTGAGTATACAATGCGTTTGAAACATCTGCATCCCCTGTCAAAAGAGCTAATAAGATCTTCCCAGTCTGCATCTGCCAAGTATCCGGTTTGGTACTCAGGAATATTCATCTCTCTATTGAGATATCTTAAACATGTCTGGGCCCATGCTATGCGATACGTACTATGATGTCTTCCGGGGGGAGTTGAAGGACTACAAGAATTAGACCCCAGATGAGCTCGCTCAGCTCTCCGGTGCTGAGCTGACAGAGGAGCTGACAGCTGTGAAGCTCTATCTAGGATTTGGTAAGGGACAGATCGGCTTCCTCGAATACCTTATCATGGGTGGGAGCTCCTGCGTGCTAAAGGTTTCTACAAGCATCGGGAGTATCTGTCAGATGTGTTCCAGCAGTTGCAGACCGCCATGGCCTCACCTGACTCAGAGCTCAACAAGGCTCTGCGATACAACACGCTGGAAAAAGGATGCACTGGGAACCATCCAACCCTTGGATGTGCATGTTGGCAGCGTATATAGGGGCTGTAGGGCATGCCATGCTGGTTCATTGTCTCACCGTGGTCCCCACTGCTACTGTGGAGAGTCAGGATAGTTTTATAGCTGATTTGCTAGCGGCGGAGTAGGCTGATCCTGAGCACCATGATAGCTAGGCCTGACACCACTCGTAGAGCTGCCACGGGAAGTGGTGTCTTGTCGACTGGCTGCAGTGTCAGGGTCAGAATGCCTTTATGTGGAGCTGCCATGGGAAGCGTCGTGTCGACTGGCTGCAGTTTCAGGGTCGGAATGACTGTATGTGCTGCCATGCCCATACTATGCATAGGTGCGTTGATATCAGCATTGAGGCCGAAGTGGACACCGGGGGAACTCCCCTCGACTATCATGTTGTTATAGCCTCTGACTTGGAGGTCCTCGATGTTCACGATCATGTTGCTCGGAATCAACCGTAGGTGCGGTGATATAGCAAAGTCAAGTTTGCGACGGGCCTTCTGCAACCCCTACTTGAACTTAGCAATAAGACTTCTGGGGTCTGCCACGATGGTCATATCCTCAACGAGGCTGGTGAACATGGCTTGGACCTCTGCTCCGCTGACACCATCTATGGAATTACGCAGCTTGGTCTGTGCTGTAAGGAGGCAGTAGCACAGTGCTTCCAGGGACTGGATGATCCGAACGATCCCTGCTGGTGTGAGGCCTGAGGTGGTGTGTGGGGAAAAGTACTTTCACACATCTGGATAGTCCTGCCGCAAGCCAGTGATTGAAGGAAATTTCAATCTCCCTTTCTTCGAGGTCTAACAATACTCACCATTCTATTACTTCTGCTGCAATCTATCCTGGATAGCTGGCTCTAGGACTATAGACTTAGTAAGCTTTACCGACTCCTGGAACCGGGTACTCGGCTCCCAACTGCTGAGTACCCGTTTGCCATGAAGCTCATATTGTTTGCATAGCCACCAAACAAGAGATACCCATGGCTTGCCTCCATGGGTCTGGGAGGCTGGGTCCGTAATAGAATGGTGAGTATTGTTAGATCCCAGAGAAAGGAAAATTGAAATTTCCTTCATTCTCCTTCGATCAATACACACCATTCTATTACTTCTGATATACGCCAGATTTAGACAGTAACCTGGTGGGAAGGGGCAAGCAATCAATTGCTACTTTTGCCCCTTGGAGAAAGAGCTAGAATTAAACTTGTTTTCTGGAGACCTAAAAGGACCATCAAGTTAACGGGACCGAATCACATTCGCATCACTGCCCCCTCCCTTTTTTCTCCCAAGAAAATGGAGAGAACTCACGAACATGCATCTCGCCTGAAACACAAATGTGCCAAGAGGGTTACCTGCTCTTTGCATATATTAGCCTGGGAATGAGCATGAATATATAAGATGAATGAACATGATATATAGACATAATACAAAAAACTTTCAATCTTGAATTACTTCATGATATTTGGATTTCAGACGTGGAGCCTCCAACCATTCACTTGTCCGGCCGTCAGTGACACAATCTGGTTGACATCCTCTCGCTCGACCATCTCTGCTTCTTAATTCTTTCTTACAAATGCCAAAAGAGGGAGAAGAGCAGTGTGGTTTGTATAACTATCATTTCAAAACAGCTAAAGCGAGTGGATTGGCGGAGTCTGACACATCCCTCATATAGAAATCCGTGAAAGAGGACTCACAGTGCCATTGTGCAACAGCCATGATGTCCTCTAATGGAACCCCATTGTAAAGGGCGGTCAAGGTGGCTATTCCTTTAACATCGTGTGCCCTTGCGCATTGCACCTGGTGCCCAGTCGCAATCTCATGGCTAGTCTGAATGCATTCGACTACCCAATGAGAGATAGAATCCATGGATGCGGCGCCATATGGCTTCTTATGCCAGATCCACAGATGACTATCATTCGACCGTAACGTGTCTGTCCAATTTTTGTACTTAGTCAAAGCACGGACTGGGCACTTGACACTGGCATCACGATAAAACCTAGTTAGTTTCGGTATAATGATCGGTTTGCCGGGATATCTCAAAGATTGATTCTATGACATAAACTCTGCTTGTGGCAGTAGATGCAGACCCTCTCCGGAGACAATAAATCGGTCCCTCTCTGCTGAAAGTGCATGGATCTCAATGTGTCTTCTAGCTGTAGAAGCTGCCAATAGAAAAACTGCCTTTAGAGTCAAATGCTTTAGACTAGCCGAACGCAATGGTTCGAAACGGTGCTTGGCCAGTACATTAAGCACTAAAGATGGACCCGTAGGCTGGAATGACCACAGGTTGTCTCAGTCGGAGATTGCTCATTCCCTTCACCATCACATTCAACTGGGCCACCTCTGGACTATCCATGTTGGCTAGACAGCTCCAGCTGTAGATTAACCGATTCTGTGCGATGTTGGCAGTGTCTTCTAAATTGGCCGTCGCTTGGCCACCAAAGATACTAGGGCCAGTAAAGGGTGTCCCAAGAAGACGCTCCCTAACGGCAGTAGCTGGACGCATATGGTCTTCACTCACACTTGCACCCTTGCCAATGCGTCCATAGACAGCACCAGGCCGTCATTGACACATGTAAGCGCCACAGGTGGCACAGGATGACCTGCCCCTGCTTCAGCCCACACCGACTGAAGAAGGCGATAAGATTGATTGACAGCACTCCTTGATGCCCTCACCCCCTCATCGCATAGGGACAGGACCTGTCCACCACCGCCGGGGCGGGGCCCCCGCTCCAGCACTCTGGACACCCAGCACCCAGCATTCATCCTCTGTGACCGTTGGGACAACACCACATCTGTCATATTCCCCCCGTGGGCTACGACACCTCGCCCGCACCTCCCTGGAGGCCGCAGGAAGCATCCAATAACTCCATAAACCTTGGATCCAGTCCACTAGACTGGATCCGGGATGCGGGCAAGATCCCCGTCCTAATGGATGCCACCGATGGACGGGTGCATCCTCATCGGCCGTGGTCGAAACCACAGACGGGTCTACCCTGGCTAGCCAAGCCAGAGCCTCTGACAAGTCTGTCTCTGAGGAGGACACTCCCGTGGACCATGTGCGGAGCCGCTGCCCTGGCTTGCGCCAAGCAAGACAGATGGAGACGGTTACGTCCAGGACGGAATCGACATCCATGCTCTCCACCCGTGGCATCTCAGGCTGCAGCAATCTCTCCTCCTCGGCCTCCTCGTCTTCAGACCCTGAAGAGTCGTCACTAAACGAGGAAACCGTGGAACCATCCGGAGGTGGCCGCGGAGAGACAGAGCCCATCAGGCCAGAGCCCGACAGGACTGCCAGGGAGCCGTGCGAGATGGCTCCCTCGATGGCCAGTTCAGAACCCTGTCCATGGACAGGGTCCGAACCAAGCACGGGAAGAGACTGCCCTACAACTTGTTGGAGCAGGGACGACACCGGCGTAGGCATAACACTATGCAAGAGGCCTTGCATAGCAGGACTAAACCACGCCGGCGGTGCCGTCTTCACAACCTCCGAAGGGCTGAAATGGATGCTCCACGATTTGCTTTTGGACCGCCTGACCCCGCGTCAGACCCTGCCAAGTCCTTCTGGGCAAGGAACTTGACCATCATGTTGGACGACCACACTACACAAACGTTACACCTACTGTCAGGATTACATTTGGTAAAACGGAAACAGACATGGTCCTTGAATAGAACCCTCACGAATTTATCGCATACATCACATGATGGCGGGGCTGGCTTGGCCTATAAATAGGCACACACCTACAACAAGCAAGCGGAATGAAACAGGAATGGAGGGCAGACAATTAATTTTCAAATAATTTGATCATAAATTAAATGTTAACCCTCTCGCACCCCACCCCGCAACGTTACAGCAAAGATTGCATTGATTATGACGACAAGAACGAAGCGGGCAATAATCCACTCATAAACTGATCCTCAAGGATGTATAACGGAACCAGGAATCTTATCGCATATCATTCAGGGTATATTTACTAATCAATATAAATTTTACTCCTAACGAAGGCCAAAATGATATGTGAAGAAACAACAAAATGTAAACAAACTGCTGTAGCACATTGTAAAACCGCAGACCACACATCTAAATCAAGAATTTTGAAACCACCGATCATTGCAAACAGATCATGATAACACGCACAACTTGAAAATTCCAAAGTTTTTCTGGTACCAATAAAGTACGCAGCACCCAGAATCATATGCGCGAATTAATGACACATTTTCTTCAAATAAAGATCTGAGACAACACGGGTGTGACATCACCCGCTTGAAACTTACGGAGAACGACGTCAGCCGATTTTCGTGCTAAAACACTGTAAAGCCAACACCTTATTTCATATCTGACTATTGCCTGTTGGGGTTAAAGGAAGGCGATCAATCTGGCATATTTCGTTGTTAACACACATCCTAGATTCGGGGTTCAGAAATTGGAACATGCGACACAGACGAAATTTTGAAGACCGAAGTCTTTTAACTATGGAATAACATGGAATTTTACAACCTGGTTATCATCGGCTCCATCCATGGTAATCCAATATAATCCTTAGAGAGCGCACAAAGCTACCACAATACACAGAAAAAGACTTAGAAACTTAAGACTCCAGCTGCACAACACAACATGTAGCTCTTGTGGCTATGCAAACCAGAATGAGCTTCATGGCGAACGGGTACTCGGCAGTTGGAATCCGAGTACCCGGTTCCAGGAGTCGGTAACGCTTACTAAGTCTATAGACCTAGGGCCAGCTATCCAGTATAGCTTGTAGCAGAAGTAATAGAATGGTGAGTATTGATCGAAGGAGAAGTGCATATTTTGCACCATCGCTCCAGGGTCGGAGTCTGGATCGAACAAGAATGTCGCTGTCTTCCGACGGCTTACTCGTCGGGGTGTTTGATAGGGGAATCCTGAGTAGTCATGTCTCGGGTCACGGTACATAACCCCCAGACCGCTGTTGTCACCACCATGCCACCGATAGTCTAGGTGAGCGTTGAACTCTCTCTGTAGTCTGCTGGCCGCTGAGACGCTATGACTGTTGAGCTGTTGGTCGAAGTTGTTTGTATCAGGGAGGCTTGCACCCAGCTCATGGAGGATTCGTTGCACCGTGATGTACACGTGGAATCTGAGACAGCTGGCGATGAGCACAACTTCAGGAGTACCAGAATAGGAGTGAACCAGGTTGAAACTTACTCCACATCCTGCCGTCGCACACCACACGTCAAAGTTCAGCTGCTGATTCCAGTATGAGAGGCTTGGAGTAGCCATCCAAGTATGAGCTTGCTTCGCAGCCTTGATGGTGATGGGGTGGTTTGTCAGCAGTCGTGGGTTGATGGAGAAGCTGGTTCGGGACCGTCCATCCACTGTGATGGAGAATGCTGTTAGCTCTGGTATATCAGACAACAGACCTCTCAGGCCAGTCAAGGGTGTACCCAGGAGGGGCGTTTGGCTCCGGATGACTGTCGTGAGGTTCAGTGGGAAAGCCATCTATACTGGTGTTCTTAAAGCTACAGTACAGCCAGCACACTATTTGTAGTCGTCTCGACTCCAAAGACCAGCAAGGCGACCTCGCCGTAACATCTAGTTTTTTAGCTCTTCCATATCAACTGGCCCGCTGGAGCCTTTGAGGTATTGCTGTCGCACTTTAGGTTTCTCCGTGTGGTACAGGGCTTCGAGCTTCAATATATGGTGGTATGCTTCATCGGTGACCTGTCCATCCTCGAGAGCTTTACTGACAGACTCGTCTATAGTCCGTAGCATACTCTCTGCCAGTGTCACATACTTAGCATGCTTCCTCAGCCTCCTTGTGATCTGCCGCTGCCCCCACCACCAAGCCAGTGGCCAAGACAGTGGTTACTAGTGTCACGCCACCCAGCGGGATGGTGACGATGGCACCCACCCCTGTAGCGAGAGTGGCCACAATTGCCACACCAGCACTGGCTCCAATCACACCCACAGTAGTGGTTTTACACGCGAGGACGTTGTAGGCTGTCTTATATCGCCTGGGCATTCTGCTGTACGTTTCTGCCTCATGGACAAGATTCCGCCTGATGGCATCTATCTGCTGGAGTCGCCAGCCATGGATGGTACCGCCCTCGTCAACAGTCAGGGAGGGGTATAGTTATGGTTGCTTCCGCCACTCTGATTTTGCCATAGTATACGTGGAGATTAAACCTGCATCACCTGCAGAATCTGCTCATGAGTCATAGAAGGGTTCATTTTGGAGAGCTTGGCGAACTGTGCCAGATTTTTAGTGTCGGGACAGACGTCTCTTAGAAAGTGGTCATCCAGCACTATGTTGGGTGCCGTAGCTTTCTGAGACGTGACATCTGGAACTTCACCTTATGATCAAGATAGTAGGTCTACCGCTGGATGGCTTTCTTGGTCTTACACTTCTGCGACATCTCCTCTTCCCACTGTATGACATCTGGCTCATCCTTGTCTGTGAAGACACCTGGCTCATCGTCGTTTGTTAAGACATCTGGCTCATCATCGTCTGTCAAGGCTCCTGCATCCCGCTTACTCTCCACCAGGAGGGCCTGCCAGTATCGGGAACCTTCACTGTTCCTTCGCCTCCTTGCCTTGCTGGCAGCCTGTTGATACCAGCTCTCCCGCTGTAGTCGCTCTCGTTCTTGTTGACAGATCTGTTGCTGTGCGAGCAGCTGTTCATTTAAGGCCTTTATCTGTGCAGGGGTCATGAAGGGTCAACCCTCTATCGGGTTCATCATCTAGGCAAAGGTCAGATATTCCTGGTATGAAATCATGTTGTCGTCAGGTCAATGAGTAATAAGAGTGTGAACTCTAAATGGGCGTTGGATCTCCCATCCATGCTGGCACATATGTTAATGGAGGGGCTGTCAAACAGGTGATTTACAGGTGTGAACAGGCTAGAACTGATAGCTTTCCATAGGTTGCTGTTGGCAGCTGGGAGATACTCTATCACATCCCGGTCGACTTCTACCAGTGAGCTGCTGTGTGCACTGCCCGGATGTTGATGTAGCACATCGGCGTGTATGTATGTTGTGCCCCACTGGGGCACCTCGAAGAGGACCCATTCTATACGGTACTGTACCACCCGTCTACCCTCTGATCTGGCAGATGTGTCCGCAGTTGATGCTGTCAGCGTAGAAGAGAGCGATGGCAAGTCATTCGCCCTACAGTACGAAGCAAACTCAAAGGCATTCTCCCTCCACCCCATTGGTGGTGATGGGGTGGAGCTGCTCATAGACCTCAAGGATGTGTCGAGGGAGATCCTGGGTCACAACATAGATGGCCATAAGATCGTGTTTCAGTATGATTTCCCGAAGACGGCATCCTACGGATAGATGGTGTGTCACATGTCTCCAAAGCCAAGGGTGCTGTTAAACTGCTTCAGCGAGTCGGACTCACTAGCCCGCAAACGACTCATATAGTCCTAGAGCTACGTTTCTTAGCCGGTGGCAGAGTGAAGCAGCTAGCCTCTGCCCCTCAGGGGACGAAGATCACTATCAATCCGGATGGAACAGGGCTCGATCTGGCACAGATATTTCTAGAGGGGTTCACTCTGTTCAGTTTAACTCTTCATGTATATATTCCCATCTTACTGCTCGTGCTGGCGTCTACAGCAGTGGCACAGGGCGCTGAAACTGCCATGGTATTGGATGCTAAGTGGGCCCACTTCCGGGATGACCCCCAGTACAATCCTTTGGTCAACCCTTGCGGAGAAACATTTACGACCACTTTCACACACCTGAAGAGATTGAGTCTGTCTGCCACTTCTCTGGTGTGGCGAGGGTAGGACGTGGTTGTCTGCTGGAGACACCTGCTCAGCACCAGATTCTCTGCGTAACATGTGAACATGCCAGAGTCTGCCAAATGCTAAGCACTTTAGCATCCTACCAGGTGAGCGTTGTCAAGATAGATGGAAGACACGATGGGGCCGATACGACTCTGGCAGAGACTATGCGTTTGTCTGAGCCTACACAGAATGCAATGGCCATCCCGTATGGGGGGGGGGGGGGGGGTAGCGGGGTTGTGTGTGTGTGTGTGTGTGTGTGGGCAGGGCGCAATGCGTTTTAAACTGTGTTTAACCTTTGTTTACACTGGTAAGATGGTGGTGGGATCCGCGGATCACAGCGGGGCAGGGCCCAGCGTTTAGACTGGGTTTGGATACCACCTTTTTCTGTGAGCCGACCCGTTTAGAGACATGGGGCATTGTATGTATTTGTGTGGCCGACGTCTCAAATTCCTATGCCCCAGGGATTGAGAGGGCGTGGGGGCCACGGATCGCCGAACGGTGGCCACTGGAGGGAGCTGGTATCATTTTAATCCCGACCCTACTACTACTGCTGCAAGAAAACTAAAAATTGAGAATCTCTATGAATCAATCCAAAACAGAGTTCACCCACATATACCTATCCACAAAGCATGAAACTAAAGAAAATGACGATCCACTTTGTGGCAGCGAACCACGGAGGAAAAGCAAAATCCTGGGATCCCTGCTTCGCAGTACTGCTGACATTGATGCACGGTGCGTCATGGGGAACATAGCTTTCCAGTCCTGCTGAAAGTTATGGGTTCGTAGATCAAAGATACCCTTGATCAAAAAGCTACGTTTATACAATGCCACCTGTGTATCCTTGATGCAGTATAACTGTAACAGCTGGGCAGCTCTAGACAAACTCGATGCCTGCCACCGCAAACACCTATGCATAATTTCCAACGATGCACTTTACAAGATGTGTAATACGTTGTCCCTGTCTATAAACGTATCCCACAAAGATTGTCCATATTTGTCCATGCGCTAAGGATGCCAGAAGAGTCTGTCTGCCACTTCTATGGTGTGGCGAGGGTAGGACGTGGTTGTCTGCTGGAGCCACCTGCTCAGCACCAGATTCTCTGCGTAACATGTGAACATGCTAGAGTCTGCCAAATGCTAAGCACTTTAGCATCCTACCAGGTGAGCGTTGTCAAGATAGATGGAAGACACGATGGGGCCGATACGACTCTGGCAGAGACTATGCGTTTGTCTGAGCCTACACAGAATGCAATGGCCATCCCGTATGGGGGGGGGCGGGGTTGGGTGTGTGTGTGTGGGCAGGGCGCAATGCGTTTTAAACTGTGTTTAAACTTTGTTTACACTGGTAAGATGGTGGTGGGAGCCGCGGATCACAGCGGGGCAGGGCCCAGCGTTTAGACTGGGTTTAGATACCACCTTTTTCTGTGAGCCGACCCGTTTAGAGACATGGGGCATTGTATGTATTTGTGTGGCTGACGTCTCAAATTCCTATGCCCCAGGGATTGAGAGGGCGGTGGGGGCCACGGATCGCCGAACGGTGGCCACTGGAGGGAGCTGGTATCATTTTAATCCCGACCCTAGTACTACTGCTGCAAGCGAACTAAAAATGGAGAATCTCTATGAATCAATCCAAAACAGAGTTCACCCACATATACCTATCTACAAAGCATGAAACTAAAGAAAATGACGATCCACTTTGTGGCAGCGAACCACGGAGGAAAAGCAAAATCCTGGGATCCCTGCTTCGCAGTACTGCTGGCATTGATGCACGTTGCGTCATGGGGAACATAGCTTTCCAGTCCTGCTGAAAGTTATGGGTTCGTAGATCAAAGATACCCTTGATCAAAAAGCTACGTTTATACAATGCCACCTGTGTATCCTTGATGCAGTATAACTGTAACAGGTGGGCAGCTCTAGACAAACTCGATGCCTGCCACCGTAAACACCTATGCATAATTTCCAACGATGCACTTTACAAGATGTGTAATACGTTGTCCCTGTCTATAAACGTATCCCACAAAGATTGTCCATATTTGTCCATGCGCTAAGGATGCCAGAAGAGACACCAGCACTGAGAGCCTTGGAATTCGCGCTACTCGGAGCCAGCAAATACAAAGCCAGGAGAGGACATCATTGCATAAATCTGCTAAGCATACTACGGGTGACCTCAAGAAAGTAGGACTCGCTGCACTCAAGTCAAGAATGGGCCTGAGGAAGCTAAGGATTAATGGCTGAGGACAAGACACAGTGGGCAAAAATGAGGAAAGACTGATTACAGCTGTATGTTCTTACTACTACAGTCGCAAAATACAGTAATCAAACATACATTCCACAAAGGTATATTGCTGGATGCCTCGATGCACACACTTATTCCGCTGGTCTTTCACACCCCTTCTTTACAGCTGTCTTTTTTTTTTTTTTATAGATATCAAAGATTATATCCCCGGCAGGTGGTGATCATGTACCAGGCAGATGAGGGAAGAATTTTCCATGCATGTAGTCAGAAAATGTGTTGACCCTATCCGGTGGCAGGTAATGGACAAGTGCTGCCCCATCCATTAACAGCACATTGATAGTTTGATTCGGTAATATTGGGGTGGGGTGTGCAGACTTCTCAAGAACAATGACAATACCATTTTTCATGTTTGATCAGAGATTCCCATTTTACTGAGAAATGGGGGATGCATCTGGTTTTCATGCGAGAATAATTTGTCGGAATTTCCATCCACGTACTTCACTGGCCACATGTATTTGGGCTAGCTGTAAACAAGTGTCTTGGAGTGCCTTCTCCTGTGATGTTTTGACTTGTCTGGTGGTTGTAGGGGAAATGAGATGTAGCTTGTTCGTCTCGGTTAGCTGGAATATGGGTTTAGTGTGTGCCATCATACTATCAGTGGCATACGTTTCGTACTGTTCCAAGCCTGCTTCTTGTATTCATAGAACTGCCGCTTCTAGGAGGACCGTCATTATGTGTCAGCGGCAGATAACCTTGCCATGGACTGCAAAGCGATTGCACATAGCAGTGATCACTTGCTCCAATGATCTGACATCTTTGATAAGCTTTTTGGAACACCTTTGTTTGTGCATATGTGACTTCAGGGTTGTTTTGTCCTGTAGCACTGGCGCAATCGACGGATGCCTCGAAATCGGTAATGATGCGCACGACCTCTGGTGAAGCAAGAGACTACCGCTTGAAAGATTCAGCATCGTATGTCTGCCTGATTACACCACCACCTCTTTCAGTGCTATGTTGTTCTGCTTATGAGCCTGATCAACTGTCAAGTTCAAAAATCGCTGCTCAGTTTTCTTGACAATGAAGTGCCATTGTCAAACTCAGATGCTACCTCAAGATGCAGCTTTGATAGTGTGACAGTGTCGTGGATGTGGACTGGCACCAATCTAGCATAGTGGCATTATGAATCAGGACGTCAGGCTTGATTTGTAAATGGTGAACTTCAGCTCTCTGATTGAACGAGTGAACACCAAAGTAAGGATCTCCAGACTGCAGACATCTTTGCAGTCCAGGTGTCATTGTAATCATGGGTATCCTCAGGTGCAAGTGATAGTCGATACTCGGCATACAGAGTACCAGTTACTTCATGGGCATAGTGAGTTCGCACGGGTTGTGGTACTTCAGTTCTTGGACTATCAGATCCCCACCACTCAACCTCACGATTAGCTGCTCATCTTCTAATACTTTAGGATATTCCTTTAGTCGACGATCCAGCTTTTTTGTCATCACCTGTCTAAATGTATTTTCAGCATTTGTTTCTGTTGTGCAATTAAGAAAAACTTACTGGGATATGTCTCATATTTGCTGCGTGTATATTTAGAGTCTATCAGAGCCAGGGCAGCGTGCTTCTTGGTGTCCTGCTGTACTCATTTAATCTCGAATTTCTTTATCATGGCTTTGCATGATGAATGCCATTTTGTTTCATGACGCAATAAAGTCCAGGACATACCGTCTCCTAGATCCAGAACACCTAAATTTAGGTATTGAAAAGGCAGTGGAGCAAGACCGCAGTCATTTTATATATTGTCAGATTTTGTGTTATTGGCTGGACAGCACAACCACCCCCCCCCCAACTCTATCGTCTTGACAGAATACACATTTTGGCCAATCCATATTGAATCAGTATTGCGGTCCTTTTGAAGCTGGCATATGTGGATCTTGTTCATACGAATAGTGGATGTCTGCCTTACATACTCCCGAAAAAGAAAAGAACATGGAGTAACTTTTATGTGTAACTTAATTATTAAGTGGGATGGCTATGATAATGCCTTTTATGTTTAGAAACATTTCAGATGGGTGGTGAAACAATATATCTGGAATGAACGCAATTTTATAAATTTAAGTGGACCATGACTGAATATGAAGTCCTGTCTGAAACTTGCATATCCATAATTAAGATACTTGTAAGACTTAATGGATGGTAGGGATTGACCTTGAACTTTGCTGATGGATTTGACCTCTGAAGGAAATGAAACCAATTCCATTGAATTGCTCACCTAAAGAACTATCATAATAGAACTAGTCCGTCTTAATTGGCATTCTTACCGAAAATTAGGATCTTAGTGATTAACTTTGACCTTGCCTCGTTAACATGACGACTGAAGGTCACGAAACAATGTCATTTGATTGGCCATCTCAAGAACTATTATGATAGACAACAAGTATCTTAATTGGCTAAGTCTATGCCGAGACATACATATTTTAGACAAGACATCATTTTGCGGTGGTGACCATCTTGAATCTATATGGATTTATGTCGTTCCAAACACATTTTTTCGTGGCTTCCCATCTGAAAGGTTTCTATATATATAGACGAACATTTATGCCAATTTTGGCAGACTTCCAAAATAGCATAATCTTAGCATCTTAGCACCCCCACTACACCGCAAATACCTAAACACAATCACCGGACAAGGATGGCAATACAGCATAATTTCAAACAATACACTGTACAAGATACGTGACACATCTCCACTGCCCATAAAAGTGACCCACAGGCCAGTACTAACACCACGTAAAACAGTGGAAGATGAGCACTCAGTGCTTCAAAATGGACGTGGATCAGGTGCTGAGCAATGGACTATTGAAAAACGCAAATGACATTATGTCAAAACCAATCACGAACCTAATCAATTCAGCGTGTATGCACCCATCGATGCTGTAGGCCACGGCACCCACATCACGCTACCCAAGCCCAAGAAACCATCTCGCCTTCAACTCAGCCATTGTGCTCCTCCACAGCACACGGAGAATCCTCTCCAATGATACTCTATGCCATATCCGAGACAAGATCGATAACCTGATCATGTTAAAGTGCCTTTAAACATGGTCGCAGGTGAACAGACATTGTATGGGCTCAATGCATGCGTGTGTCGGTAGTCATGTTCAAACACTGGGATTTCCACAAAATGGGCATCGAGATGTCACAAGCCTTCGACATAATTAAACTCTCAAAGATCCTAGATGTCCTACGTCAGGCCAGTTGCAATGAAGATGCTACTAGTGAGACTACTACTTGCAAACAGCAAGCTGAACGTACGCGTCAAGTCAGTCACGTCTGTAGAGTTTGATACATTAATCAGCTCCTCACAGGGAGATGGTCTATCCCATGTGCTCTTTACCTGTTACCTTGCTGCTGCATTGGAATCTGTGACGGAAACTTCCACAAGACCAACCACCCACCCCCCCCCCCACCCACCCCCACCCCACCCCAGTATCCATACTGGGTATGCGGCTAGAGCAAACTAAAAATTGAGAATCTCTGAATGACTTCAAAGCAGTGTTCACCCACATATATCTATCTACAAAGCATGAATCTAAAATGATGATCCACTTCGTGGCGGCGATCCATGGAGGAAAAGTAATACCCTGGGCTCGCTGCTTTGTAGTACTGCTGACATTGCTGCATGCTGCGTCATGGGGAAAATAGCTTTCCAGTCCTTCTGGAAGCTATGGATTTGTAGATCAAAGATGCCCAGAGCCTTGGAATTCTACCTACTAGGAGCCAGCAAAAATAAAGCCAGGAGAGGATGTCATTGCATAAATCTCTTAAGTGTACTACGAGGTGACCTCAAGAAATCTGTACTCATTAAACTCAAATCAAGAATGGACCTGAGGAAGATAAATATTTTAGCTGAGGACAAGCCATTGATCAAAAGCAAAGTACTGACGGTAATAATACCTACATACAGTGACGCTAATCTTCTGACCCAAAGGTCATTGTGTGATGCTGTGTCCTTAAAAGAAAGCATGTGTCCATGTGTCCATGTTTGAGACCAGTATGATTAACCAAGCATGAGATATAAACAGAAAAGTTGAGCTAAATAGACAATGGACACTGTATAAACTATGGTCTGGACACACATTCTCTGTAATGTTCAGTGAACTATGAACAGCAAGTCAAAAGCATGTTCAGTGAACACCAAGCCGAAAGTATGAGTCAAGTCAGTGAAGTCTGT
Source organism: Chaetoderma sp. LZ-2023a (assembly GCA_034401795.1). NCBI lineage: Eukaryota > Metazoa > Mollusca > Caudofoveata > Chaetodermatida > Chaetodermatidae > Chaetoderma > Chaetoderma sp. LZ-2023a. The sequence continues at coordinate 48,995,948 of CM067367.1, forward strand.
AGAGTTTGAGACATCAATCGGCCCTTCACAGGGAGATGATCCATCCCAGATGATCACTACATAGTAGGTCACAACGTTTTATACGCAACACACCTTTAGCATATAATACATCCATACACCAGGTTTCGTACATATAAAGGTCTTGAAACTATGGCCCGGACAAGCTTGTACACCGAAATGTCCATCGAACCATGAAAAGTGGGTTATTCTGACCTACTTTTCATACAATGCACACCTTCTCCCTAAGATGCATCGGCATGTCAAGTTTAGTTCCCGTATACCAAAAACTACAGCCTGGATAAAGATTTTCGGCAATATTCAATGAACCGTGACAATTAGGTCAAAAGTAGGTCATGCTGACCTACTTTTTACACAGTTCGCATCTTCTCCATAAGATGCATCCACATACCAAGTTTCATAGTCGTACATATAAAAGTCTTGAAACTATAGCCCAGACAATTTTGTAGACTGTAATGTTCAGTGAACCATGAAAAGTAGGTCAAAAGTAGGTTAGTGCTGACCAGGGCTGGGGTCAAATACAAACGTATTTGTATTTGAAGTAATTTAAATACATTTCTCAGGTATTTGAAAGTATTTGTATTTGAAAAGTATGTAAGGCAAAAATATTTGTGTTTAAATATATTGTCAATGTATTTGAGTATTTTCAAATACTTTTCAAAATACTTCTGTCTATTTCTGATAAATTCTTACATTCAAATGTACATGCACAGTGCAAATTAAAATTTAATACAGATTTCTCATATCTGCTGTAACTCTGCATGACATATTCTGCTGAACATTTTATAATTAATTTAACTGGATAGTCGTTACCTTAAGAAGCAACAACTTCCAGTGAAATCTTTGTCAAAATAATAAATGGTACGGTTTGAAATGTAGTTGCTAGGGCTTCAGCGTTAAAAATATGACCCAATAATAGTATAATGATATTGTTATTATAAAAACATAAGACTACATCTCATTAAGAATAGAGATAATTAATCTTTTTATAAATAGTTACAAATTGCCTTGAAATTATTTTAAAAATTCTTTTTCATACACTTCATACATGTCATCATCAATTTTCTGTTTTTAAAGAAAATGGGAGTGAAATCTTAAGAATATTTTGAAAATAATTTAGCTTAACCCTTTAACACCAAAATCAGCCAAAACGAGCTTCTGCTGTGGTCTTGGGGAAATGTCAATTTTCAGACGAAGAGAAGACTATTTTTGAAAATTTACCACTGGAAAAACTGGCTTGATAACCAAGCGAGTCATTCCAGTGGTAAATTTTCAAAAATGGTCTTCTCTTGGTCTGCAAAAGAAGATTGAATTGTCATTCCAGTGACAAATTTTCAAAAATAGTCTTCTCTTGGTCTGCAAATGAAGATTGAAGTTTTCTTGAACAAATTCGAGGGTTAAAGAGGTAACGTGTTATGGTCGTAGGCAGCAACAACTTTCAGTCAAATGGTTTTCAAAATATTCACATGATTTTCTCTGTTTTATGTACTCCGCATTATCAATGCATACAGAATGAAATGAGCTTTAGTTCCTGTCTGGCCTTTGCTTGCTGTTACATGATAATTCCTTAAACCTAACACACATATCAGCCAGAAACAGCTTATACAGTGGTCTTGAGAAATGTCTTTTTGCAGACCAAGAGAAGATTATTTTTTGAAAATTTAGCACCGTATTGACTGGCTCGATAACTGAGCCAGTCAATCCAGTGGTAAAATTTCAAAAATAGCCTTCTCTTGTTCTACAAATGGACATCTGCTAATGCAATTTGAAATTTTCTGAACAAATTCGAGGGTCAAACGGTTAAACCAATGTATAGCACTGGACTGCTGCTCTAACTGAATCTTCCTGACTGAGTCTTGTATAGCTGGTTTAATTCTCAAATTCTTATCAGTAATAGAATGGCCAATTATCTCCTTTTAAAGCAAGCTAGGTGGAGCTGGTCAGGTTATAACAACACCTCCATTCGACTAGCTTGCATGACTCATGCCAGTCCTTTTCACCATGAATTTTATATTTAAATCATTCATTTAGATGTGGTGTGTGTGTAGGTTTAATTACCCTTTCTTGTACGTATGTCAAAGGATTAAAATTTGTAGAAGAAATGATCATGTTGATGTTGGAAATAGTGTTGCTTTCTTAGACAGCAGCCGCCTACAAGCATTGCTTTTCAGTAGGAGGAGCAGTTATCAAGTGAAAAGGAATGAAACTTAGGAATCTAACATACAATTAAATTAAAAGTTCTGAATATTTTGGGTGTAATTTGAAAATAATAAACTGAGTCAGATAGTATTAATACAACTAAATAAATAAATAAATAAAATAAATAAATCCTGCTATCCCATCCATACCGAAATTTTAAAAACCTTGTTTCAAAGGTAATAAATGTATCCCAGTCCACTGGAATGACTAGCTTGCTTACAAAGCCAGTCATTCCAGTGGTAAGGTTTCAATAATAGTCTGCTCTTGGCTTGTAAATGGGCAATACTCAAGAGCAATGCAGAGACCAGTTTGGGTTGGCTTGACCATTAAAGGATTAACTGAATAAACCTGTGATAGATTGTGAGTAAGAAACTTGTTTAGCTGGTCTAAATCTCAAGTGTCTTATCAGTAATGGATTGGGCAATTATTTCCTTTCAAAGCAACGTAGGTAGAGCTGGTCAGGTATTAACAACACCTCCAGTGTACTAGCTTGCATGACTATATAACAGAGTGTTAACCATTTTCATCATGAATTTTATATTCATTGCATTCATTTAGATGACGGTTACTTATCCCTTTTCACAATGATGTTAAAAGATTAATTGTAGAAGCAATACTGGTGTACATTTTGGAAATAGTATTGCTTTTCTTAGACAGCAGCGGGATACAGCAACACTGGTTTCAAACTAAATAAAGATCGGAATATCTTTGGCAAGACTCTGAATTTGAAGTTTTTAAATGAGATAGTCTTACGAATAATCAGCAAGGATCTAAATAAATAAACAAAATCAATAAATAAACCTTGTTTAATGTTATTCCATTTCTGTCTAAACTTTAACCCTTTCACCGATGAATTCACCATTTCTCATTTTGAAGGCAACCATATAGAAAAACTGATGAATATTTTGAAATTAATTTTTCCAGTCAAATGAATTTCAAAATAGTCAACAGAATACGTTTTATGCTGTAAAGAATTTACCTTTTTCAGGGATTTTCTCGGAGCAAGGGTTAGAAAACAACCGAGTTTCAAAGGTAATATACATGAAATTAATGAGTATTTAAAAAATAATTTGAAAGGCTGTGTTTTAGTCATAGGCAACAAAAACTCAGTCAAATCATTTAAAAAATAATCACATGATTTTGGTTCTTGAAAGGTTTAAACAAGAGGTTCCAGGGCCTGTGACACTTGCCTGGACTATTAACATTTGAACCATTTGTATTTAAATAGACATGGATAAGTTAAAAAAAATCCAAGATGACCACCAAAAATATAGACCAATCCAGATTCTCATTTGAGATTTTGAAGCCTACCATCACAGGATTGTTCGACCCTAGTTTTGTTAAAATCAGACTATTGATCAAGGAATACCATTTTTAAATGGTTCCAGATAATTTCCAGAAAATCAAAGACGGCCACCAAAACATTGACCTATCAAAATTCGGTATAGAATTTCTACAGAATACCAATATAGGATCCTTCCAGCTAAATTTTGTTTAAATTGCCCAATGGGTTAATAAGGAATAGCGTCTTAAACTAATTCACATTTTCCGGCAAATCCAAGATGGCCACACAAAGAAATCAAGCAGTCAAAACTCTGTATACAAGTTCTGAAGTGTACCATACTAGGGTCTGTCATCCAGCTGAGTTTGGTTGAAATCGGCCAAGCGGTTAATGAGTAGTATTTTAAATTTCCAAAAAATCCAAGACGGCCACTGGAAAAATTGACCAAACAAAATTATGTATATACATGTTCTGAATCCTACCACCAGAGGGCCCTTCCAGCCAAGTCTGAATGAAATCATCCAAGCAGTTAATGAGTAGTCTTTTAAACAATTTCCAGCCATTGTTCCGAAAATTGGCAAGTGGTTAATGAGTAGGCTTTTAATGGATTTTCAGAAAATCCAAGATGGCAGAAAAATTGACCAATCAAAATTCTGTATACATGTTCTGAAACATCCTACCCTCGTATCCTTCAAGCCAAGTCTGGCTGAAGTGCCCAAGCAGTTAATAAGGCGCAGCATTTCAAACGATTTCCCGCCAATTTCCGGAAAATTCAAGATGGCCACGGAAAAAATTGTCCATTCAAAATTCTGTATACCAATTTTGAAGCATACTACTATAGGGTCCTTCCACTGCATTTTATTGAAGTAAGCTCAGTGGTTAATGAGTAGGCTTTTAACAAATTAAAAAAAATCAACGATGGCCGCTGGAAAAATTGACCAATCAAAATTCTGTATATAAGTTCTGAAACCCCGCACGCTAGTATCCTTCCAGCCAGGGCTGGCTGAAATTGCCCAAGAAGATAATGAGTAGCGTTTTAAACGATTTCGCGCCAATTTCCAGCAATTTCAAGATGGCAAATCAAAATTCTGTATACAAGTTCTAAAGCATACTAATCTAGGATCCTTCCCACTGAGTTTGATTGAGATCGGCCCAATGATTAATGAGTAGGTTTTCAACCGATTTCCAGAAATTATCAAAAAATCCAAGATGGCCAGCGAAAAAATTGACTAATCAAAACTCTGTATACAATTCTAAAACCCATTAGCCTAGTATTCTTGCCACCAAATCTGGTTAAAAATGGCCCAAGCAATTAATGAAGAGTAGCGTTTTAAACAATGTTCAGGCATTTTCCGGAAAATTCAAGATGGCCGCCAAGAAAATAGACCAATCAAAATTCTGTATACAAGTTCATGAAGCGTACCAGTCTAGGGGCCTTCCAGCCAAGTTTGCTTGAAACCGGTCTAGTAGTAAATGAAGAGTAGGCTTTTATCATATTTACTGAAATTTTCTGAAAATCCAAGATGGCCACTGGAAAAATTGGTCAATCAAAATTCTGCATACGTGTTCTGAAGCCTACTTCTTTACGGTCCTTCTGCCACATTAGGTTCAAATCTGCTAAGCAGTTAATGAGGAGTAGCATTTTAAAGGAAAAGTTGCCGGAGAAACGGACAACGGATGGTTGCCATGGCATAAACTCACTTGGCCATTCTGGCCAGGTGAGCTAAAAAATTCAAATGGACACGAACAAATTAGCAACCAAAATGCTGAATAGAAGTTCTAGAGCCTACCACTATAGAACCCTTCCAGCCAAATCTGGATAAAATCCACGTAGTGTTTAGACAATTTCCGTTAAATTTGCCATAAAATATGTTTCCCCCAAAAAACTTTACCAATCAAAAATGTGTATATAATATCGGAAGCATATTCGCATAAAGTCCTTCCAGCCAAAATAAGTTTAAATCTGCTGAGCGGTTAATGAGTAGTAGCGTTTTGACAACTCCCAGTTAATTTTTCATAAAATCTAACGGTTTCACCAAAAAACTTGACCAATCTAAATTCTGTATACACATTCTGAAACCAAAAGCATTAGGGTCCTTTCAGCCAAATTAGGTTGAAATTTGCCACGCGATTATGAGGAGCAGTGTTTTGACAATTTCTGATAAATTTTTCATAAAATGTAAGATTTTAACCCAAAAAATTGACCGTCCAAAATTCTGTATAAAAGATTCGGAGGCCTACCCCCATAGGGTCCATTCAGCCAAATTAGGTTGAAATCTGCAAAGCGGTTAATGAGTAGCGTTTTTAAATTGATGGATGGATGACGAATTACAGGTCGCCATGCATATCAGTGCCCTTGACCTTTTGACCAAACCGTCATTGTGTGATGCTGTGTCATTATAAGGAGGCATGTGTCCAAATTTAGGTCCAGTATGATTAACCCAACCTGAGATATAAACAGAAAAGTCGAGCTAAACGGAAAATGTTCATGTTGGAAAAAATTGACCTTGACATTTGACCTTTTAACCGCAACATAATTGTGTATTTGTCAGTTTCACTATAAGGAGGCATGTGTCCATGTTTGGCTTAAGCATGATTAACCAAACCTTAGATATAAACAGAAAAGTTGAGCTAAACGCAAATTGGACGACGCCACCGCCGGACGACGTGTAGGGTATCGCAAAAGCTCATTTTACTTCGTAAAGTCGAGCTAAAAATTGCATAATCGTGCACGCCTACATGTGCTCTATAGAATTAACCAACCCTGAAATATAAATGTAAATTATTTGCTCAATGGAAAAACTTAACGTTGAAAAAGCAGACATGACAGAGGTCAACTATCATGGCTATGATGACCATGAACTTGGACGTAGCTTCCTTTTTGCATAGGGAATCATGTATCCAAGATTAGTTCCGGTAATATTAAGTTTAGTCCTGAAATATAAATGTAAATGATTTGCTAAATGGAAAAACTGAAAGTTGTAAAAAAGGTCAAGTTTAATCCCAATAGGGTGAAGCCATGCTCAACCGAGATTGGACACCGATAAACAGACAAGACACCAGTGTTACACTGACAGGCTATTGGCAAAGATTTTGGTATTTTGCATTTCCAAATGCCAATATAGCTTTGTATCAAGATCACAATGACCTTGACATCAAATGTCTGAATGTCTGTGCTGCTCCTCCGGGTTGAGGTAACTTTATGACGATGCTTAGTTCCAATAATTTAAACGAAATCACAGATTTCTTTTTGCACGAGAGTTGATACTTACCTCCCTAACACTCTGCCATTTCTAAATATCGACATTCACTCAATAAAGCTCAGATTAGGTGCCCATACTGGGCAGGGAGTAAGCTAACAGCTCGGCGGATGCCAGCCCCAACATAGCGCATACGCAAGCTGTCACTTCCTCATACTTGTACTATTGGCTGACATAATGCAACTTGCAAACCTGAAGACCGAGCTTCCGTGGGGCGGAGAGGCCGGGTCCGTTTTAGGGAGTAAGTATCAACTCTCTCTTGAAAAAAGAAATTTTGTTTATTTCAATTCAAGAGTTATTTACCTCCCTAACACTCTTTGATATTGCCAGAATTTGTCGGTGAATTTGGCGAGAGGGTGGGGGGGCGAGGTCCAAAGCACAGCTCATCCCCTGAAGAGTCAAGCTATGTTGCGTTTGGAAGCATGAACATCTGAAGTTGTGTATAAAAACACAACCAGGAAATGATTTGAACATCGGATAACACAACCGATGGTTGGGAGTATTGACCGTCTGTCATATGCACTCATCACACCCACCCACCCCCTCCTTTCGCCCTCAATATCCTAAACGCTCTCTACGTACTAGTGCTATAGTATTTAAATATAGGATATATAGAAAGATTTTCACATTATTGCAAGAAATATTTAATGATAGAATTGTGCAATATCAAGTGAGTTCTAGATGGTATTATGTTCGAAAGCCAGATTACAAACCGAGTACGGAGATTCTGATACTGAATATACAGTAAATTATTAGTATTTGAAAACTGCAGTCATAACTAAATTGCGTATTTCGAAATTACTTCATAGTAGAATTTTTTATTCTCTATACTTTATTATCGCATTCATATATATCTATGTAAACAAATCGATGAAATTCTGGAACCAAACCTATTACAAGTGATATGCCAGGACCTATCGATATCTATCCGATTGTGGCTAATGTGAACCAACTATCTTTGAATGGGGACATATTGTGAATAAGTAACTACATGGACATACTTGGTAATTATGATATTATTTGATGGTAGAATTGTGCAATATCTCGTACAGCACTGGTACATAATAATGTATATTGAGTTCTGCATGGCTAGATGTTCGAAAACTGGTTACAAACAGAGTACATAGATATCGGTACATAAATTATTGGCATCTGACAGCTTTTGGTCGCTACTAAGTTGTGTATTACAAAATTGCTTTAAGGTGGAATTTTTTAAATCCTTATTATATTAGCGTATTTATATATCTACCTATCATTTTGGGGCCAGACTTATTACAGACAGTAGGCTACCGAAAACCATGGATCTGCCAAAATTTGGAATTGTGTGCTACGAAATTACTTCATGGTAGACATTTTTAAGCTTGATACTTTATTGGCATATTCATATACCGATCTGACCATATGTACGAATTTCGAACCGAATATGGGCCAATCTTATTGCAGATAGTATGGTACTGAAAATCACTGATCTGCCAAGATCTAAGCCAATTTTCTGTGTGGTATTGCAGACTATGGAATTATTTCATTGTAGAATTTGTTTTAATTATGACTATAGCTAGCAATGATATGATATCATATAATTGTTTACAGCTGAAAGTAATTTAAGCTAAATTATACTTTTTAAACTCAAGTTTATGTGGGTGAAAACCTGTGGCCGAGCATAACCTACAGACAATAGGGCAGTGAAGACTGTGAATTGGCTAAAATTTAAACGCTATCTCGAATGTTCAGCCCAGTCTTTTATGCTATAATACATAAGGGAAATGAAACAGACACAGTACCTGGTATTGTCATCATAATATATTAAACCTTTACTGTCTAAATTTGGTGAAGAATGTTAAAATATTTAGATATTGAATGTCCATTTGCAGATCCAAGAGAAGACTGTTTTTGCAGATTTGCCACTGGAATCTGGAATGACCGTCTCGAGAGTCATTCCAGTGGTACGTTATCAAGAACTGTCTCCTCATGGCATGCAATTTGACATGGCTCAATATCACTGTAGGGGTCGGTTTGACCAGCTATGCCATGAGGCGGTTAAAATACAATAAGAGATGATGGATGACCTGTGAAGATTTTAAAACTAATTTGACTAGATGCTGTCGGTGCTTATAGCAGCAGCACAGTTAAAATAGTTTCAAAATATTCAACAGAATGTTTATTAAATAATTCAGACATACAATTCGCACACCTTACATACTTTTCAATGTTCCTGATAGCCATAGCTGCGTTATTCATTACGTATTTTGATTGTGACGTCAGCCAACATGTGACATAATTGAGTATGATGTCAACACTTGCGTGACAGGTTGGATAACGTATACCTTCTTTCCATAAGAGAATCGGTCCATTGCGATTGGGTCTACTTGCGTCTGGCAGGGCAATGCTAACTATCTGAATGCTCTTGCTAAAATATGTGGTCACTTATTACAAGTGGGTGGACCACACATTACTAAGTGGTTTTGGTCGTTTAATGATCAAATTTGTTCATGACAATTTCAAAGGTGGGATCCATTTCTAGCTAAGCTCTTTCTCTTCTTTCGGCGTGTTGGAATCAATTTATATACTTTGATTCACGACTTTCCAGAATCCCAATTTCAAGGTAACTATACAGGTAAGGTGTTGAATATCCTGAAACTAATTTGACTGGGTGCTTTTGCTGTCTATGGTCGTAACAGTGCCTGGTCAAAGTGCCTGGTCAAATTAATTTCAAAATATTCAACAGAATGTTGATTAAAACGTAAAGACATAAGATTTGTACACTTGACGGACTTTTCAATATTCACGATGGAGCTAGAGACGTCATTCACTAAGCATTTTGACTATGCCGCCTGTGAAGCTTTTATAGGACGCAATTTATAATGATAAAAGGAAAATTAGTTTCAAATTTTCAACAAAATGTTGACTAAATACTAAGGCCATACAATTCTTACAATGCCCAGTTAAATTAGTATCAACATATTCAACATAATGTTGAATATTGTCTGTATGTCCACATGTTGGATTTGTCAATAAAGATTGTTTGCTTGCTGAGTTTTTTAACACACTGGCTATGTGATGACTTCAATTTCTGTACTAATTTCCCCTACGGAGTGCAGCCGTTAGTTTACTTTGTTGATAATCGTTTCCCCGATCAGGGATCGAACCATCATCCTGAAATTCCGAATAGCATCAGCAACCCAGACATCTTTCCGCTGGACCATCACACCAAGACAAGAAACAGATATACTGATACACTGCCGAATTCATATGAGACTATTTTTTGAATGCACACCGTATGGTGTATTCTATGCCCTCACCCGTTCTCCATCACGACACTGGCATTAGTTGATTGATTGATTGATTGATTGATTGATTAAATCCCGGTGATTAAATTGCAAAGGCATAAAATTCGTACACTTGATGGATTATTCAATGTTCCTGTTAAAGCTATTTACATCATTCATCACGTATTTTGATTGTGACGTCATCCTACATATGGCGTAAATAATTATGACGTCATATGTTTGGGTGACAGATCAGATCCGTCCATTATCATAGAGATATCCTATGCCCATTTGTAGACCAAAGACCGTTGTTTTTGGCACTGTACCATTGGAATGATAGGCTCAGTTATCGAGCCGGTCATTCCAGTGGTAAATTTTCAAAAATGCCTACCTGTTAGATGTAAATGGTAGTTTCTCAAGATTACTACAGAAGCCGTGTTGGTCAGTTTGATCGGGACAAGTGTTGAAGTGGAGGTTAAGAGATGTACGTGGGTACAGTGAGACAGATCACAAAACTATTTTATATCTGATGCAAATGTACAGTCATCAATTAGCCCAGGCCACCAGCTAGTAGTGCACCTAGCCCCAATAGTGCGGGTATGCGTTTAATGCGCACGAGAAATCTAGACAAGATATCCTAAATCTACGATTCCAATCTAAATAGACGCGCTCGTTAATAAAAAAAAAGAATACATATATATATATATATATATATATATATATATATATATATATATATATATATATATATATATATATATCGCTCCTGTTAGTGTTAGGAGATATGGCGAAAACGTGAATGACCACAATCCCTAGTGAAAAATGGCAGCACCGGCAATGGACCTTTCCAGTCTTAGCTATTCCCCGCTCACCTCTAGCTAAGCTCCACCCACACTTCACAGTGTTGAGATCGATCGATCCCCGCAAATGCCCTGACTATCAATTTCCTAAAATCTATACAGGTAAGGCGTTGAATATTTTGTAACTAATTTGACTGGGTGCTGTTGCTGTCTAGCCAGTCAAATTAGTTTCAAAATATTCGACATAATATGTATTAAATAGTAGACAGGCAATTCTTACAACAACTCATAGTCCGTCTTCAATGGACCTTTCCAATTGTATCCTTCGATTATATGATGCCATATGACATCATAGCCAACTAAGTGACGTGCATGCTGACATCATAATCATTACGTCATAAATGATTCTATTTGGCCCCTCTTTAGCTCTTAATCGTCCAGCACGTTGTAAGAATTGCATGTCAGCTTTTTAATAAACATGCTGTTTAATATTTTGAAACCAATTTAACTGGGCGCTGTTGCTGCCGTAAGCAGCAACAGCACCCTTACGGCAGCAACAGCACTGGGTCAAATTATTTACAAAATATTTAACAGCCTACCTGTATAGTTTTCTGGAAATTGATAGTCATGTATTTCAGGGATCGATCGATCTCAACACGAGCGAGGTGTGTGTGGAACTTAGCTAGAGTTGGGCGGGGACTAGCTGAAACTGGAAAGTTCCATTATGCGTTCGTGACGTACTTGTCTAAGTCATTCATGACGTCATAATGACGTCATTGATTATAATGTCATTATCCACTTCACGTCGTTGATTACGACGTTATGTGATGGATGGATAATGTGGAAAGGTCCATTCTAGACACAACCAAGTGAATGCGTAGCGCTGAGCGGCCAAGGAAAGAGATGATAGGCCTACACGCACATTCGTCGTAGTCGTCGTGATTGACATACATACTTTGAACCAGGACTTCCCAGAATCCACTTTTCACGGTAACTATGGAGGTGAGCTGTTGAATATTTTGGAACTAATTTGGCTGCTGCTTGTTAAATAGTAAAGCTTTTCAATTCGTACAGCTGAAGGACTTTCAGTGTTCCTGTTGGACATAGCTACGCCAGTCATTACGTATTTTGACTGTGATGTCAATTGATTATAACGGCAGGCTCTACAATATCTGACCAGTCTTGATAAAATATGTGCTCATTTATTATAAGTGATTCGACTGCTTAGGCTACGTTATACAGCTCATAAATACGTTAATATACTTACAAAACATAAACAGAAATTGTCTTGTTTTGCAAACATGTTAATTTATTCTTTCGATGGTCTAAACCATCGAGTAGGCGGGTTTACATTGCAGCTCATACATGTAAAAAACGCACGACATTTGCAAAGAAAAACAGAACTTCACCTTGCTTTGAAAACGTTTAAATTTATTTTTAGGTCTCCTATACCAAACGGTGTCAGGTTTCACGGAAACTGGGAGATAAAAGAACCTCTAACCATTATCGTTCTGCTTTCAAAGGCTAGGCCTAGTTGTTTCACGGTCAGTACAAGAAAGATTTGTGTAGATTATGTACAATAATGTTGAAAATTGTCTACATGTGTGCAGCAACGGCTTACGGCAGCAGTTTCCAATATGAATACAGTTATCATATAGTTATCATATGTAGATACGTTTGTAATTTCAGCGATGTATGCGTTAGATTTTAACGCGTTTCTGTCATTCTTACCGCCTCTCCGTATTACCGTATTTCCCCTATTTATATTTACCGTAGTTTTGTAGTTCCGTATTTCTATAGTCCAATTAGCAAAAAAAGAATTTACTTGAGTTTTGGAGACTATATGCATATCTGATCGTCTGCGTCAGATGTCAGTCAGAGTCAGTGAAGATCCAGCGGTCGAGACATCTATCCCATCCCCCCCCCCCCATAGTGAGCGTATGTGTATGAGCGATCAAGCCAATATATATCCTAAATCTATGGTTCCAACTAAAAATAGAGCCACGCTCTATCTATCTCTCTAGCTAGCTGTTGGAGACCACAATCCTTTGCGCAAAATGGCCACGTCTATGCGCAGGTCTAGACACAACCCGAATATAAGCGTAGCCGTGAGCGGCCATGCAATAAAAGTGTGTATGTGCTAAAGTTAGTAAATGCAAAAAAATCTAAAAAGTCAGTCTGCTTCGAAATATAGGAAAATCAAGTAACTTTGAATAGATGAGTGTTAAAATTTCAATTAATGTGCTGTCTGTCATGTCTATGTGATTTCTTTGTTATGTCAATCAGGGATGTGTGTTGGTCACATATTTTCATGATTCAGGTCTTCACTGCAACCAAAGCAAAAACATCAACAATTTCTCCAATATCATGCATAGAACTTTATCACTTCCATGTGTAAGATGTAAAAAAATACATTTCGTGCCTCCATAGCTCAGTGGTTAAAGCACTGGTCTTGTAAACCAGGGTCGGGCGTTTGATCCTCCCTAGGTGCTGGCGCAATAATAAGCTCGTGTATTGAAGGAAATATATGCCAAGATCTCACATAATTAGTATACCCTAAAAGATTCCAAGGTTCATTCGCAAAACTGTGATAAATTATATTTGTACTTCGATCTCAAAACTGATAATTGTATTATAATCGGTCGATGTTTGTTGGCCCAGGGTATGCCCATAACTTTAAGATGTTTTACATGAACGAATGAAAATGCAAGGCTGGTAATGACGCACTATACGCACCATCAGATAATATATAGTTCAATTACTTAGATATTTTAAATCTTTATAGTAAAATCGAGTAATTTTGAATGTGCTTTCTGTCATGTATATGTGATTTCTTTGTTGTGTCAATCAGAGATGTGTATTGGTCACACATTTTCATGATTCAGGTCTTCACTGATGTTGTTTCAACGTTGGATTCTGATGTTATTTCAACGTTGGATTCTGATGTTGATTCAACGTTGGATTCTAATGTTGAATTGACATTGAAAAGTGGTTGCGTTTGAAAATTGAATCAACGTTGAACCAGGAACATTGTTTCCACGTCGGAATCAGATATGCTTTCAAAAGCAACGTACACCACTCCAAATATTCTTGAAATAATCAGCAAACAATAGTTGTGCAACTTGCCGTTTGTATACTACTACAGCCGCAGAATAAAGTAATCTTGGATTTTCTGAACATTTCTGGAAATCTGTTAAAAGCATACTCATTAACCACTTGACGAATTTCAAGCAAACTCGGTGGGAAGGACCCTATGGAAATGTTATGCTTTAGAACTTGTATATAGAATATTGATTGATCAATTTTTTTGACGACCATCTTAAATATTTTGAAAAATGACGGGAAATCATTTTCTGGCAGCCATTTTGGATTTTCTGAAAATCACTTAAACACCTACTCCTAAGTAACCACTTGAACGATTTCAAACAAACTACTGGAAGGACCCTAGAGTGGTATACTTCAGAGCTGTATGCAGACTTTTGATTGGTCAATTTGTTCTGCAGCCATCATGAATTTTTTTTTAATGGCTGGAAATCATTTAAAGCGATACTCCTCATTAACCGCTAATGTTCCAGTGGCCGTCTTGTTGTCCAAAATGACATCTCAGGAACTGATGTACAGATCAGGCTGAAGCTCATTAGATTTAATTTAATTGATAACCATGGATGATTAAAGTTTGTTCAAGAGAACTTAATCATTGATAAAACATGTTGTCATATAGGTATTTTTGTTCTTTTTGACTGGATGGCTGCAACGTTCAATCTGATCGTGTGGTCATCGTTCATCATTAATTTCCCACTAAAAATTGAGTGTACTGAATTCCCAATTTTGTATTTTATGTCTTGTTGCTGCTGAATTTAAAGTTCTATGTCTGTTTAAATGATAATGGTTCAAATGTTAGGGTTATTAACATTTGTTCAACAGAAGTTGATACGTAAAAAAACATGGCCGCCCTGGGCCAATCAAAGTGTAACATGCTTAGTGGTCGTATTGGATATTTGTATTTGACAGATTTGAAGACGAAATTGTTTTTATATAGGTTTTTAGCTTACCTTGCCTACAGCCAAGTGAGCTTATGCCATTGTGACCATCCACCGTGTGTCCATCAGCTTTTCCTTTAAGGGACTTCTTCTCATGAACCACTGGGCCGATTTTAATTATATTTCGCAGGTTACATTCTTTGAGTATATAGATTCAAGTTTGTTCAAAGGAAGCCGATCAGACAATTTGACCGGCGGCCATCTTGAATTTTGACCGATTTTTAGAAATGTATTTAAATATTTTCTCAGAAACCGCTTTGGGGGTTTAATTCAAAACTCATGAAATATCATCTAGGGCAAGAGCTGAACCAAGTTTGTTCAAGGGAGCTTGACTTCATTTCCA
This sequence comes from Chaetoderma sp. LZ-2023a, assembly GCA_034401795.1. NCBI lineage: Eukaryota > Metazoa > Mollusca > Caudofoveata > Chaetodermatida > Chaetodermatidae > Chaetoderma > Chaetoderma sp. LZ-2023a. Next base: position 49,011,156 of record CM067367.1, read on the forward strand.
GAACCTTTCGAGAACCGAAATGTGGGAGATATGATTAGGGACTTAAAGGACCATTAATATTTGTTCAAGGGAAATTGATCCATCAAAAAACATGGCCGCCATGGAGCAATCAAAATGTAGCATGGTTGGTGGATATACCGGTATCGGATTTTCTTATTTGATGGATTTTGAAGCTGAAATAGGTTTTATCTAGTTTTTTGGGTATGCTGATTTCAAATTTCCCATTCGTAACTGTCGGATAAATGGTTTGGCAGCCGTCTTTGATCTTTTTCCCCACCAAAAACACCCATACTAAAGCAGTGGGAAAGTGAAAATTTCTTTCAAGTATATTTGGCAGAAAGCATCAGTGCATAGAGATCCAAGTTTGTTCAAACGAAGTCAATCAGTTTGGCCAGTGACTATCTTTGATTTTGGCAAATCTTTAGAAATGCCTATAAAATCTTTCTCCGAAACCGCTTGGCAGATCGATTCCAAACTAATAAAATATCATCTAGGGCAAAAGCTTATCCCAGTTTGTTCAAGGGAACTTGATTGGCCAAATAGTTGGGTGGCCATCTTGAATGACCTCGTTTTCTTGACAGCGACATATTTTCCAGTCCCGCTAAACACTAGGCTGAAATTTGATTAGGGACTAAGGGCAATTAAAGTTTGTCCATGGGAAGTTGATACATAAAAAAACTTGCCCACCGTTGATCAATTAACATTTAGCGTGTTTGGTGGCCATCGCGGATTTTCTGAAAATCATATAAAAGACTACTTATTAACCACTGGGCCAATTTTAATAAAACTTGGCTAAACATTCACAGAAATTAGATTGGTAAATTTTTCCATTGCTCATCTCATTTTGTTCGGTTGTGCCAGTGGCCAATAATTCCAGGTGAGCGATACAGGTCCCTTTGGGCCTCTTTCTGGGTATTCTAGTTTCAAATTTGGAGTTTTCGAGCCTGTCAGATAAATGTTTTGCTGTCCATCTTGGATCATTTTCCCGCCAAACGCTCCCATACTAAAGCAATAGGACATTATAAATTGTTTTCTCGAGAATCCACTTAATCGATTTCAAGTATATTTGCCAGAGAGCATCCTTAGACCATAGAGATCCAGATTTGTTGAAATAATGCTGATCAGCCAATTTGCCCGGCAGCCATCTTGGATTTTGGCTGACTTTATTAAATGCTTTTAAAAATCTTCAGAATCCTCTGGAGGGACTGATTCAGAATTCATGAAAGGTCATCTAGGGCAACAGCTGAACCAAGTCTTTTCAAGGGAAGTTGATTTGCCTCATGTTTAGTTGTTATCTTGAATGACCTAGTTTTTGTGAAAACGACTAGTACTACAGAATTGCTGAATGGATCGGGCACAAATTTGGGAGATATGATTAGGAACTAAGGGCCATTAAAATCTATTCAACAGAAGTTTATATGTGAAGGAACATGGTCGCTGTGTTCTTGTTATCATTTCGGCCAACTCCTTCAGGTTCTACTAAGAGTTTCTAAATATTAAATGAATGCTTCTTAAAAATCGATTACGACATCAAAAAGCAATTATCTTGCAAGGAATACTACTACTACTACTACTACTACTACTACTACTACTACTACTACTACTACTACTACTACTACTACTACTACTACTACTACTACTACTACTACTACTACTACGACTACTACTACTACAACTACTACTACTACTACTACTACTACTACTACTATTACTACTACTACTACTACTAAATATTCTCGCATCCATTTTGATTTGCTTTCAATTCTGCTGCTTTAACATACTGCACCAGTGTGGCCATAAATGACGCCTCACTGTCGACGCACTGCATCAGTGTGGGATGCACTTAAATGTTTATTAGCCTAATCTCTATCATTTCCATTATTCTTCATTTTTGTAGATGCTGCTCAGAAAACACGTGTATCCACAGAGCAATCACTGTATAGATTCATAATGTAACTGGAAATGGCGGAGTTATGAGTGGCATAATAGGCGACAGATTATGAGCCTATCAACTGATGAGCTAAATATGTAATAAAGCCGCAATGAAGAAGCAGTGTGATCAACTATTCCATAAACAACCACCAGGCCTTTTCAGAACTTATTTGTGTTTTGCAAACAACTAATGACCCTTTTCAGACCGAACTGGTTACATGTACAGATAACTTACTGTGTTTCAGAAACAGCCAACAGCCCTATTCGGAGAGAGCGAGTTGAACATACCTATTGTCAATAAAGTCACTGATCTTTATGTCAGAGCCTATAGTTGCCTTAAAGATGAACGCGCTTCTTAAAAGGAAGGAGTTTACCTGGAACAAATTTTCACCTCAAACTCTGCACACTTCTACTCTCCCTGTAACACTGACTGGGAGACCATATCCGCTTATTGTCTCACATCATGTTTCCATCATGTGTTCATTTTAAAAACACAAAGTCTGCTGGAGATGAAAAGTGTAAGTGCCACCGCACACATGGTTCCACCACCAAATATTCTTTTAAGAATGATTATCAATAATAATATATAGTCATATTTTGGAAGGAATAATACATGATATATATATATATATATATATATATATATATATATATATATATATATATATATATATATATATATATATATATATATATATATATATATATATATATATATATATATATATATATATATATTATAGCCTTTTGGACAAGCATGCTTTATCTACATGATAGGGCATGCTTGTGCAGCAGGCCACACATGAAAGCCTCACCCAGGTAGAGATAGGCTTGTTTATAGTAATATTTATTATTCATTCAAATATATAATTGTATTTTTAGTTGTGAATTGACAACTTCAGTACAGCTAAGAAATAATTTAATATGTGGCCCAAAAAAAATACTGTACTGTTGCATATTTTGACTATAAAGGCAGCAATGTCTTTTTAATCCAATTATGTTCAAAATGTACGACAGAGCTTTTCTTAATAACTAACATGTTTATGTTTTTGAAACATGTTAACTTATTTATGAATTGTACTGTAGTATGTCGTCGGTCTGTCACATTTTTGGCAGAGACACCCATGTCGCAAAGTAGCAAGCTTTCACTTGTTACTGATTATTATTGAACTTTTAAAAATATTTTGTTGGTGGGAATATCATGTTTCATGGCACATACATTACATTGTCTGACTATGCGTTTCTAAAATTAATACAGAGTTCACATCGTAATGAATGTGAAGGATAAGTGAATGTTGTATCTGACTTTGAGCGAGCCAGGTTTTATAGCAAGGCTAGATTTGCGTTCAGAAACGCTGCAATTTAGCACTGAGTTTGAGGTGAGTACCTTTTCACAAAAAATCTGTAATATGCATGCTCAGCTTTAATGCTAAATACATGTACTTTAAGATCTCATACATGTACGTTGATAAATGTATCCTAGCTTAATTTAGCACTATTTCTTATTTAAAATTGACACTAATTAACTAGGAGTGTAGCCACCTTTTTAGATTTAGATATTTGCTAGCGCCATTATTTCCAATTTTATTGTCTTCCGCTTGATTGATTGAAAGTGATTGCATCAATGATTTTCAGCCAAATTGTTATCAAATCTTGGCCCATAGACAATTGTATTATTGGCTGATTTTAACAACAATTTGATGGAAAGCTGTTGCTGCTATACGGCAGCATCCGTTTTCAGTAAACTTGTTATAAATATATTTCTTTTCACTTGCACCACAGAAGATATACAACTAGTATTGAACAATGCTATGCACTTTATGTACTCCACGCTTACCGTGGAAGCCAACAGAAGAATGAGTTACGAGAATGGTTTTATACCAACAATTGCGCACTGGCGAAGACAATAGGGTCTGAAATAATGGCGCCAGCAAATGTCTATCTAAAATTGGTGGCTACACGCCTAGTTAGTTAAAGTGTCCATAAAGCAACACATTGTCCTAAATTTAGTTAAGATACATTTACTTATCTTTTATTGATCAAGATATGGGAACTTTAAGCCATGCCTGCCATGTTTGTAACTTTCACCTGCAGCTTCTATGGAGTATAGCTTAATGCTAAATAAAGGCTTACTGTGTCATCTAAACCAGGTATCGTTCTGTTAACATGTTTAGTTAAACCCTACGTCCTAATACATTGTACGCAATGTACATGTATATACCTCAACTCGTGGGCCAATAAAACAATGAAATTAATTAGGTGATTAATCCTTTCCCCATTAGTATCTAGACTTGTCTTAGTCTTCTCTGACACCCAGTTGGGCCTCTAAAAGATATTTTTGATGTTACCATCATGATATCCAAATACCTGTCATCAGGCCAGGTGAGTGTCAGAGAAAACTTAGAGCAGATCATATAGGCCAGATACACCTACAGACCAGATAAAAAAGTCCATGGATGGCAATGTAAGAAATTTATTCTACATTTATTCTAAAATTGTACTGCCATGATCCATCACCAAAAAAGCAAACTAGCTATATAATGGCAAAACCCTCCATTAGCTACACATTTCTGGCTACACACAGCTGGATAACTACTGTACCGGCTACACCACTAAAGCAATCCGGCTACATCTCTCAAGTTTGCCATCCATTCCAGCTACACACCTGCTGAAGGCTACAGGAACATCTAATCCTGGCTACACAACTTGAAAATCATAATCTGGCTACACATTGTCTATCCCGGCTACAAAATCAATTGCGGTCACACCTTCGTGTAGCCAGATCTGGAAAAGTATAAAAGGAAGGCCCAAACCGTGTCTTGGCATCCAGACTCAAACTTACACACAAGTTCGCGTCAGGACAAAATAAGCACTATCAAGCTTCTTGAAGAAGTAAGAAATTTATGCTGTTGAATATTCTGAATGTAACTGGCCAGTCCCTGAGATGGCATACTTTAATAGACCTTTCCAGTTTTAGCTATGCCTTGTCCACCCCTAGTTAAGCTCCGCCCACACCTCGCTTCTGTTGGATTGATCGATCACTGAGCGTCTTGACTATCAATTTCCAGAAAACTATACAGAGAACCTGCCGAATATTTTAAAAGCTAATTTGACTGGGTGCTGTTGCTGCCTAAAGCAGCAACAGTGCCCAGTCAAATTAGGTTCGAAATAATCAACAGAATGTTTGTTAAATGGTAAAAAGACATACAATTTGTACAACGGGTGACCAGATTAAGCGTTAAAGACAGACTATTGTCGAGTCATTCATGACGTCACATAGTTGATTATGAAATAATATGATTGAGTGATGAAATGGATTCATGAATTTTATGGTGCATGTATATGCATTTTGCTTGTCCTGTCTTCAGTATATTAAAGACATATGTGTAACAACAGGCCTCAGTTTCTATTTACATGTAGTTGTATCGAAAATGATATTTCTACCTTTTATCAGGCTGGCCGGAACTGGCAATGGCTATTCTAGGATTTTAACAGCAGGAGCAAACATGAACTTTGGGAGTATAGGACTCCCCGACTTCCACTAGTGGAAGCCCTGTCATACGGTTCTAACTGATACACTGTTTACGAGGAAAATGGCAAAAATCATTTTTTTTTTGTATTCAAATTGCTTAGAGGTGGGCGTCATAAGATGAATGGATGGCAGACAGCTGCCATGCCAGATGAGTTAAATGTACTGCTGGTTAACCCTTTCATCATCAGATAGCTGAAAAAATGGATTCTTTCCGATATAAATCTTGTTCTGTTGAATATTTTAAAATTAATTTGGTTGGAAGCCATTGTTACCTTAGACAGCAATGGCTACAAGTCAAATTAATTTCAAAATATTCAGCAGTTTTCCTGTATGGTTGCCTTGAAAATGAGATATGGGGAATTCATCTGCGAAAGAGTCAAAATTGACCGCTTTCAGCTGACCCATTATCAAAGTAATCTCTTCACCACCTCAGCATATCAGCAGAGGGCCAATACTGTGCCATACAAGGCAGACACTGTGCCGCTAGTACTGCTGCTTAAGAAGTAACAGCTTTCACCAGTCCCATTTTCAAAATAATCTCTTCACCAACTCGGCATACCAGCAGAGGGTCAATACTGTAACAATACAATGTCGATACTGTGCTGACACTGCCGACAGGATGCCAATAGAACTACAACTTAAGAATCAACAGCATTCAACTATCCCATTTTCAAAATAAACCGTTCATCAGCTGAGCATACCAGCAGAGGGACAATACTGTCCCAATAATTCAAAATAAATGCTTCACCTGCTCTGCAGAGGGCCAATACAATGTTGATACTGTGCCGATTCCATGCCGGCACAGTGCCAAGAGTACTGAAGCTTGTGATGCAACAGCTTTCAGCAGTCCCATTTTCAAAATAAACTTCACCAGCTCAGCATACCAGCAGAGGACCCATACTGTACCAATTCACCCACCCCCCAATGCCGATACAGTGCCGATTCCATGCCGACACTGTACCGATACGGTGCCAATAGTAGTGAAGCTTGAGAAGCAGCAGCTTTCAACAGTCAAATTTTCAAAATAAACTCTTCACCAGCTCAGCATGCCAGCAGAGGGCCGTTACATGCCGATACCATGCCAATACTATGCCGATACGATGCCAATACTGTGCCGGCACGGTGCCGATACCGAGCTGATGCATATTACATTGCCGATACTTTGCCGATACCGGGCCGGTACCGGGCCGATACAAATTGTATTGGCTGTGTGTCGGCAGCTGGTAACGGCCCGGCACTATCGGACCAATGCCGGTCCGATGTGCCAAATGGTACCGGGCCAATGCTGGGTGCCGGTACCGGGCCGATGAGTTGTCCGATACTGGGCCGATACCAGGCCGGCACTAATGCGTTATCTGGGTAGATGTTGCCTGGCACAGACTAAATGCCTGTAGTGAAAGAAATGTATGTTAAGATCTCAGATAGGTATAAATGTATCCATATCTTAAAAAATTCAAAGGTTCATTAGCAAAGCTGTGATAAATTATATTTGTGCTTCACCAGAATATGAAAAATGGAACAAATGGTATGTTATAGTATATATTGAAGCAATTTTCTGTATTTTCCCTCGGATTTAATAACATTTTGTTTCGTGTTACAACTGAAAACGTGTGTTGCATCCGAATGTACAGTTCATATAGAATTCCACATGTACAAAACTACGCATAGCTTTCTACAGTCAGATGCCACAACATGATTCGAACCGTCGCAGTTTAGGTTACGAGCCGAATACTCTACCGATAGTGGTATGGGGCTAAAAGGAGTTACAAAATGTCTAAATAATGGACCTATATATAGTCTCTTATGGTACATTATAGTGCATCATCACCAGTCTTGTATTTTTAGTTTTAATATGAAACAAAATGTCACCCAATTCCGAGACAAAACACAGTAGAAATTTACTTCAATACATGCTATAATATACCATTTGTTCCATTTTTCATATTCTAAACGATTTGTTCTGGCTCCATAGCTCAGTGGTTAGAGCACTCCCAGCAGGCACATGACATTGTTTTAACCTTGAGTCCACGTTGAAATGACATGATTTCAACGTGGATTCAATGTTGAAACAATGTCATGTTCCTGCTGAGCCGGTCTCGTAAACCAGGGGTCGTAAGTTCGATCCTCCATGGGGGCCCGCTGTGTAGTAATAGTCCAGGAGCTAAAGCTAGGTCAGAATCGTGACGTAGCACACCCAGTATTCGGAAGGTCTGACACTTGCTGTGGCTTGGGGGACATGGCCCACACATTTTAAGCCCTGTTGTACAAACAAATTGTGGTAGCACTAATTAGTTATCCTGATTTCTTTGCATAGGGGGTCTAGGCTTTGGCTGTATCCACAGTGCACAACGATATAAGCATAATTGTGTCATAACTCAAAGTAATATCATATTAGATTCACCATATATGATATTTAGACGGATATCGACCTAACATATATCCACCATACATTTTGCATGCATATACCAAAGGCGAGGGTGGAATGTGAAGGTTATATTTTATGTATGTATACTAACTCCATCATAGAATCTGTATATCAAGGAGTGAGGGCTCACAAATTGGTTATGGAAGCGCTGCTGCGATTACAATGGCAGTCTTTTTCCAAATGGGTTCAACAAAATGGACAACATGAAGACCACATTACTCCAACAGAATTGGAGATGAGAAAATTAAGATGTGCCAAAGCAGCATTGACGACTTAGACGCACTGCAAGAAAATTTCAAAGAGGTGTGTATGTACGTGAATAAATTGCAACAGCTGTTCAAATCCTTTAAAGGTGAGTCAAGCTCGAAATCACACCTGTTCGCATTTTGGAACTCATATATTCATATGGTAGAGCTGCTGCTTGGATTCATAAGAGCTGAGAGAACTGGAGATTGGCAGGCACACCTATCTGCTACTGCTGCTATGGCGCCATATTTCTACAGCATGGACAGAACCAATTATGTAAGATGGCTTCCAATATATCTTGCGGACATGAAGATGCTTCCAAGTACACATCCCCATGTACATGAACAATTCTTGAATGGAAATCATTCCATAAGTCGCTCAGACCATCCATTCAATCAAGTGTGGACAGATATGGCCTTAGAGCAATCAGTTAATTTGGATTCCGAAAAGCGAGGTGGTATTATTGGAATAACACAAAAGCCAGGAGCTCTGGAGAGGTGGTTTTTAACTAGCCACGAGAGGGCAGCCATAACAACGGTCACAAAGCAAATGTGTGGGTTACAAGATAGTCACATGTTTGGAGTACATAAGGAAATGGGGACTAATCGAATGAACAGGGATGAAACCGATGTGCAGAAGATACTTTCGATGTTCTCATCAGATATAATGACCAATCCCTTTACTATTGCGGAAAACGACGACAGATAGTGTCTTCCGCTTGTAAACATTGCAACTGGCGTGGTATTGCCTAGTGAAATCGCCAAGAGACTTGTTTCCGCCTGTGACATTGGTAAGGAGATTATGGAAAATTTTGTCCAGGAGCGGCTGGACACTAACACGAGAAGCTTTTGGGACACGTTGCCACACTTAAAACTTAAAACATTTGCCAGCCTAGCACAGAAGAAAAATCTCAAAACAAATGATGAAAAAATTCACAATGTGAGATCTGACCGCGAACTATTTGGTCGATTAATTATTGCCGCAAGGTCCAGAGATGTTGATTTAAAACTAGTGATGACGTATGAACTGTCTGCTGTTCCACTATCATTGTCACATACGGATGGGACTCTAAGAAAGAATGTGAAAAGTGTTTTGTTAAGTGAACTAGAAAAGGAAGTAAATGTTGATGGACGGCTTCCACCTGTTGACAAGACAGGCGCAACAGCTTATGTAGTAGATGGCATGGCAATTGTGCAAATGGTTAAAACTGGAGGTACGTCTACATTTGGAGAATTGGCTGATAAATACTGGCACATCTTTACAGTTCCACTGAATCAAGAAGACTGCAACAGAGTAGATATAGTTTTTGACAGATATGATAGACTGGAATCTCTCAAAGCGGAAGAGCGGCTAAAACGTGGGTCATCAACAGCATTGGAAGTAAAGATTGCTGGAGAAAATACTCCCGTTCCAAAGCAATGGGCCAAGTACATCAGCAATCCAAGCAACAAAAGTAACCTGGTTGCATTTCTCAGCAAGCGGTGGCGTGATACTGGTCCAAATATGCTATCTGCCGACAATTGCGTCATTCTTGATGGTGGCTTTAACGATGGAATGGATGTTGTTGTCATTTCAGCGAACAATTCGTCGTATTTGGAAGAACTTCGATCAGATCACGAGGAAGCAGATACGCGTATGATGTTGCACGCGCTACACGCTTCAAAAGACCACATGCGTGTTGTTATACAGTCTCCTGATACAGACGTGGCAGTACTTAGTATATATACGTATCGTTCGCTTCACTGTTCTGAACTATGGTTCCGTACGGGCACAAAGGACAAATTGCGATACATACCAATACATACAGTTGCTCAAGTACTTGGCCCAGCTATCTGTCTGTCTTTGCCTGGGTTTCATTCTCTTACAGGTTGTGATAGCACTAGTGCATTATTTGGAGTCGCTAAGAGAAAAGCATTCAATCTCTTAAAGTCATCTGAATGTCATCAGCTTAGCTTAGCCCAACTCGGCGAACATGTTGACTTATCACCGAATACTGCAATTCTATGTGAGAAATTTGTCTGTGAGTTGTATACCACCAGGGATGTGGGAAAGACAGCTGATGAAACCCGTGATTGGCTCTTTTGTCAAAAGAGACAAAGAAATGAAAATCTTCCACCTACATCGAATATTCTAAAGCATCACACCGAAAGGGCCAATGTTCAAGCTCTTGTTTGGAGACGTTCATTGCAAGCTGTTCAGAATCTTCCATCTCCAAATGGACATGGCTGGAGTATAGTGGATGGTCTACCCAAGCCTGTTCTAATGTCAAAGGATCCTGCTCCATTTGGATTAATTGAACTCACATCATGTAGATGTCAACAGTCTGCCTGCAAAAGAACAGATCTCTGTCAATGCAAGGCTAACAATCTACTCTGCACTGAAGCATGCCTTTGTATGGGAGGTGAAATGTGTGACAATGTTCAGCATACAATTGTCGAAGATGACTCTGACACGGATGAGTAACATTCTCTCATTTGCTCACGTGATAAATATGTCCTGCCAGCTTGTGTAGACATGCACTGCATGTCAGTTAAAAGTTTAATTATGAAAAATGTAAAAAACATGGGCATTGTTGTAGCTAAGGTATTGCTAGTCACAAGAAGACCTAAGTGCCCCAATATGTACAAAGCAACATACGGGTGTCTTAAACGAGGTTGATTATGTATAAATCTGCGATATACGATCACTCCTTTCCATTTTCGTTAAGATTGTATTGATATAACATGCGCTTAAGTTTGTGAAAAATTTACCATTGTGAAAATTGTTTGAGAGCTACATTCAAGACCTATTGTAAATGGGCTTCTCACGGGTTAGTGATACCACAATTTTCTTGTACAACACGGCTCAGAATATACCCAAGACATCGGTCTAGCATACTATAGAGACAAACCTTCTGAATACTGGGTGTGCTACGAAACCATTCTTCTAGACCCCTTTTGAAAATTGGCTCCCGGACTGATAGTTTGGTTCTAAGTTAACGGGTGGATCGACATGCTATGTAGTCAGCAATACTGAACGAATTTTTTCCTCCGCATGTTACCACCTAACAATGCCAATACACACCTAGCTATACACACAGCTATCATATATACCCACAGCAGCGGATCCAGGAATCTTTTAGGGCAGGGGTGCATGAAAATAAAGAGGGCATCTCTCATATATCTAGTTCGAATCTGCTCTGACCCAGGTCGCCTCTATGACAGATATCGGGACAGACTGACAGGGCGGTTATCCGCCCCGTCAATCTGTCCCAATATCTGTCACAGGGTTGGCTTGGGTCTGAGCAGACTCGGACTATCATAAACCCGGTTCAGTAGTAGTCAAACTAGACAGAAGCTGCAGGGGTTTGCCTGAAAAATTTTGAAATCTAGGTGCTGTCAGATGGGCTCTCCTTCCGTTCGCTACTAAATAAGTGCAACCTGTTGAAATGTGCTGAGATGATTGCATGCCACCGAAAAAGGGAGGGGTGCACACCCCCTGCACCCTCCCCCTGGATCCGCCCCTGACCCAGATAACACAGCTTACTGGGCCGATGCTGGGCCGATACCGCGCCGATACTCTCAGTATCGGCCCGGTATCGGCCCAGCATCGGCCCAGTAAGCTGCGTTATCAGGGTATAGTCTATAAGGTGGTCTAATAAGACAGGTTTTACGAGATATTTTTATATAGTGACTAAGTGGTCTAATACGACAGGTATTACTGTCTGTGCATAGTTTTGTACATGCAGAATTCTATATGAACTGTGAATGCGGATGCAACACACGTTTTCAGTTGTAACACGAAACAAAATGTCATTAAATCCGAGGGAAAATACAGAAAATTACTTCAATATATGCTATAACATACCATTTGTTCCATTTTTCATACTCCGAATAATTTTGTATTCTTCGAAAGCACAGCGGTTAGAGCACTGGTCTCATAAATCAAGGGTCGTGAGTTCGATCCTCAGTGGGTACTCCCTGCGTAGTAAACTATACAATTAAAGAATGTGATAAAGTTAGTAAATGCGATAAAATCTAAGAAGTCAGTCTGCTTCGAAATATAAGAAAATCAAATAACTTTGAATAGATGCGAGTTAAAATGTCAATTAATGTGCTGTCTGTCATGTCTATGTGATTTCTTTATTGTGTCAAACAGGGATGTGTGTTGGTCACATATTTTCATGTTTCAGGTCATTGCTTCGGGTGCAATGAAGACCTGAATCATGAAAATATGCTTCGGTTGCAGTGAAGACCTGAATCATGAAAATATGTGACCAACACACATCCCTGAGCTGTAGAGGTAAAAAACTTTTTCCAGAATATGAAAAATGGAACAAATGGTATGCTATAGCATATATTGAAGTAATTTTTTACTGTATTTTCCTCGGAATTAGGTAACATTTTGATTCATATTACAACTGAAAACGTGTGTTGCATCCGCATGCTCAGTTCATATACTATATAGAATTCTTCATGTACAAAACTATGCATAGCTTTCTACAGTCAGATGCAACAACGGGATTTGAACCTTCGCAGTTTAGATTACGAGCCGAGTACTCTACCGATTGTGCTATGGGGGTAAAATGAGTTACAAAAAACTCTAAATAATGGAACTAAATATTGTCTTACATTATAGTGTATCATTACCAGTCTTGTATTTTCAGTTTTACTATGAAACAAAATGTCACCCAATTCCGAGACAAAATACAGTGGAAAATAACTTCAATATATGCTATAACCTACCATTTGTTCCATTTTTCATATTCTAAACGATTTCTTCTGGCTCCATAGCTCAGTGGTTACAGCACTCCCAGCAGGCACATGCCATTGTTTAAACCTTGAATCCACGTTGAAATGACATTATTTCAATGTTGAAACAATGTCATGTTCCTGCTGAGCCGGTCTCGTAAACCAGGGGTCGTAAGTTCGATCCTCCCTGGGGGGCCGCTGTGTAGTAAACTATATATATGTAAAAGTCTGTATGTGGTAAAGTTAGTAAATGCAATAAAAGGCCAAAAAGTCAGTCTGCATCGAAATATAGTGACATTCTGTAAAATCGAGTACGTTTGAATAGATGTGTTAGAATTTCAATTAATGTGCTGTCTGTCACGTCTATGTGAATTCTTTACTGTGTCAATCAGGGATGTGTGTTGGACACATATTAACATAATTCAGGTCTTCATTACAACCGAAATTAAACCATCAAAAATTTCTCCAGTATCACTCGTTCGTTTCATGCCTCCAAAGCTCAGTGGTTAGAGCACTGGTCTTGTAAACCAGAGGTCGGGAGTTCGATCCTGCCTGGGGCCTGCTGCACTAAAAAGTTCATGTAATCAAGAATATACATGTCGCCTGGCACAGACTAAATGCCTGTAGTGAAAGAAATGTATGTTAAGATCTCAGATAGGTATAAATGTATCCATATCCTAAAAAATCCAAAGGTTAATTAGCAAAGCTGTGATAAATTATATGTGTGCTTCAATCTCAAAATTGATAATTGTATTATAATCGGTTGCTGTTTGTTGATCCAGGGCCTGTCAATAACTAAGATGTTTTACATGAATTTGGGGATTCAGTCTTTGGTTGTCATACTGTGTAGACGTGTTTACTCAGTGCTCATATCCAAGCCCAGAATTTCAGTTGTATAATCTAAGTGTTATACAGTGTTAGTGCGTTAGTGATTGTTTTTTATATAGCTTCTTTAATAACTTTTGGATATCAATCTGTTCTGCTCTCCCTGGCCAAGATGGCTACGGGAGGGGTAGTAAACCCTCCTAATGAGGGTAGAGTGAGTAACAACTCACGGAATTATAAGAAAGAGGCAACTGTTGAGATAATTGTTAATGACAATTTACGTGTAAAGCCAGATGTAATATTAAAAAATGTTTGTGAAATTTGTGGTGTTGATTCTATCTATGCTATTGTGAAGAAGAGAATGGATGCTTATGAGATAACAATGTGTGATAAGGATAAAGCGTTTGAACTGTCGGATGGATTAACTATTGAAGGTGAGCACTTTGACTGTAAGATGCTAATTAATGAAAACATTGTGGTTTCTTTTATGTATCTGCCAGCTTATATCACTGATGATGAGATTAGGGAGAAGCTTGAAAATTATGGTGTTATACTCAAATCTGCTATTACAAGAAAGTGCTATAAGAATACTGATATTGCAGATGGCACACGCTTCGTAACATGCAAATTTCCTAGCGAAATAAAATCATTGCCGTACAGTGTAAAATTTAATACAGTTGATGGGCAGCAATATTTCCGTGTTATTCACAAGGAACAACAAACGGTTTGCTCAAACTGTCTCTCTCCTAATCATTTAATCCGTGAGTGTCCAAGTTTTGCCTGCTGGAAGTGTAAATTACCTGGACACCGTGCTAGATTTTGCACTCAGCTATGCGAGATGTGTGGAAGATTTGCACGGGAATGTAGTTGTAAAACTGATTTTAATCCTTTGAACTTAAACAAGTTATCTGATTATGAGATTGGTCCCAGCAGAAAAACTATTAACTCTGATAGACGTGAACTAAAGCGAAAATTGAGACCCGGTAATAATGAATTAGATGAACATGATTTTCCTACTCTGAGTCCACCCAGGCGAGATAACAAAATTGCCAGAGAAGAAAGGAATGCAGGGATTGTAAATGAGGATGAAGGGTATTTGGAGTCGGTGATTGATATGTGTGATAATAATGATGTTAATGTTTCAACTTCGCACACACAAGTTAAAGTTAATGATGATGAGGGGCATCTGGAGTCGGTGATTGATATGTGTGATAATAATGATGTTAATGTTTCAACTTCAGACACACAAGTTAACGTTAATGATGATGATTGTGCTGATCAGTTCATTGTTAACAAATCAATTGAGGCGGATGGTGATGGGATGGACTGGTTTGAACCGACTGATGAGTATATACACCCTTCAGGCATTGTTAAAGCCAACCCAAGCCAGCCACTACTTGACATGGACCATTTTAACAATAGTGAAATTACAAATGGTGAAGTGGTTAAAGCTTCTGATTCCCAACCCATAGACCTAGGTTCGATTCCAAGTAATACCATAACAGAACAAAATAATACAAGTAGTTTAGTGGATAGTGAAAACATAGTTGGAAATAACTCATGTGATAATAGCTGTTCAGAAATAGGTGAGTCGTCTACAAACAATGATATCAAGCAGGTTGACTACAGCAGGTCACCAAGCACTGACATGAACACTGCTCAAATTGACACTGAAAAACACAAGCCATTGAGTCTAGATGGAAAATTCAGATTCAAGTATACCAAGCCACCAATCCTAAAGAAAAATAGAAACAAACAAAGTCCAGTGCGTGATAAAACATAATGTATTGTACACTGATCCGGCTGTCTTTTCCTCTTTTTGTTATTTTAGCTATGCTTAGAATTGCCTCATATAATGTAAATGGAATGAGAAATGTAAGCAATTTTGAAAGGCTTGTGGGTTTAATGAATGACAATCACTATGACATCATGCTCATTCAAGAAACTTTTTGGAATAATGAATGGACTGAATTATTAAAGCGAAAGTTCATTGGTGAAATATATTACAGCAATGCCTCTAATGACAGAAGAGGTGTGGCTGCCCTAATTAAGAATAATCTTAAAGATGCTGTTTCCTTTGTTGACAAAGATGATGATGGTCGTTTTATGCACATCAAATGTAATATTAATGATAAGTTATTAAATATTTTTAACATTTATGCCCCTAATATTGCACGTGAAAGGTTGGGGTTTTTTTTATGTATGTTAATAACAAAATTGGTTTAATAGAACATATTATTATTGCTGGTGACTTTAATGTTACATTGTCTGCTATAGATAAATACCCTACAAAGAATTACATACCAGATAAGTCACGTGCATTTCTAAAGCAGTGTATGGCAAACAAAAGGCTTGAAGATATTTGGAGGTGGCGCTATCCCATGCGCAAGCAATATTCCCGAAGGGGCTTAGCAGATGGTATGTTAACACAAAGTCGGATTGATTACTTTCTGCTAAGCACCTCTTTTAAGCCTTTTGTTACATACATTGGTTATTCTCAAACAAGTAAAAGTGACCACTCTATTGTTAATTTACTTCTGGATTTTAATTGTCAGGAAAAAGGCCCAGGTTCATGGGTTTTGAATAACTCTGTTCTAATAGATGAGGACTATCAAAATGGAATTGCAAATTTAATAGAAGAACAGAGAAATTCTGATTTATATTCTACATCCTTTTTGATATGGTGGGACAATTTAAAATATGCAATAAAGTCCTACTCACAGAGATATTGTCGACAGAAAAGTTATCAAAAACGTGAAAAGATGACAAAGGTACAATTTCAGCTTGAAAAAGAGCTAAGTAAAAATTATGTCAATGCAGAATATATTGCCCAATTAGAGTATGATTTAAAGACCATCGAGGAAAATGTATGCAGGGGAGCTATATTGCGTTCTAAGGCTCAGTGGTCCTTGGAAGGCGAAAGATCCACCCATTTTTTTCTAGGATTAGAGAGGCATCGGCAAACGGGCAATACGATTAATACCTTATATAATGAGAATGGTGAAATTTTGACAGATACTTTTTCTATATTAAATAGAGTACAAGAATATTATATAGAGTTGTATGCTCATAAGGGTACTGATGAAAATGAACGTCATAAAATATTATCTACTATTTCCAATGATGTCCCTGAATCTGATCAACATGAGTGTGATAGTAATGTAACTACAGCTGAAATAAAAACATCACTCTTCAGTATGAAAAGGAACAAGAGCCCTGGCAGAGATGGAATAACCACTGAATTTTACCGATGCTTTTATCACATTTTTTAGCCTTTGTTCTTAAAACTTATTAATGAAATAGAAAAAGAAGGAACACTAAGTAGAACTATGAAAAATGGCATGATTACTTTAATATATAAAAAGGGAGATAAGCAGGAAATTACAAATTGGCGCCCAATAACATTATTAAATGTAGACTACAAAGTTTTTGCTAAGGTAATGGCTAATCGCTTGAAGCATGTCCTGCCTAAAATTATTAACCAAAACCAAACATGCTGTGTGCCGGGTAGAGACATTTCAGACAATGTAGCCAACATAAGAGACATAATTGAATATGCCAATTACACAGGCATAGAAGGTTACCTTCTTAAGATTGACCAACAAAAAGCATTTGATATGGTTGCCCATGAATATCTTTTTGAAATACTCAGCAGGTTTGGTTTTGGTGACCGGTTCCAAAAATGGATTAAAATAATGTATACAGAAATTTATAGTGCAGTAAAAAACAATGGACACCTGACTCAATTCTTTCCTATTAATAGGAGTGTCAGACAAGGTTGCCCCATCTCTGCC
The DNA here is from genome assembly GCA_034401795.1 of Chaetoderma sp. LZ-2023a. Taxonomy (NCBI): domain Eukaryota; kingdom Metazoa; phylum Mollusca; class Caudofoveata; order Chaetodermatida; family Chaetodermatidae; genus Chaetoderma; species Chaetoderma sp. LZ-2023a. The sequence continues at coordinate 49,028,640 of CM067367.1, forward strand.
ATGCTTTATGTGATATCAGCTGAACCCTTAGCCAGACTAGTTCATGCATCTACTAACATAATTGGAATAGAAATTGGAGACAGCCACCACAAATCTCTTTTGTATCAGCATGCAGATGACACTACTATCACAGTAAGTGATTCTGCATCATTACATAATGCTCTTGAAATTATGGAACAGTACAGTAGATCAAGTGGTGGCATGATAAATTATACTAAATCTGAGGTAATGGCTTTGGGTTCAGCTTCTGTACCGAGTGAAATAAAAAACAAGATTAATGTTAAAGATGACTCTATAGAAATATTAGGGGTGTGTCTTGGGAGAAACAAGACATTTTGTAATGAAAGGAACTGGGCTAAAAAAGTGAAAAATATAAAAATGTTGTTAGGATTTTGGAAAAATAGAGATATTAATATAAAAGGACGTGCAGAAGTAATTAATTCTCTATTAATGTCAACACTTTGGTACATGCTTAATGTTCAACCCATTCCTGAATGGGCTATCACTGAAATTACTAAAGCCTGCATCGATTTTCTGTGGAAAGGTGCACACCTTGTTAAGTATAAAACAATTATTGGTGAACGGAAAATGGGTGGTTTGAACATACCAGATATAAAACTCAAAATGATGTCTTTCAGACTTAAAATGTTAAGTCGGTACCTCGATGATGATTATGATGCTCTATGGACACATGTCTTTAATTTCTTTGCGAAGAAATGTATCAACAGCGAAAAACAATACAGTATTTTATTCATGAAACTGCCAAAGAGCATTCTAAAATGTGTGCCACAATATTATCAGGAAATCCTACTGTCATGGCATGAATTTACTAAACATGGCTATGTTGAAATAAATGACTGGTATAACATTGTAAATCAGCCCATTTTTCATAATCCGAAGATCTCTATCAACAACAAACCATTAACATCTGAACATTTAGAAAGAGCTGGGATAACAACATTAAAAGATATTATTTATGAATATGTTCCAGGTTTCCTGCCCAGTATGGCCATTTCTGAGCTCGTGGAAGAATATGTCGATGACATAGACACAATTGCCATTGAAAAATGTTATAATATTTTAATGCAAGTAATTCCGCATGAATGGTAATCAATCATAAATTCCGATAAATTAGACCATACAAAGAAACCATTAGAAATTATATCAGACAATCTCATTATAACAATAAGAAAATTAAAATCGAAAATCTTTTATAATATTCTTCGGAAAAATAATTATGAAGAGCCAACTTCCCAGCTTTTTTGGAGCAATATTTTCCAAGATTTTGAATTCTCTCGAATATGGCAAGTTGTTCACATGCCCTTAAAATCACCTGAGCTAGTAGATTTAGATTTTAGAATTGCGCACAATAGTATATTTACTATGAAGAAACTTAAACGAATTGGTAAGGTTGATAGCGATCTATGTCCAATTTGTAAAAAGGAACAAGAAACATTATTACACCTCTTTTTAGAATGTGAAAAATTAAGCCAGTTTCACGAATTCTTGCATGGAATATTAGAAGTACTTTTTCAGGAAGCAACTCAATTTCAGCAACTGAATTTTGATTATGAACTGTTCTTAATGCTAGGAATGTGTACACAAATGACAAGAGTAAATGTTGAATTTGTGAATATTGTTTTTAGTATGGCGCGCTTATGTATTTATAAGAGAAGACAGGTTGCAATAATGCACAGCAGGATTATTCCATTACCTAGATATTTTCATAAAAAATTATGCGATTTTATAAAACAAATTGTGGAATACAGTAATTCAAAGGAGAAAATAAACGCTATTGGAAGGTTGGTTGACTACAATGAAATTGTGTCCTTTAATGATGGTATTTTAGTTTTTAACTTTTGAAATTATTGTTAGTTTCTTGCTTTTTAACATTTCATAGCAAAATGATGTTTTATTATATAAAAATCATTAGAAAGATAAATTACTATTATAGGCTACCATACTTTTAATTGCTGATCTATTTTATTGTGATCTTCATTATTTTGCACTTAAATTTTAATTTTTTAATTTATATTGTTATTTTTAATAAATGGCAATGATGCAGGAAAGTTATTATCCCGGATCAATCATAATTGTTATGCACACAGTTAATAAGAATATTTTGCTATGTGTTGGGATGGGGGTGGGGGTGTGTGGGTTGGGTGGGGGTGGTGGGGGTTGGGGGGGAGTTGCATATGATATTTTATTTTTATAGATGAAAGTAGGAGCGATTCTAGGTGTGGTGAAACGACTGGCTAGTTGCTGCATGACTGATTAAGAGTGATGTGCTTGATACCTGCCAGTATATATGGTTATCTGACTGACTGACTAGGCATATTTAATGATCTGAATGACACTTTGTCTGTTTGATCGATGGTTTTTGAATGAGAGGGATTTTAACTGTGTGGCTGCTTGACGTTTTAACTATACTTGCTTGAGGGATTGCGTGACTTGTTGGCTGATTGATTGAGTAATTTTATAAATGTCAGTGCTTGATGACTAATTGTGACCGTGGACAGTAAGGGTGAATGGAATTAAGACTAATTTTTCGAATGCTACATGGTGTAAAAGGATTATGAACATAAGTTCATGAAATAATAGTTTGACGAATGTTTTGACAAGTGAATGAATGATTTATGAAAGGCTTATTTTGAGTATCAATGCCCTAGGATGTCCTCCTTCCAAAATGTTCGCCTTCTAGGAGGATGTCCAGTGAGGGGCATTAGGATAAGTGATACATATATAGCTAAAGCATCCCTCGCCTTATTTTCGAGAGGAGAGGTGTACTGCTTTGAAACAATTGTGATTGTGATGGAAACATCTGATAGTGTTTTATTTTAATAACTTTCCAATGAGCCAAGAAAAAAAAAAAAAAAGAGCACTGGGCTCGTGAACCAGGGATCGCTGCGTAGTAAACTATACAATTAAAGAAGTATGTATGTGATAAACTTAGTAAATGTATTAAAATCTAAGAAGTCAGTCTGCTTCGAAATATAAGAAAATAAAAGGACTTTGAATAGATGCGAGTTAAAATGTCAATTAATGTGCTGTCTGACATGTCTATGTGATTTCTTTGTTGTGTCAATCAGGGATGTGTGCTGGTCACATATTTTCATGTGTCAGGTCATTGCTTCGGTTGCAATGAAGACCTGAATCATGAAAATATGTGACCAACACACATCCCTGAGCTGTAGAGGTAAAGAACTTTTTCCAGAATATGAAAAATGGAACAAATGGTATGTTATAGCATATATTGAAGTAATTTTCTACTGTATTTTGCCTCAGAATTAGGTAACATTTTGATTCATATTACAACTAAAAACGTGTGTTGCATCCGCATGCTCAGTTCATATAGAATTCTACATGTCCGCATGCTCAGTTCATATAGAATTCTACATGTACAAAACTATGCATAGCTTTCTACAGTCAGATGCAACAACGTGATTTGAACCTTCGCAGTTTAGGTTACGAGCCGAGTAGCCTACCAATTGTGCTATGGAGGTAAAAGAAGTTACAAAAGGTGTAAATAATGGACCTATATTGTGTATTATGGTACATTATAGTGCATCATTACCAGTCTTGTATTTTCGGTTTTACTATGAAACAAAATGTCACCCAATTCCGAGACTAAATACAGTGGAAAATTACTTCAATATATGCATTAACATACCATTTGTTCCATTTTTCATATTCTAAACGATTTCTTCTGGCTCCATAGCTCAGTGGTTAGAGCACTCCCAGCAGGCACATGCCATTGTTTAAACCTTGAATCCACGTTGAAATGACATGATTTCAACGTGGATTCAGTGTTGAAACAATGTCATGTTCCTGCTGAGCCGGTCTCGTAAACCAGGGGTCGGGAGTTCGATCCTCCCGGGGGGCCGCTGCAATAATAAGTTCGTGTAATCAAGAATATACATGTCGCCTGGCACGGCCTGTAGTGAAAGAAATGTATGTTAAGATCTCAGATAGGTATAAATGTATCCATATCCTAAAAAATTCAAAGGTTCATTAGCAAAGCTGTGATAAATTATATTTGTGCGTCAATCTCAAAATTGATAATTGTAGTATAATCGGTCGCTGTTTGTTGACCCAGTGCCTGTCAATAACTAAGATGTTTTACATGAATAAATGAAAATACAAGACTGGTAATGATGCACTATAATGTACAATCAGACATTATATAGGTCCATTATTTAGATATTTCACAACTGCTTTTGCTCCCATAGCACAATGGGTCGAGTACTCGGCTCATAATCTTAACTGTGACGGTTCGAATCCCATTGTGGCATCTGACTGCAGAAAGCTATGCATAGTTTTGTACATGTAGAATTCTATATGAACTGTGCATGCGGATGCAACACACGTTTTCAGTTGTAACATGAAACAAAATGTTATTAAATCCGAGGGAAAATACAGAAAATTACCTCAATATATGCTATAACATACCATTTGTTCCATTTTTCATATTGTTATTAAATTTTTCTTCCTTCTTAGCTCAGTTGTTAGAGCACTGGTCTCGTAAACCAGGGTAAATGGGTTGAGAGTTCGATCCTCGCTGGGTAGTAAAATATACAATTAAAGAAGTGATAGTTAGTAAATGCATTAAAATCTAAGAAGTCAGTCGATTAATGTGGTGTGTGTCATGTCTATGTGATTTCTTTGTTGTATCAATCATGGATGTGTGTTGGTCACATATTTTCATGTTTCAGGTCATTGCTTCGGTTGCAATGAAGACCTGAATCATGAAAATATGTGGACCAACACACATCCCTGAGCTGTAGAGGTAAAACACTTTTTCCAGAATATGAAAAATGGAACAAATGGTATGCTATAGCATATATTGCAGTAATTTTTTACTGTATTTTCCTCGGAATTAGGTAACATTTTGATTCATATTACAACTGAAAACGTGTGTTGCATCCGCATGCTCAGTTCATATAGAATTCTACATGTACAAAACTATGCATAGCTTTCTATAGTCAGATGCAACAACAGGATTTGAACCGTCGCAGTTTAGGTTACGAGACGAGTACTCTACCGATTGTGCTCTGGGGGTATAATGAGTTACAAAAACTTTAAATAATGGACCTATATAGGGTCTTATGGTACATTATAGTGTATCATTACTAGTCTTGTATTTTCAGTTTTATTATGAAACAAAATGTCACCCAATTCCGAGACAAAATACAGTGGAAAATAACTTCAATATATGCTATAACATACCATTTGTTCCATTTTTCATATTCTATACGATTTCTTCTGGCTCCAGAGCATTCCCAGCAGGCACATGCCATTGTTTAAACCTTGAATCCACGTTGAAATGACATGATTTCAATGTTGAAACAATGTCATGTTCCTTCTGAGCCGGTCTCGTAAACCAGGGGACGTAAGTTCGATCCTCCCTGGGGGCCCGCTGTGTAGTAAACTATACATATATTAATATAAAAGTGTGTATGTGCTAAAGTTAGTAAATGCAATAATAGGCCAAAAAGTCAGTCTGCATCGAAATATAGTGAAATTCTGTAAAATCGAGTACGTTTGAATAGATGTGTTAGAATTTCAATTAATGTGCTGTCTGTCATGTCTATGTGATTTCTTTACTGTGTCAATCAGGGATGTGTGTTGGATACATATTAACATGGAATTAAGACTAATTTTTCGAATGGCACATGGTGTAAAAGGATTATGAACATAAGTTCATGAAATAATAGTTTGACGAATGTTTTGACAAGTGAATGAATGATTTATGAAAGGCTTATTTTGAGTATCAATGCCCTAGGATGTCCTCCTTCCAAAATTTTCGCCTTCTAGGAGGATGTCCAGTGAGGGGCATTAGGATAAGTGATACATATATAGCTAAAGCATCCCTCGCTTTATTTTCGAGAGGAGAGGTGTACTGCTTTGAAACAATTGTGATTGTGATGGAAACATCTGATAGTGTTTTATTTTAATAACTTTCCAATGAGCCAAGAAAAAAAAAAAAAAGAAAAAAAAAAAAAAAAAAGAGCACTGGTCTTGTAAACCAGGGGTCGGGAGATCGATCCTCCCCGGGGGCCGCTGCAGTAATAAGTTCGTGTAATCAAGATTATACATGTCGCCTGGCACAGGCTAAATGCCTGTAGTGAAAGAAATGTATGTTAAGATCTCAGATAGGTATAAATGTATCCATATCCTAAAAAAATCCAAATGTTCATTAGCAAAGCTGTGATAAATTATATTTGTGAGTCAATCTCAAAATTGATAATTGTGTTATAATCAGTCGCTGTTTGTTGACCCAGGGCCTGTCAATAACTAAGATGTTTTACATGAATAAATGTAAATACAACTGGTAATGATGCACTATAATGTACAATCAGACACTATATAGGTCAATTATTTGAATATTTCAAAACTCCTTTTTCCCCCATAGCAAAATTGGTAGCGTACTCGGCTCGTAACCTAAACTGTGATGGTTTGAATCCCATTGTGGCAGCTGACTGCAGAAAGCTATGCATAGTTTTGTACATGTAGAATTCTATATGAACCATGCATGCGGATGCAACACACGTTTTCAGTTGTAACATGAAACAAAATGTTATTAAATCCGATGGAAAATACAGAAAATTACTTCAATATATGATATAACATACCATTTGTTCCATTTTTCATATTCTGAGTGAATTTTCACACCTCCATAGCTCAGTGGTTAGTGCATTGGTCTCGTAAACCAGGGGTCGTGAGTTCGATCCTCAATGGAAATCGCTGCTTAGTAAACTATACAATTAAAGAAGGATGTATGTGATAAAGTTAGTAAATGCAATAAAATCTAAGAAGACAGTCTGCTTCGAAATATAAGAAAAGCAAATAACTTTGAATAGATGCGAGTTAAAATGTCAATTAATGTGCTGTCTGTCATGTCTATGTGATTTGTTTGTTGTGTCAATCATGGATGTGTGTTGGTCACATATTTTCATGTTTCAGGTCATTGCTTCGGTTGCAATGAAGACCTGAATCATCAAAATATGTGGACCAACACACATCCCTGAGCTGTAGAGGTAAAAAACATTTTCCAGAATATGAAAAATGGAACAAATGGTATGTTATAGCATATATTGAAGAAATTTTTTACTGTATTTTGCCTCGGAATTAGGTAACATTTTGATTCATATTACAACTGAAAACGTGTGTTGCATCCGCATGCTCAGTTCATATAGAATTCTACATGTACAAAACTATGCATAGCTTTCCACAGTCAGATGCAACAACGGGATTTGAACCATCACAGTTTAGGTTACGAGCCGAGTACTCTACCGATTGTGCTATGGGGGTAAAATGAGTTACAAAAACTCTAAATAATGGACCTATATAGTGTCTTATGGTACATTATAGTGCATCATTACCAGTCTTGTATTTTTAGTTTTACTATGAAACAAAATGTCACCCAATTCCGAGACAAAATACAGTGGAAAATAAATTCAATATATGCTATAACATACCATTTGTTCCATTTTTCATATTCTAAATGATTTCTTCTGGCTCCATAGCTCAGTGGTTAGAGCACTCCCAGCAGGCACATGCCATTGTTTAAACCTTGAATCCACGTTGAAATGACATTATTTCAATGTTGAAACAATGTCATGTTCCTGCTGAGCCGGTCTCGTAAACCAGGGGTCGTAAGTTCGATCCTCCCTGGGGGCCCGCTGTGTAGTAATCTATACATATGTAGCGACCCGAGGTCACCAGAAGTCAGCTGTGGCAGGCCGTCTGTCAGGTCTAGTGGTCTAATGTAAGATCTACCCTCTCCCAAGACCTGCCACCTGTCTCGTTGTGTTCATCCAGATGACAAATCCCCTTTAAGAGAGGCGTTGAATATAAATGAAACTAATTATCCGATGCCGATAGTGTCCCTTTAATAGGCAAGCCGTGAGAAGTGAAATATCCGATACAGATAGTATCCCTTTAATTCATAATGTAATCCTGCTGTCACAATCGATAGCAGCTCGCTACTAACATGCCAGATTCACACAAGGGTATATGAGGGGAATAGCAGAAGCAAGAATAGGTAGATGTGTAATGTGTGTAAGGGATGACACTTCCAATTTCACTCTTCAGGCATCAGCATCCGTTTGTCCTGACGGTTTCCACAGTGTATTCCAAGTTCCAATAGGATAGAGCAGCAAAAGGGTTACTCTGATGCGCTTAATACATCAGAGTAATAATTGTACAAAATCAGGTTATGAAAATTCAAGTTTTATTAGTTGAAGATAAAGACTAATCACTATTAGTCAATTAAAGTAAGTTCTCCATCGTTGATTGACGCAAATAATAGGATAAGACTGTACACTAAAATTCAGATAGATACGGTAAAATAATAGACCAAGAACTTCCCCTGATTTGTGCCGATACGGCTATCAGGTCTACGAGCTATAAAATCTAATATGATTCTGTTGAAATATTAGTATCTACAAAATATATATGCCCGGTTGGTCCACATCAGATAGGCAATATAGATTACGTGATCGTTTTCCTGAAATTAGGTCAAAGTAAAAGTTTCAAAATAATAGCGCAAGAAGCGCTAACGGGAATTTCCAGCTTTCAAAACAAGGTTCGAATTCCGCGCATATGTTACCAAAACAAAGATAACCTATGACAGCTCTCCTTCTCCTGGATAAATTCCGATAGTCAAGATTATTTCCAAAATCCGCAGCACTTACCATTATTGAAGGGATCTGGAAATCAATCAATACTAGATGTGTAGATAGATGTACAGTGGTCTGAATCAGACATAAAAGGTAAGATGACGTGAACGTCAGAGTTGATCCGAATCGAATCCCCGAATATCCGAAAGCGCAGCCTATTTAAGCTAACGCGCACGAGACACCATAGATACCTCGGACTTGACTGAATCAAATTGCTATCATACGCATCAAAATTTAGTACGACCTACACTAAATTTCCTTATTCCACAAAGCTACGAGTTTACAATACGACAATATTAAAAGTAAATTCATTTGACATAGAATTCTCGGGAAAATATGACTTCCGAAAGGTGCTACGCGGTAGGCGCACGTTCTATATCCGAAATAGAAGTTCCGCTCTACCGAGGCTATACCAAAGCTCTACCGCTTGGAGATACAGGTTCTAAAAACCCTAAATACAGTGTTATTGCAATAAATTATTGCCTAACTAAGGTGCTATAGCCTTAAAATTACATTTACAATATGTCATCACATTTCATACAAGACAATCTCATGACACCAGTTTTCGAATAAATGGACATCATCATATTCCTAATATGAAATCATTACACTCCCCCTTACTTAAAATATGGCACGTCCTCGTGCCAAAATCCTTAACATTCTCAGGTAAATCGTAAGCACAGTAAGACAATCCAAGAAAAGTTCACTTTACATACCTATCATAACCGCATAGCAACTGTCATTCACCACACACCAAAGTAATTTCACCCACTATGACTAAAGAAAAAAAACCCACCCAAAATCAATCCAAAAGGAAGAATTCAATTTCTTAACTGAATCCTAGGAAATGGTGAGCGAGTGGGAAATACCCCTTTACAAATAAACATTTCACATAATACTAAATATTTTTTTCTTGCTTATTCTAGATGATGACTACTCCTCGGTTGGTTCATACTCCTCTGTCAACAGGGCACCCTCTTTGACGATCGACCTGATTAGATTGACGTACTGTTCTCACCAGCGATCTTTGCTAGGTGGGACTGGCGTCGCCTGTGACTTCACGGCTCTCAAGATCGCATTCTCTCAGCGGCCTCTCTAAATTCTGTCTTCTTCAAGCGATCCGTTGCTGCTTTCTCTAATGCAGCCCACTGCCGTTGTTGTTCACATGTGTAAAAAATGAATCTGACCAGTTCCTTACCTGACGACGGAATTTCGATCGCTGGATTGGCGACAGCAATTGCCCTAGCGGTCGAATTCGGGGAAATAAACTTCGTCTTGGCGATTGGCTCCGCGGAAACATTCTTTACCTGAACAACTGGCTCCGGGGAAACAACATTCGGATCTTCCATCGCTATCACAGGCTCAAAATCGCTTGAATCCTCCACAGTCTCGCTTTCAATTGAGGTCGTAGGTTGGACAACGTCCAGTGACATCTCCTCCGGAAGAAGAGGTACAACTGGATTCCGGCGCTTTTCAGGCCTCCGTGCCTTACTGGACTCCTGGATTAACAATGGTGATACCACGGTATAATTAACAGGTGCCTGACACCAACGAGGATCTACCCTGGTACCGAGTGGTAGATCCAGTAGCCCAGGGCTGATATAAGACGCATTGTCAATTATGTCCTGTGGACAATCCCGATAATTTGCCAACTCTCTAGCCTTGTCCATTCCCACAAATCCATGCACCTGCACCAAGTGCCTCGCCACATCATACACTCGTTTCCACACAGAACACTTTCTTCCACCGATGGGACAGCTGAAGTACAAACATTTCTTGTTATGAATCTCCTTGCAGTGGCGCAGTAATGCCTGCCACTGACCGAATTCCCGGGAACTACACTCTGGAACCAAACATTTCGCTCCATCCCGACCCGGCTCCACGACACACCACGCACCGGTTTAGGCTTTGGAGCCACCACGACACTTCGAAAAATCTTCTGAACTGACTCCTCCGCAACCATTGGCGTCGACTCCTCCACCGACTCTTCATCTACGAATAAACTCAGCACTTCCTCATTCATCCAGGCCGTATCTAGCGAACCGAAGTCCAGTTGAGACTTTAACATCTCTGCGGCCTCTCTAGCTTCAGTGCGAGACATCTGTGAATAGAGTAAAGCACACTTTGAGTAATTTGATAGGTTTCACAGCTATGTATATATAACGATATACACAAATACATATATATCCCAAATCAGTTTAAATGTTCCTAGTCCCATCCATAATGTTGAAGAGATTTTCTGTTATGAAAACCCTTCCCCGGTAGCTTGTTATCAGTCCTCTTTGTAACCATTTCCGAAGAGGATTCCGATGATTAGTTTGACTCCACCCAGCTAACAGGGATGTCCTCACACAGATAATGTTTTAAATGGTCCACATGTACTATTTTGGGCTTCGAAGAAGCAGGCGCTTGGATTTTGGAGTTTACTTCACCAAGCTGCTCCAGTACTAAGAATGGTCCCTTCCATCTATGGCCTAATTTACTCCTATCCCCTGGATGATCCCACAACCATACCCAATCTCCCTTCCTAGTATTGGATAGGTTTGAAGTCATGTCATACAGTCGCTTTTGTCGTTCCGCAGCCTTCTTCAAGTTCTCTCGGGCCACTTGATGACTCTCCGCCAACACATCGCGCAACCATTCTACATACTCAATCGGACAGGATGGTAGAGAAAATGTCCGGGAGCGTATCCCATCATTACATCCATTGGAAGTGTCATTTCATGACCATAGAGCATCAGATGTGGAGAACATCCAGTGCTTTCCTGTACAGTAGCACGATAAGCAGCCATTACATATGGTAGATGGTCATCCCAGTCATCTTGCGAGTCTGCAACAAATTTCCGTAGCATGTATTTTAAGGCTCTATTCAGTCTCTCAACTAATCCATCCGCGTTTGGTCGGTATGGTGCTGTCCGAGTTTTGTGTATTCCCAGTAGTTTGCATACTCCCTTGAACAAGTGTGACTTGAAATCTCGACGTTGATCTGTGTGAAGTTGAAGTGGAACGCCGTATCGGCATATCCATTCGGTCACCAGTTTATCAGCAATGGTCTATGCGGTATGGTTGGGTAATGCATATGCCTCCGCATACTTGGTAAAGTAGTCACAGACAACTAATATATACTGGTTTCCAGCTTCAGATTTCAGAAGAGGTCCGACAACATCACATGCCACACGCTCCATTGGTGCTCCTACCAGTCTCTGCTGAAGATAAGCTCTCTTAGGCTTCAATCTTGGCTTATCCCTTCCACATATTCAACATCGAGAACACCATCTTACTACATCCTGTTTGTATCCTGGCCAGTAAAAGCGTAATTTAATTGCATTGAAGGTCTTTTTCACACCTAAATGTCCCGAAGTCCTCTGGTTATGTAATTAATACATAATCTGCCTGTGCATTTGTCTGGGCACGACTAACTGTTTGTTCTGGTACGGTTGTATTTTACACTTGATTTGTCGATACAGTAGACCCTCCTCCACCACCAAGTGATGCCATTGTGCACATAACACTTTCAACTCTGGGTTCTTAGGGCTAAGAAGGTCTCGATCAGGTGGTCCTGTATGGGACTGCTTAAGTTCCCGACAAGTCCGGATAACATCATCCTTATCTTGTACTATCTTTAATTCTTGGAGATCCAATTTTCTACTAATCCAACAATCATCAGTCATAGCTCTGTCATTCGAGAACAGAAGGGTTCAACTGGCCACACCGCCTTCTGAATTACTAGGTGAATTGTAGAGTTTGTTCATAGCTCTGTCTTCCTCGGTCATCAGCAAGAGGGGAGGATGGGCAGCACACCCTCCCTGTTCCGGGCGATCAACTCGGGCAACACATGTGGTAACCATAGCCTTCCGATACCGGAAGCTTGCAGCAGGGGCAATTTTGCACGCCAAAACTTGTTCTGAAGCACCAACTCCAGACACATACAGTTCAACCACCATGGCTACACCTTCCTCGACAGTTTGCGATAGGGGCAAGTTTGCACGCCAAATCTGCTCTGAAGCACCATCTTCAGACACATGTGACAAACTCCTACTCTCGACTTTGCTGACAGACAGCAGCAGGGGCCGACCCGCACCCCAAACTTGGTTACGATCACCGAATCGCAACGCATATGGATTGTTATCCTCCAAAGTGGTTACAATAACCTCTGGTTCACAGACTTCACCATATAGTTCTTCGTCTGCAGGAATTTCCTCCTGGGATCCATTTGATCCCTTACTGCACTCCGGGCAGTCATCTCTTTTGCATCTCCGAGGCTTCCTTGATAAGCCATCAGCGTTCCCATGAGCAGTCCCTTTCCTGTGCTGCACCTCAAAATCGTAAGTACCTAGAATAGATAGCCACCGTGCCAGCATTCCTTCTGGTTCCTTGAAGTTTGTTAACCACACTAATGATGCATGATCTGTCCGTACGAGAAAATGATGCCCATACAAATAATGGCGAAATTGTTTCACAAACACAACTACCGCTAACAACTCTCACATTGTGGTACAGTAATTTCTTTGCGTCTTCGACAACGATTTACTGGCATAAGCTATGACTCTTTCCACTCAATCTATATCTTCAGACAACACAGCTCCAATTCCGGTCGCACTGGCATCAGTGTCAAGAATAAATTTTCCAGCATTCTATGGATAAACAAGTATTGGGGCTGTGACCAGCTTTGTTTTCAGCCGCTGAAATGCTTCTTCACAATCCTCAGTCCATATGAATCTGACTCCTTTCTTAGTAAGTGCATAGAGTGGAGCAGCTATTGACGAAAAATCCTTTATGAACCTCCTGTAGTAAGACGAAAATCAAAGCCAACATCTAGTTTCCTTTACATTTGGATGGGTTGGCCAATCCCGGACTGCAGATACTTTGTCCGGATCACAATGAACGCCTTCACGGGAAACAATATGTCCTAGAAACTTGACAGAATGACAGAACAGCTTGCACTTTGAAGGTTTTAGTCTTAGGTTAGCTCCTCGAAGTCTTTCTAAGACCAATTCCAAGTTTTCTTTAGTCTCCTTGAAAGTCTGACTGGCTACAATGACGTCATCGATATACACTAAGCAACGCTCCCATTGAAGTCCCTGTAGAACCAACTCCATTAATCTCTCACATGTTGCGGGTGCATTGCAGAGGCCAAAAGGCAAAACTCGGAACCTATAGAGGCCTTTCCTTGTGGCAAATGCTGTTTTATCCCGACTTTCCTCATCTACCTGTACTTGCCAATATCCGGAGGCAAGATCCAGGGTACAGAACCACTGAGCTCCACTCAAAGCCTCAAAACATTCGTCGATGCGTGGAAGGGGGTAGGCATCTTTATGGGTCAAAGAATTAACTTTTCGATAATCAATACAAAATCTTACCGATCCGTCACTCTTCTTCACCAACACAATCGGAGATGACCATGCATTAAAGCATGGCTCTATTAATCCTCTCCGTTCCATAGACTCAATCTCCTGGTTCGCCATGTCTTGATGCACAGCAGTCATTCTCCGAGGAGGTTGCTTCACTGGTCGAGCGGTTCCAGTATCAATATGGTGCTCTGTAAGATGAGTACATCCTAGGTCATCTGGATTACTTTGAAATACATCCTTGTAGCGATATAGCAGGTTTACAACAGTCTGTTTCTGTGTGGCATCTAAATCAGTGGCCGATTGTAGTATCAGTTGTAAATGTTTGGGAAGTTCTTCCTCGCTCATAGATCCATTGAAGATGCTCTTGGAATGGCGATCTGCAGGTAAGTTCATGGGTAAGTCCACTACATCTACTATTTCTTCCAATCTGGCTACTATATCGCCAGCTTTTAAATGAACTGGGTTTGCGGTCGGATTAATGGTATTGAGGGGTATTTTATCAGAATTGGTTTTAACGACTGTCCGTGCAACCAGATGACCTGATCCCGCCATTAGCTCGGCACAGGGTTCCACCATTTTAATTATTGAATTTTTCCCATTTGCCTCAACTATCCCTGTGATGGCCGGAACGAGAACCTCCGATCGAGGTGCAATAGTTATATCCTCAGTTAATTCTATGTTACTGTAGAGATTGCCATCCTTCCTATGTAGCTTTATGGAAAAAGTGTTGACATCCAACCTCCTATTGGATAAATCCAGCTGACAGTCATGATCACCGAGAAAATCTATTCCAAGGATTCCATGCTTTATAGCCAAGGAGACTATTTTTACTGGGTAATTTATGGTAATCTCTCCTAAGCAGATTTCCAGATTTGCCTCTCCATAAACTGTGAGATCCTCACCGCTCGCAGCTCTTAGAGACAAATCAAGGGGGTTTAGTGATGGATGCTCTGTTTCAGGAATTTTGTAGAAGCTGTCCACATCCAACAACGTATAGGTAGAGCCCGTATCCACCAGCAGTTCCACATTAATCCCTTGCATAACAGAATGCACATATAAGCATGAAGAATCAACGGAGATGGCAAATCCATCCTCTGGCCGCTTTTTAGATATAAGTAGGACTGAATTTTTGGCCACAAACCCAGTCTTCCCTAGTTTAACTGACTGCTTGCGGTCTTCTTTAGTGTACAGTTTCGCTGATAGTGTCCAATTTCTCCACATCCATAGCAACAAACTGTTTTCTCATGGTCCTGATTACTAGATTTTCTCGGTCCATAATCTCGTCGCTTATGTTCTGACTGATCAACACGGCGGTGTAGATCATTCACAGCCTGGCGCATTGAAGATAATTCCAAGTTAGTTTTGTTCAGGGATTCACCTATCTGTATGAGCATTGAGGGCTGAATAGTGTCAATTTCCTTTTCCTTTGTAGGCCTGCCTGAAACTGCATAAGCTTCTCCATAGTCAGTAACAATTGTTGGTTTCTTGGATGCCTTTGCTCGTACTGAAGTACTGAATGATTCAAAATCCACTGCGAGAGCAATGGCTGCTGGCAAGGTTTGGGGTCTCCAGAACTGCACATTTCTCCGTATCTCAAGATCTCCCAGTCCGGACATGAATTGATCGATAACCCACTGGTCCTGTGCCTCCCCAGTGATCGTTGGGAAAGCCTTGGTCACCAATCGTTTAAGTCCATATCCAAATTGCATCACACTCTCATTTGGCCTGCGGTGGCGATTTCTAAACTCCATCTTATAGGCTGTTTCACGTTCCACTGGGTTATAACGGCGTGTAAGTTCAGTAACCAAATAATCATAGCTGGGTTCAACTCCACTAGGTAAATCTCCAAGAATGGCCCGTGATGTTCCTTTCAAACACATAGCTAATTGCATGCCTTTTTCTCTTCTGGTCCATTGATTCCAATTAGAAACGGTTTCAAA
Organism: Chaetoderma sp. LZ-2023a; assembly: GCA_034401795.1. Classification (NCBI taxonomy): domain Eukaryota; kingdom Metazoa; phylum Mollusca; class Caudofoveata; order Chaetodermatida; family Chaetodermatidae; genus Chaetoderma; species Chaetoderma sp. LZ-2023a. Next base: position 49,044,612 of record CM067367.1, read on the forward strand.
ATGGCGGTAAAAATCTATCCAGTCCATAGTTTCTCCATCAAAAGTGTCTGGTTCCCGGCCTCTACGCCTACCATATGATGGCATTTGCCAATGATCCATTCTCCGGCTTGAATTTGGATAATTCTCTAAAGATCTGGAAGGAGTGACAGGTATTGGTGCTCGATCCCCTCTCGATCCAGCCATATTCCGGTCCATCCCTGTCCTGGTTGGAGTCAATAATACACCTCTAAGACGAGCCTGTCTCTGGCTATCATGCCCTTCACTCCATTGGCCAATTTCCAAAACATCCTGATGAGCTGTCCTAGGGTTGAAGGTCACCTCTGCATCTGAGCCATCCCTATCATTGCTGACCTGTCCAGACGTCCAATTATCATCCTCCATAGGATATGCTCCATGGTCAATTCCCTCCCTGTGAGCTTGAGTGGTGGAGGAGTGTGTGTTGTAATATTTAAGGCGTTTATATGCTAGTTCCCAATGCTAGGGTCTAGACTCACGCCTGTATTTGAGTGGTGGAGGATGCATGCCCCAGCGCCTCAGTGGCTTCATCACCCTCTCCTAACCCCCCAGGGTTTAATTGTCCAAGATTAACCGTGCTCTGCGACGGTCTGTCTAACATTCTGTTCCTAATAGTTTCCATGTCCACGTCAATCTGAATATCCCTTTTGCAGTACGCTCTATCCTGGTTATGGCACCAAAATTCTGTAGCGACCCGAGGTCACCAGAAGTCAGCTGTGGCAGTCCGTCTGTCAGGTCTAGTGGTCTAATGTAAGATCTACCCTCTCCCAAGACCTGCCACCTGTCTCGTTGTGTTCATCCAGATGACAAATCCCCTTTAAGAGAGGCGTTGAATATAAATGAAACTAATTATCCGATGCCGATAGTGTCCCTTTAATAGGCAAGCCGTGAGAAGTGAAATATCCGATATGGATAGTATCCCTTTAATTCATAATGTAATCCTGCTGTCACAATCGGTAGCAGCTCGCTACTAACATGCCAGATTCACACAAGGGTATATGAGGGGAATAGCAGAAGCAAGAATAGGTAGATGTGTAATGTGTGTAAGGGATGACACCACCAATTTCACTCTTCAGGCATCAGCATCCGTTTGTCCTGACGGTTTCCACAGTGTATTCGAAGTTCCAATAGGATAGAGCAGCAAAAGGGTTACTCTGATGCGCTTAATACATCAGAGTAATAATTGGACAAAATCAGGTTATGAAAATTCAAGTTTTATTAGTTGAAGATAAAGACTAATCACTATTAGTCAATTAAAGTAAGTTCTCCATCGTTGAATGACGCAAATAATAGGATAAGACTGTACACTAAAATTCAGATAGATACGGTAAAATAATAGACCAAGAACTTCCCCTGATTTGTGCCGATACGGCTATCAGGTCTACGAACTATAAAATCTAATATGATTCTGTTGAAATATTAGTATCTACAAAATATATATGCCCGGTTGGTCCACATCAGATAGGCAATACAGATTACGTGATCGTTTTCCTGAAATTAGGTCAAAGTAAAAGTTTCAAAATAATAGCGCAAGAAGCGCTAACGGGAATTTCCAGCTGTAAAAACAAGGTTCGAATTCCGCGCATATGTTACCAAAACAAAGATAACCTATGACAGCTCTCCTTCTCCTGGATAAATTCTGATAGTCAAGATTATTTCCAAAATCTGCAGCACTTACTATTATTGAAGGGATCTGGAAATCAATCAATACTAGATGTGTAGATAGATGTACAGTGGTCTGAATCAGACGTAAAAGGTAAGATGACGTGAACGTCAGAGTTGATCCGAATCGAATCCCCGAATATCCGAAAGCGCAGCCTATTTAAGCTAACGCGCACGAGACACCATGGATACCTCGGACTTGACTGAATCAAATTGCTATATTACGCATCAAAATTTAGTACGACCTACACTAAATTTCCTTATTCCACAAAGCTACGAGTTTACAATACGACAATATTAAAAGTAAATTCATTTGACATAGAATTCTCGGGAAAATATGACTTCCGAAAGGTGCTACACGGTAGGCGCACGTTCTATATCCGAAATAGAAGTTCCGCTCTACCGAGGCTATACCGAAGCTCTACCGCTTTGAGATACAGGTTCTAAAAACCCTAAATACAGTGTTATTGCAATAAATTATGGCCTAACTAAGGTGCTATAGCCTTAAAATTACATTTACAATATGTCATCACATTTCACACAAGACAATCTCATGACACCAGTTTTCGAATATATGGAGATCATCATATTCCTAATATGAAATCATTACACATATATAAACGTATGTATGTGCTAAAGTTAGTAAATGCAATAATAGGCCAAAAAGACAGTCTGCATCGAAATATAGTGAAATTCTGTAAAATCGAATACGTTTGAATAGATGTGTTAGAATTTCAATTAATGTGCTGTCTGTCATGTCTATGTGATTTCTTTACTGTGTCAATCAGGGATGTGTGTTGGACACATATTAACATAATTCAGGTCTTCATTACAACCGAAATTAAAACATCAAAAATTTCTCCAGTACCACTCCTTCTTTTCATGCCTCCATAGCTCAGTGGTTAGAGCACTGGTCTATGGATTCGAGTTTTGGATTTCACTGTGATCAGTTGTGTTTTCTCAGAGCTCTCTAATGTCCTGTATTTTCGGGAATATTAAGTTTTTTGTGAATTTATGTTTGTGTTACAACTGTAAATAAGTTCTTGTTTGTGTACATTAATTGTCTGCCCTCGCCCTAGCCAGTATGGCTCAGGGTAGGGATCGTAGGACTGGCCCAGCTGGGCTTTTAAATGATAGAAGATACGCTATGGAATGTACTGTGGAAGTAAATGTAGTAGACAATAGAAATGTGCGTGCAAGTGAACTAATTGATTCTTTGGAAGACTTATGTGGAAAGGACAGCATTTATGCTTGTGTTAAGAAAGGTGGCAATGGATATGAAGTAACTGTTTCTAATAAGGACACTGCGATGATGATCAATGATGGGATTACCATAATACGTTTGTATTGAAATCATTTATGGCCGGCCGTTTTTGCACCTTGGAAAACTGAATTAACCAAAAGTGAAATCAGGTATTGTACCCATTAATCACTGATCCGCAGATCGTCAATCAGTTGCAACAACCTTCAATTGATATTAATACAATGCTTTTTCACGCATCCAGGTTGATATTGTTTAGAAATACTAATTATATAGAAGCCACAAAATATACTCAAACTAATATAGGCCTATATATACGCTAATATTAAAACTTTTTTCAAAGTTCACCTGTGACCAACAATTTTCGTGATAGTGACTAAATACCGTTAGACAAGTTTTTTGACATAGAATGTTACTTATTTCTGTTATAGTTCTATAGTCGTGATATAATCGGGTCTGTTTTAGTCGCGTGATATCGCAGGCCTAGTCAATTTTCTGAGTTTTAGCTATGTTTGATTGCTGCTTGATGTTATTCACTAGCTAACATGGAATATGTAAGTATTATTATTATTATTATTATTATTATTATTATTATTATTATTATTATACATAGTAAAATCGCAAAATTTGAGCTTATATCGCCCAGGTCAGTTTTGATTCGCACACAGGGTAATATCGCGCGCATACATGTATGTTGTTGGCTATTTTGAAACTGGTTTGACTGGGCGCTCTAATTCCGCTTAACATTCGAACGAAAATGCACCACTAAGCCAGTTATTCCAGTGGTAAATTTTCAAAAATAGTCTTCACTTCGCCTGAAAATGGACATCGGATAAGCAAATAGTTAGATTTTTGGGGGGAAAATGTAGTCACTAAAGGGTTAAGTGAACTAATTAAATTTCATGTTCTTTTCCATAATATTAGTTAGTTTTTAACTAAAATTCTCTTGATTATAATTTGTTAAAACTTTTTATTGCAGACCGGACGAAGAAGACGAATGGGTATTCCACCCACGCGTTCACACCCACACCAACCTATCCGTGTATCGTTTGCAAAGTAAACTGCGTAACTAATTCCATTTTTTGTGGTTGTTGTGGTCGTTGGGTACATTATAAATGTGAAAATTTAAGCATAGGAGAGGCAACGACACTAAGATTAAGAATGACTATCTCTGCATCAAATGCACCCACACAGATGGTAAATTTGACTATAAGATGGCACATGATAGACTCACAACGGCAGCAACTAAGAGCTACCGCATTCTGCAATCAGCAGTAGTACTTGAACAAATTCTACTTTGCTCGTCTCGTGAATTTAAGTCATTAACGCAGTTCACTGGTGATTTTGAATTGGATGTTCCAAGTAAATGTATTCTTCTCAAAGTATGACAAGCCTCTTACGTGCAGCCCATCCGTGTAACAGCGGATGGGAATTGTCTGTTTAATGCAATCTCAATGTTGGTATCTGGCGACGAAGCATCATCCCTTGAACTGAGAATCCGAACAGCAATGGAAATGGTCGCGTTTGAACAACATTACCGTGAGAAATGGGAGAATTCGGCTGTACACCTGGTTTCGCCGAACTATTCTGTCGCTGCTATTGACTGTTGTACGGACGGTCAGTATTCATCTGCCTGGACCATGATGGCAGCCGCGTCAGTCGTACATCGGGATATTAGATCCATATATCCAGCAGTAAATGGTCAGAATGACAAGAACATTGGTATCTTAAATGTCACCTTCGCCGCCCGTGAGCCACTAGACGGAAATGAAGAATTGCCAATAATGTGGACGTCGTGTTCCTCAGTTCTGCCAAAAGTGAATGCATGGAGACCCAACCACTTCATCCCATTGAGATTTAATCGAAACACTAATGACACCCCGCGTAAACGTTTATATTCCAAGGTATTGCAGAGCCCTCCACAATCACACTCGCTCAAAGAGCCACCATGCAAAAATTATCGTTCGTCCGCCCAGTCACCACGTGAGGAAAGACAAGTTTCGACACCAATGGAAAAGGTAAGCTACTGCTGTGTGGCTGCTACTACTACATCATTTCATAATTAGCATTTTCAAACGCATAACTTTATATTTTTAAACAAATTTGACTGCAGCAGCAACAGTTTCTTGTCACCATTATTTTATTCACACCTAAGCCTATATGTAAACAGCATTCAATTAATTAAATAATCTCCAGAACCGCTGAACGGATCGGGCAGAAATTTGGCTCGTATGATTAGGGACTGAGGGGCATTACATGTTGTTCAAGAGAAATTGATATATATATATATATATATATATATATAAAAACATGACCGCCATCGACCAATCAAAATTCAGCATGATTGGCGGCCATTTTGGATTTTTTTATTTGTGGAAATTTGAAGCCGAAATTGTTTTTACATAGGTTGTTGGGTCTTCTTATTCCAAATTTGTCATTTTCAATACTCTCGGCCGAACGGTTTGACGGCCATCTTGGATCGTTTTCCCGCCAAAATTGTCAATGCTAAAGCAACTGGAGAATTGAATTGTCTTCTCAAGAAGAACTGGGCCGATTTCATTTAAATTATTTTTACTGCCGTTGTTAACACACATTCAATGATGGGTAGACTGGGCGGATAAAGAAGATTCCTACTGTAACCTCACATAATTCAATAAAATTGACAGCATTAATCCAACTTGATCAAATCTAAGAGGCTATTTAGGCTCTAAGCCACCTATAAGAGCTGGCTCAGATAAGGTTCTCGTCTTAGCGACCGGGATGCTAGCCACTTGCCCCCCCCCCCACCCACCCACCCGATGCATCACCGCTTGCGGCTATATTTATGATTATTATTATTATTATTATTATTATTATTATTATTATTCCAGTCCGGTGCTGTTAATGTCACATTTGACGTACCTGTATCACCTGTATCATTCGAAGTGTCTGGTCCTGAATTGCCACCAACTTCACGGCGCATAGGCCTCCCTGCATTTCCTCAACTGGATTCTTCAGACAGCGAAACATCTCCATCTACACCAAAGCCTAAGGTACGCTATGTGTTATCTCTTCATCTAAATGTTGTGTGTACTAGGTAGTGGGATATAAAGATTGATCTGTCCCGTATTATTATACTAATGAAATATATTATCAACTGTAATGCCTCATATGCCTGCACACGGCCTGAGTGTAATGTAATGTAATAACGGGATTATTTTTGTTTTAAACATATTTTATTGGCGTTTAGAACAATGGGATTGAGTCACAAGTCATAGACTTAGATATGACTATTTCCCTACACTATATTACACAGGCGGTATGTGGCTATAGAACATTTATGCAATATGTTGGAATGCAATATTTACATATATATAATTGAAATTTTCTTGAAAAAATTAAAGTGTTTATATATATATATATATATATATATATATATATATATATATATATATATATATATATATATATATATATATATATATATATATATATATATATATATTAGAACGGTTAACCATTTAACAAAAATTTTAATTTTCAAAGAAAATGTTAATTTGCCGACCAAGAGAAGACCGTCTCCGAAAATTTACCACTGGAATGATTGGCTCGGTTATCGAGCCAGTCATTCCAGTTGTAACCCCCCCCCCCCCCTCCACCCCCACACCCCTTTCCAAAGATAAAGATTAGTTCGGTGTAGTAACATCACGATGCACCTTTCCAGTTTATCCATCCATCATATTTCGCCATACACAACTCCGAGGCGTGTATGATGACGTCATTATCAAATACAGCGTGCACCACTCGATTTACACCGTCTTAAAACGCTTAATAGTCCGACATGTACGAATTGTATGTTTTTCCTAATTAAGAAACATGATGTTGAATATTTTGAAACTAATCCCGCTGAGCGCCGGTGTCGCCATAGGCCGCAACGGCACCCGGTCAAACCAGTTTCAAAATACCCAACAGCAAACCTATATAGTTTTCTGAAAATTTATAGTCAGTGAGTTCAAGAACCGATCGATCCCAACGCGAACTAGCAATGCGCAAGGACAGATTAATTCCTATAAACCAGAACAATACATAAATGTATTGTATCCGTGTGTGTCCGTGTGTGTCCTTATGATCATCCATTCATGTAGGTGTGTCGATCCATGACCATATAGAAAGTAATTTAATGTGCTCTGAAATTCGAGACTTATGCGCCGAATATTTGGAACTATATGGGAGCCAATACTTTGGTGATACGTTTTGCCACCTTAGGAGCTATTGATCTGAACACTTTTAACCTATGAGTGCGCCATGTTAGGCATCTGGACATGAAATTGTATTATTATTATTATTATTATTATTATTATTATTATTATTATTATTATTATTATTATTATTATTATTATTATTATTATTATTATTATTTCCCCCCAGAGAAATGCGTTCAAGAATACAATCTCCAGTCCAGAATCGCCACCATCTCCGCCTCTTCGTCAACTTGATTCGTCTGAGAGTGAAACATCAGAACTCAAAGATTCTGTAGGTTTAGTGAATAGGTCAGATAATGTGGATGGTAATCCGAGCTTTACAGCAATAGAAGCACTTAAACCACTAACTGTACCGGGGAAATTCCTTGCAGTCGGTAAATTGTTTACGATTATTTGTGAAACGAATTGTTCAGAACCTGTAATACCCCGAGGAAAGAAAGAAAACGTGTTTGTAGTTGTGGGCAACAGTAACAACACTGATAAGAGACAAAAAGGTGATAAGCGTGACTTTGCGGATGATTGTGGTGTGTGGGATGGGGCAAAAGGTACAATGGCCAATTCTCACGTTGTTCTAGCCAACGGGCAATTGAAGCTAGTTGTGCTGAAAAATGGTGTTTATTGTACACAACACAGGGTTGACAGTAAAACAACATGGTTACCAATAGATCCTCAGCCAGCATCCTCAAGCATAATAAAGATGCATCGGTATTATACCAAGTTGAAAGGTGATAACAATTATAAGAAACGTGTAACCATTTTTGAACAGCTTCCAGATCAATATGACGACAAAAAGAATTTCGCGATCGTTGAATACTGTGGCATAATAACATGCCATAGACTGCACGGTAATTCAAAGAAGGATGCCCCATACGAGCGTACCCGTCCTGCCATCTTAGAATGTGCAGGTAAGGAAGCAATCAGCAAACCACCCATGACAGTATATCACGAAATGGCCAAAAATGATTCAATTGACGCACCAAAAACATTTCGGCAAATTAGGGACAAAAAATATCGCGAATCTAAAAAGAATGACAATTACGCGCATCGACAAAACCTTGCCGACGAAGTATTAGAAGTAATTGGCAAAGTTAATACGCATCCATATGTACAACTAGTTATATGTACCAAAGGTAAACCTCCAAGTGTTATAATGTATTCAACTGAGCAGCTTCAAGACATGAAAAGAAATGTTATAGGTAACAATGCTAGCGTAATTGATATAGACAGGACATTTAATTTGGGAACCTGTTTCGTTACCACGACTGTTTACAAAAGTAAGACAGTTGTTTCAAGAGAGTCAGGACAGTCACCTATTATGTTAGGTCCAATCTTTCTTCACTGGGATAGCATTTATGAATCATATCATTTATTTCTTTCACATGTTAAGGCTGTTCTCGGTACTGATCTTGATTTGCTGGGCCTTCGACTAGGAAGTGATGAAGAAAAATCACTTACCAAAACCATACACAGCTGCTTTCCAAATGCTAAGCATTTTTTATGCACTAAACACTTGAAAGATAATGTTAAACGTTATCTAATGGACAAGGTTGGTTGCTCTACCAAAGATAGGCATGCCATCACTGAGTTATTATTTGGACAGCATGGTGTTGCCAAGAGCAATGATTCGTGCATCTTTGATGAGCGCATTCATAATATAGCTACATATTTTGACAAATATCCTGCATTTGAAAGTTATTTCAAGAAGCGACTCAGAGGCCTTATATGGGACAATGTGTGTGTACCAATGCAGGCTGGCACTGATGGTAACGATCTGTGGACCAATAATAATTCTCAGTCCCTAAACAACATCCTGAAATTAGCGACAGGGTGGAAACCACAGAAACTACCTGTATTAGTAGACAAAATTGCAGACATTATACAGCTACATATGAATGATCTAAGACGAGCTTTGCATGGCACAGGCAATTATATGCTGACAGCAGCATATAAGCGATTTCTTGTACCAAGTGCTGTATGGTCATCCAAAACTAAGGAAGAAAAAGATAAACACTTCCTTAAGTTCCTAAGTGGAAAAACAGTTACAAGTAATTATATTAAAGCAACTAATGTTGAATTTGAAATTCCTGCAGTCTCACCAAGGGCTGCTAGGAAACCGGGCCAGGTTAGACGTCTAAGGGCTGAAAAAGCCAGACCACGTAAGGTATAACTGAAATTTGTTCAAGATTATCGAGCCAGTCACTCCGGTTGTATATTTTCAAAAAATAGTCTTGTCTTGGCCTGTTTATAATTCTTGTGTCGCCTTAAACTGTAATGGTCAAGACGGCAAGAAACTCCCACTACAATGGTCTTAAGAATGTCCCGAATGTAACCGAACCAGCCATTCCAGTGGTAAATTTTCAAAAATACTATTCTCTTGGCCTGCAAATGGTTGCTGGCTAATAAAAAACTCGAACTTTCGTAACAATTTCCCCTTTGGTCGTCAACCTGGTCAAACACGTGCTCTGTGGTTGTCTTGAGGCCAGAAAACGATTTTGTAATATTCAGTGGTGAATTTACAAAAAAACAGTATTTCCTTGGCCTGCAAACAATATGATTTTATTGAAAAATCTTGGCAATTAACTGGTTAATTGATATGAGCTGCAACCTGGGCGCTTTGAGGCGCTGTTGACATAAGGGTTACATTTCTCAAGACCATGACAGAAGCCGTTTTGAATGAGTATTGAGTATTAATTTATAGTTAAAACTGCTTGCATGTGTATGTACGTGCGTGGTCTCTACCTCTCCGGCTTCATCTCCCTCACCCCACCCACCCCCCCCCCACCCCACCCCACCCCCCCCCCCAACCCCACCCCCGACCCTCCCTCTCCCTCTCTCTCACTAAAGAGTATTATAATATAATTGTGCTAAACTCATGCTATAATACACTTTATATTCACTATTTTGTGGCTTCATCTCCCTCCCTCACCCCCCCCCCCACCGCCCGACCCTCCCTCTCCCTCTCTCACACTTAAGAGTATTATAATATAATTGTGCTAAACTCATGCTATAATACACTTTATATTCACTATTTTGCTCTAGATGTACTACTTGTCATTGTGCTATAAATTACCACTTAATTTGTATTTTGCACTCATGGTTTTATTGATTTGTTATTCATTAAAATATGAATATCCATTAAAATTCTTCCTTGTTTATTTATATCCACGCATGTATCATCATAGTTATGCTGAGACGTCATAGACAGACAGTAATGTAGCAATAATGCACATACGCACGCACGCATTATGCATACACACACGCACATATTGACATAGTTTCCCAACTATAACAAGAGCATTCAGAGACCGCAAACACATGCAATGACAACTGTAGGCTACCGGTATATGTATCATGTCCCTGAAAAAGACTAGCGATCTGCATTCTAGAGTCCACATTTTCCCACATGTTCACTTTCTCTGAACGATCTACAAAAGTCTGGTGACAGATCTAAAGAAAGTGTATTCATAAAATGAGTCGTTATGGGTCGTGAAGTCGTTATGGGTCCATTATGGGTCGTTATGGGTTGTTATGGGTCGTTATGAGTGATTCGTTGGACCCCTCATGTATGATGATTATTAATGACTCTGTTGTTGTATCATTTATGGACATGCCAGCTTATTTAGAAGATGACATTATTATTAAGAAATTAACAGATCTGGGAGTAGAAATAAAATCTGACTTGATCCGTAGAGTGTACCGTGGTACTAATATAGCAGATGGGACTCAAAATGAGATTGATACCTGTAATGAAGATGGTGACCGTGACGTCGATATGGAGATTGGAGCAGCTGGAGCGATGATTGATGTGACTGATGTAATTGATGTGATGGTTCATGAGGGGGATGAGTGCGTGTTAAGTGAGAATGCTAGTAATGACATGTTTGATAAAATCTCAAGCAGTGCAGGTGATGAGTACACGTCAAATGAAGATGTTATTGACAATGCTGCCATTAATAAAGACAGAAAGAAGAAGAGAAAACGAAAGAAACACACAATTGTAAAGCCTGCAAAGCGTCTAGTTGAGGAGCTTAACAAAGGTGAGCAATGTTCACAAACTATAGAAGTTTGTCAATCAAATAACAATGAACCTGTGAGTGAACTGATTGGTAAGCAGGTGAGCGATATTGATATTACTACCGCGGCGGCGGTACGCTTGTGAACACTAATTATGTTGTCGCCGTGGCTCAAGTGGTAACTGCGCGAATTGTGGATCCACAGGTCGAAGGTTCGCTTCCCAATCCGGGTGAAAATAAAACTAATGTTTCGGGCCAGATTTGTAAGTCTACGTCGGAAAATAAATTAGATGTGGATGATATGTTTTCAGAAGATATCACCCGGTGCCTAAAACATCAGTTCAGTTCCACCAAGTGACATAGTTTTTAGGCAAATTGTTGCCCCATTTAATAAGGGCAAAGGTCGTGGAAAACCTCTGCACACATAGGCTTAATCATGGATATCACATTTGTTATATTTTCCTTTTTATTAATCATGTTAAAGATACCATCTTTAAACACTAATGGTTTGAGAAATTGTGACAAATGTGATACAATATTTGGCTTTTTACAGGTTTGGAATTATGATGTTATTTTACTGCAAGAAACATTTTGGGATGATAATTTGGCTTTGTATTTTACTGGGAAATGGGATGGTGACATTTATTTTAGTAATTTTGATAATAATAGAAGGGGAGTTGCAATACTTGTTAAAAATGATATCAAGCACAAATTTAAATTTGTTACTAAAGATACTGAGGGAAGGTTTGTTCATATTAATTATGAAACTGGTGATGAAATTGTAAATATCTTTAACATTTATTCACCCAATGAAAGAAGAGAAAGAAGCCAATTTTTTAATTTTGTTAATAATAAAATTGCTGAATTCGAAAATATAATTCTGGGTGGTGATTTTAACTTGGCTTTGACAGCTTTAGATAGAAGACCAAAAGCTAACTTTGTACGGGACTGTTCACATGACATGCTCTATGAGCTTGTGACTAAACATCAGTTAGCTGATGTTTGGCGTGACAGATATCCATTGAGAACTGTCTTTTCAAGAAGTGCTATTGTCCTAGGTGAATGTTCCCAAAGCCGCCTAGACTATTTTTTAATCAGCAAACAATTATCTGCTAATGTAATTTATACTGGCTATAAATACACAACTCTGAGTGACCACGCTTGGGTAGAACTATCAATAGATTTTAATAAAGCTGAGCGTGGACCAGGGTTGTGGATTTTCAATGGCACTTTGCTCACTGATCAACTTTATAAAGACGCTATTGTTGATTTAATTGAACAGAAGAAAAACTGCCCATTGTATATAGAAGATTTTTTTACATGGTATGACAATCTAAAATTTTATATTAAGCAAATGTCACAAAACTTTGCAAGGAAACAGACAAACATAAAAAAATGCAAGATTTACAAATTTTGCTTGAAAGAGAATTTGGCAGGAAAAAGGTTAATGTTGAAAAAATTACAGATTTGGAAAATGAATTACATGCCTTGGAAACTGTGATTTGCAATGGCGCTATCCTCAGATCCAAATCCCAATGGGCTTTGGAAGGGGAGAGAAGCACTAAATTCTTTTTAACCCTTGAAAGGCAGCGCCAAGAAAATAATGTCATTAAGTGTTTATTTGATAAGGGTAATAACACTGTAACGGATCCGTATCTTATAATGCAAAGAATACACGAATTTTACTCTGATTTGTATAAATACTCAGACATAAATCATGATGCCCTGAACAATATATTAAATAACATCAGTAAGGTGTCGGAGAATGAAAAGAAAATGTGTGATGATAGTATTAAAACAGATGAAATTAAGACAGCAGTTTTTGCTATGAAAACTGGTAAAAGTCCAGGAAAAGATGGTCTTACTGCTGAATTTTATCGGACATTTTATGATATATTTCAACCATTATTTGTTAGACTTTTTAACCAAATAGAGCAAAATAATATCATGCCTAGAAGCATGCGACGCGGTGTTATTTCACTTGTTTATAAAAACAAAGGGGATAAAAGGGACATTGCAAATTTCCGTCCAATTAGCCTATTAAATGTTGATTACAAAATTTTGGCCAAAATTATGGCAAACAGGTTAAAGCATGTCCTTCCTTTTATTATTAATCCTAATCAGACATGTTGTGTTCCAGGGAGGGATATTTCTGATAATGTTTTTAATATTCGGGTTGTAATTGATTATGTCGAGTACACACAGTCGCAAGGGTTTTTAATTAAATTTGATCAAAGAAAAGCTTTTGACTTGGTGTCCCACAAGTATCTTTTTGAAACTTTAAGGAGATTTGGCTTTGGGGATAAATTTGTCAATTGGATTTCTATACTTTATACTGATATTTCTAGCTGTGTGAAATCCAATGGGCATTTAACTTCTTATTTTCCTGTTCAAAGATCTGTTCGACAGGGATGTCCAGTTTCTGCCATGTTGTATGTCATTTGTGTCGAACCATTGGCACGTTTATTTCTAACAGATTCTTCTATTCAGCCTATATTGATCAGTAATGTAAACAGTTCATTAATTTATCAACATGCTGATGATACCACTATTACAATTAGAAATGAGTCATCTGTGTTTAATTCATTAGAATTATTTGATGTATATAGCAAAGCATCAGGTGGTGAAATTAATTATAACAAGACTCAAATCATGGCATTAGGTACATCTGTGGTATCACAGCAGATTGCAAGAAAATTAACAGTCCAAGATGACCATATAGAAATATTAGGTGTGTGCGTTGGAAAAAATAAATTAACATGTGAACAGAAAAATTGGGATAATAAGTGTCTTGGCATTCGAAGAATTTAAAATTTTTGGAAAATGAGAAACATTAACATACAGGGGAGAGCAATTGTCATTCAATCCTTATTACTGTCCAAATTATGGTACATGTTAAATGTACAGCCAATCCCTGATAAAGTTTTAACCTCCATCCAAGAAGCCTGCATTGCATTCCTATGGAAAGGCTCACATTTGGTTAAATATAATACGATCATTGGTCGTAAATTAGAAGGGGGCCTAAATATTCCTGACATAAAGTTAAAAATGAAGGCATTCAGAATGAAAATGTTAAATCGCTTTTTTAATAATGAGCGTCAAATGACATGGATGTATGTTTTTAAATTCTTCTTGAATGAATATAAAGGACTAAACATTGGAACATCAGTACTGTTTATGAAACTCACAGCCCATGATGTTTCATTTATGCCACCTGTACATAGGCAAATGATTATGGCCTGGTATGCAATTAGAAATTGCTCTGATGTTATTGTTTCAGCTTGGGATATGATTGTGAACCAACCTTTATTTCATAACCATAAGATTACTTTAGCTGATCACCCCTTAAGATGCGTTGAATATGAGCAAGCAGGTGTCGTATTGATAAAGGATATTTTGTATGAATTTGTGCCTGGATTTTTACCTGCTATCGCTGTTTCTGAATTAGTTCAGGATAAAATTGATGTGGATATAATTAAAATTGAAAAAATGTATAATATTTTGTTGCAAGCCATTCCACATGAGTGGATATGTGTAATTGAGCATGGCAAACCTGAGCATGAAGACACTTCTTTCTGTATTAAAACTGATAACCTTACAATTGCATTTGGAGGTTTAAAATCAAAAATATTTTATGATTTGTTCCGGCAAAGTCAATTTGAAATACCAACATCTGCTGCATTCTGGGACAATTATTTTACAGAAATTGAACAAATTAATATGTGGCCCTTAGTCTATTTACCACTGAAGCCGCCGGAGTTAATCGATCTTGATTTTAGAATTACTCACAATTGTATTTTTACCATGGTGAAACTACTACGGATTGGAAAAACAGATAACAATGTCTGTCCTGTGTGCAAGTCCCAACCAGAGACAATGTTCCACCTGTTTTTAGACTGTAGTGAACTGTCTGAATTGACATCAGTTTTAATGGATATGCTTGAAACTTTATTTCAAAATTTATCACAACAGCAATTGAATGAAATTAACCTTAATCTAGCAAGATTGGTCGGTGTTGACAAATCTTTTAAAAGTGTGAATATCCTCTTTGTTAATCTACTTCTTAGCATTTATCGGTATTGTGTTTATATACGCAGACAAATTGCTATGAAATACGACAAGATCATACCCATGTTGGCATATTTTAAGAAGAAATGTAGAGTAATTATACTCCAAATTTATACTTACAATAGGGAACATGAACGAGAGGATAAAAACATGAAACTGCTAATGAATAATACATTATTGAAAGTAGGGAATGATAATACATTACATATTACATTTTAATATCTAATCAATTTGTTACTCATTGCTGTTTTAACCTCATATATGGTTTTATTTTATTTCATCTGTGATTAATTTTGCGTATGTTAACAGCAATCAGTTGTGTGTGAATTATAATGGCGAGTTACTCAAGGGAGGTAACCCTTTAACTACCCTTTAAATCTGTTTGTGCTCACCTAGTCATACAATTCTATGTTAGCTAAGGCTATATTAAATTTAAAATTGTGATACACACTCTTTTAGGAGCTAATTTTAATCTTTTAAAAATGCTCTAGTGTTGTACAGTCTCGTAGAGTTTGCATAATTATTTTAAAACATAGTGTTTTAAGTATTCACACTGTATTTATTATTATTAATAAAGTTAGGGCAATGATGATTGAAAGCTTTATTAAAATAATTGTAAAATATCATTGGGCACATCAGAGTCACTGACCAATCCAAATTACAAAGATGTACAGAAGCATGCATGATTGGATCTTGTCTGATTAATTAAATGCTTAAGGTATGATTGACTGGTTAACTGCATTAACACCTGCTTAGAAGAATGACTGAAATTGCTTGTTTGTCTTGATGTTTGTTCAGTCCGGGCGATCGGTAGGCTGGGATTCTGGTTTCAATATTCGGGATTATTTATTTCCATATTTAGTTTGGAGTCTTGGATCTTGAGTCTTGAACGGCCGATCGCTTGGATCTTTTGGATCGCGCAGTTCATCGGTCGGTTAAGTAAGCAATTGAGTGACTGGTGTGTTTGATAACTTGACCGTTTCAGTATTCGCTTGCTTATTTACTTACTAGATTGATTGATTTATTGATTTATTGAGTAATTAAGTGATTGAGTAATTGAGTGATTGAGTAATTGAGTGGATGATTGATTGATTGATTGATAGATTGATTGATTGATTGATTGATTCATTGATTCAGTGAATCTATGGTGTGTGGCTGGGTGTGACGTTTGTGGCAAGGGGTGGGCGATGGTAGATGGAAGCGGGTGGTTTGGTGTGTGTAGATTGGAAATTGATTAACTGATTGAATGTTTGAGTGACAGATGGGTGGATGGATGGGTCAGTGGGAGGTTGGGTGGGTCACTTGTTTGATTGATTGAATTTTGGGCTGCTTGATTATTTGGTTGCTAGATTAATTGGATGCTTGAGTGATCTAACTGACAGGTTAATTTGCTGTCCTAGGAAACTTCTCCTTCTTTCGGTTTCGTGGAGAAGCTTCCATTTTTGGACAATATTCTGATTCTCGTCATGTTAGACAGGCTGACCTCTCCTCTGTTTTCGATTTCGTCAGAGGAGAGGAGGGATGCCTGAACGTAGATGTGCATACTCTGAAATGTGTTTTAATAATGATTGGTAATTACATTCGAAATAGCTTTCATACTGAGCCAAGGAAAAAAAAAAAAAAATGGTCTCGTAAACCAGGGGTCGTGATTTCGATCCTCACTGGGGGCTCGCTGGGTGGTAAACTATACAATTAAAGAAGTGATAAAGTTAGTAAATGCAATAAAATCTAAGAAGTCAGTTAACAACGGGAATTGAACCCTCGTAGTTTAGGCTACGAGCCGTGTACTCTACCGATTGTGCTATGGGGGTAAAACGAGTTACAAAAAGTCTAAATAATGTTCCTATATAATATAGTGTCTTATGGTACATTATAGTGCATCATTACCAGTCTTGTATTTTCAGTTTTACTATGAAACAAAAGGTCACCCAATTCTGAGACAAAATACAATGGAAAATAAATTCAATATATGCTATAACATACCATTTGTTCCATTTTTCATATTCTAAACGATTTCTTCTGGCTCCATAGCCCAGTGGTTACAGCACTCCCAGCAGGCACATGCCATTGTTTAAACCTTGAATCCACGTTGAAATTACATTATTTCAATGTTGAAACAATGTCATGTTCCTGCTGAGCCGGTCTCGTAAACCAGGGGTCGTAAGTTCGATCCTCCCTGGGGGCCCGCTGTGTAGTAAACTATACATATATAAAAGTGTGTATGTGCTAAAGTTAGTAAATGCAATAAAATCTAAGAAATCAGTCTGCTTCGAAATATAAGAAAAGCAAATAACTTTGAATAGATGCGAGTTAAAATGTCAATTAATGTGCTGTCTGTCATGTCTATGTGATTTCTTTGTTGTGTCAATCATGGATGTGTGTTGGTCACATATTTTCATGTTTCAGGTCATTGCTTCGGTTGCAATGAAGACCTGAATCTTGAAAATATGTGACCAACACACATCCCTGAGCTGTAGAGGTAAAAACCTTTTTCCAGAATATGAAAAATGGATCAAATGGTATGTTATAGCATATATGGAAGTAATTTTTTACTGTATTTTGCCTCGGAATTAGGTAAGATTTTGATTCATATTACAACTGAAAACGTGTGTTGCATCCGCATGCTCAGTTCATATAGAATTCTACATGTACAAAACTATGCATAGCTTTCTACAGTCAGATGCAACTGAGCCTTAGAACGCAATATAGCTCCCCTGCATACATTTTCCTCGATGGTCTTTAAATCATACTCTAATTGGGCAATATATTCTGCATTGACATAATTTTTACTTAGCTCTTTTTCAAGCTGAAATTGTACCTTTGTCATCTTTTCACGTTTTTGATAACTTTTCTGTCGACAATATCTCTGTGAGTAGGACTTTATTGCATATTTTAATAGGCCAAAAAGTCAGTCTGCATCGAAATATAGTGACATTCTGTAAAATCGAGTACGTTTGAATAGATGTGTTAGAATTTCAATTAATGTGCTGTCTGTCACGTCTATGTGATTTCTTTACTGTGTCAATCAGGGATGTGTGTTGGACACATTAACATAATTCAGGTCTTCATTACAACCGAAATTAAACTATCAAAAATTTCTCCAGTATCACTCATTTATTTCATGCCTCCATAGCTCAGTGGTTAGAGCACTGGTCTTGTAAACCAGGGGTTGGGAGTTCTATGCTCCCTGGGAGCTGCTGCAATAAAAAGTTCGTGTAATCAAGAATATACATGTCGCCTGGCACAGACTAAATGCCTGTAGTGAAAGAAATGTATGTTAAGATCTCAGATAGGTATAAATGTATCCATATCCTAAAAAATCCAAAGGTTAATTAGCAAAGCTGTGATAAATTATATGTGTGCTTCAATCTCAAAATTGATAATTGTATTATAATCGGTTGCTATTTGTTGATCCAGGGCCTGTCAATAACTAAGATGTTTTACATGAATAAATGAAAATACAAGACTGGTAATGATGCACTATAATGTACAATCAGCTAATAGTAATACATAGTTCCATTATTTAGTTATTTCAAAAGTCCTTTTTCCCCCATAGCACAATCGGTAGAGTACTCGGCTCGTAATCTAAACTGCGACGGTTCGAATCCCATTGTGGCATCTGACTGCAGAAAGCTATGCATACTTTTGTACATGTAGAATTCTATATGAACTGTGCATGCGGATGCAACACACGTATTCAGTTGTAACATGAAACAAAATATTATTAAATCCGAAGGAAAATACAGAAAATTACCTCAATATATGCTATAACATACCATTTGATCCATTTTTCATAATCTGAATGAATTTTTATGCCTCCATAGCTCAGTGGTTAGAGCACTGGTCTCGTAAACCAGGGGTCGTGATTTGGATCCTCACTGGGGGCTCGCTGGGTGGTAAACTATACAATTAAAGAAGTGATAAAGTTAGTAAATGCAATAAAATCTAAGAAGTCAGTAAACAACGGGAATCGAACCCTCGTAGTTTAGGCTACGAGCCGAGTACTCTATCGATTGTGCTATGGGGGTAAAAGGAGTTACAAAACTCTAAATAATGTTCCTATATAGTATAGTGTCTTATGTGCATCATTACCAGTCTTGTATTTTCAGTTTTACTATGAAACAAAAGGTCACCCAATTCCGAGACAAAATACAGTGGAAAATAAATTCAATATATGCTATAACACACCATTTGTTCCATTTTTCATATTCTATACGATTTCTTCTGGCTCCATAGCTCAGTGGTTAGGGCACTCCCAGCAGGCACATGCCATTGGTTAACAACGGGAATCGAACCCTCGTAGTTTAGGCTACGAGCCGAGTACTCTATCGATTGTGCTATGGGGGTAAAAGGAGTTACAAAAACTCTAAATAATGTTCCTATATAGTATAGTGTCTTATGGTACATTATAGTGCATCATTACCAGTCTTGTATTTTCAGTTTTACTATGAAACAAAAGGTCACCCAATTCCGAGACAAAATACAGTGGAAAATAAATTCATTATATGCTATAACATACCATTTGTTCCATTTTTCATATTCTATACGATTTCTTCTGGCTCCATAGCTCAGTGGTTAGGGCACTCCCAGCAGGCACATGCCATTGGTTAAACCTTGAATCCACGTTGAAATGACATGATTTCAATGTTGAAACAATGTCATGTTCCTGCTGAGCCGGTCTCATAAACCAGGGGTCGTAAGTTCGATCCTCCCTGGGGGCCCGTTGTGTAGTAAACTATACATATATAAAAGTGTGTATGTGCTAAAGTTAGTAAATGCAATAAAATCTAAGAAATCAGTCTGCTTCGAAATATAAGAAAAGCAAATAACTTTGAATAGATGCGAGTTAAAATGTCAATTAATGTGCTGTCTGTCATGTCTATGTGATTTCTTTGTTGTGTCAATCATGGATGTGTGTTGGTCACATATTTTCATGTTTCAGGTCATTGCTTCGGTTGCAATGAAGACCTGAATCATGAAAATATGTGACCAACACACATCCCTGAGCTGTAGAGGTAAAAACCTTTTTCCAGAATATGAAAAATGGATCAAATGGAATGTAATAGCATATATTGAAGTAATTTTTTACTGTATTTTGCCTCGGAATTAGGTAAGATTTTGATTCATATTACAACTGAAAACGTGTGTTGCATCCGCATGCTCAGTTCATATAGAATTCTACATGTACAAAACTATGCATAGCTTTCTGCCGTCAGATGCCACAACGGGATTCGAACCGTCGCAGTTTAGATTACGAGCCGAGTACTCTACCGATTGTGCTATGTGGGTAAAAGGAGTTACACAAAGTCTAAATAATGGACCTATATAGTGTCTTATGGTACATTATAGTGCATCATTACCAGTCTTGTATTTTCAGTTTTACTATGAAACAAAAGGTCACCCAATTCTGAGACAAAATACAGTGGAAAATAAATTCAATATATGCTATAACATACCATTTGTTCCATTTTTCATATTCTAAACGATTTCTTCTGGCTCCATAGCTCAGTGGTTACAGCACTCCCAGCAGGCACATGCCATTGTTTAAACCTTGAATCCACGTTGAAATGACATTATTTCAATGTTGAAACAATGTCATGTTCCTGCTGAGCCGGTCTCGTAAACCAGGGGTCGTAAGTTCGATCCTCCCTGGGGGCCCGCTGTGTAGTAAACTATACATATGTAAAAGTCTGTATGTGGTAAAGTTAGTAAATGCAATAAAAGGCCAAAAAGTCAGTCTGCATCGAAATATAGTGACATTCTGTAAAATCGAGTACGTTTGAATAGATGTGTTAGAATTTCAATTAATGTGCTGTCTGTCACGTCTATGTGATTTCTTTACTGTGTCATTCAGGGATGTGTGTTGGACACATTAACATAATTCAGGTCTTCATTACAACCGAAATTAAACGATTAAAAATTTCTCCAGTATCACTCGTTCGTTTCATGCCTCCATAGCTCAGTGGTTAGAATGGGGATTCTAGATTTAGCCTTCAATGAGTGAAGACCTATTTTCTTGAGCTCTCTGGTGTTTTCTATTTTCGGGAATTGATGTTTTGTTTTGTGTTTGACTTTTGTGTATATAGT
Organism: Chaetoderma sp. LZ-2023a; assembly: GCA_034401795.1. Classification (NCBI taxonomy): domain Eukaryota; kingdom Metazoa; phylum Mollusca; class Caudofoveata; order Chaetodermatida; family Chaetodermatidae; genus Chaetoderma; species Chaetoderma sp. LZ-2023a. Next base: position 49,065,959 of record CM067367.1, read on the forward strand.
GAAGCATAGTTTATGTAAATAAGTTGTTTGTTTAACTGTGGTGCTTCTCCCCACTCACCTACCGCCATGGCAGAGGGTGGTGGGCGTGCTAGACTGCCTGGGCGTGTCCAGAATAGTAGGGATATTGTACAGAAGCGTGTTTATGCTAAGGAACATACAGTTATTACATTAGTATTTAGAAGATTGCGTGGCGACATGATCGAGTTATATAAAATTCTCAGCAATAAATATGACCAAGTTACTGCAGACCTTATTGAGCGACAAGACACAAATAGCATAACTCGAGGCCACAGCCTAAAAATTAAGAAAATAAGACCAAGACTCAATATACGAAAGTTTTCTTTCCCGTTGCGCTGTACTGATCAATGGAATAAACTACCCGAATCCGTTATCAGCGCCCCCTCAGTGAATTCTTTCAAAGCTAGACTAGACAAGCTATGGGAAAGTCATCCATTGCGCTATAACTACGACTGTGAACCCATCTGTAATATTTATACACCAGAATCATTATAACATAGCCAATGTATAATTGTTAATAACAACTTAATAACATTAAAATGAACCATAAATATATGCAGCCCATTCCTGACGTTAGAGGCTTGTTGACGCCTGCTGTCAGTAGAGGATTCGTATAAGTTCGTATAAGTTATAGTAGATGTAGGTGACATTTATAATGTGAGTGCAAAGGATGTGATAACTGCAGTGGAAGGTATGACTGGAATTGCGTCGGTATTTGCGTGTGTACCCAGACAGAGGAATTGCTATGAACTGACTGTTGCTAATGCTGACGTTGTAAGGATAATAGAACCTGGACTACAATGTAACAACAATGAATACCAAGTAAGTAAAGTCGTTAATGACTATATTATGGTGTCATTTCTGCATCTACCAGCATATGTTACTGATGATGACATTAGAGCAATATTGTCAGTTTATGATATTGAGGTTGTTTCAGACATATTCTGAAGATGTCATTCCAATATTAATGTCACAGATGGCACTAGGTACATGCGCTGTAAATTTCCGCCAAGTATTAAATCTCTCCCATACTCTATGAAATTTGACACAGTGAATGGGAAGGAGTTCTTCAGAGTGATCCATAATGACCAAGTGCGTGTGTGCAAAGTTTGCATGAGTGATGAACATATTGCGAGGGATTGCCCAAATGTTGAATGTTACCGGTGCCATGGCCGTGGACATTTATCATTTCAATGTAAGACAAGGCTGTGTCCTGACTGTCACCTGAGTGAACAGCGTTGTCAATGTTATACTAGTGACCATGATGAGGAGGCTGTAAATGATCAGGTATCAGACGAGGTCGGTGATCATCAAGCAGGAGCGTCTGCTAAGGTTGGAGACAATAATGAAAATGTAATGATCATTGATAACAATGAACCAGTTGCAGAGCCGGATAATGAACGGGTGGCTGAAGATAAGGGTCACGAGATGGATGAGTTAGACTTGGCTGATGACGATGATAGCTGTGGCGATGTTAGTGAGATGGACGAGTGTGGCGAGAATAACAATACTTCTGACAGCGGTAGTGATAGAGATGACAGCAATTCAGGTGGAAGTGTACCTCCCAAGGTCAGTAATAAGCAAAATAAGAAAAGGAAAAGAAAACAGAAAAAACTAAATAAGCCTGACAAACGATTGAATGATTCTGTTCTAGACAATGGCGAAAAGTGTTCAAATAATGTTGAAGTATGCCAGAATGTAAGCCAGGTGAGCGATACTGTCGCAGTGTTGAATAATAATCAAAGCGTCGTGGCCGGCGGCGCTGACGGCGGTGACACGAATAACCCTATTGTTCCCATGGCTCAATCAGTATGTTATCCGACTTCAGATCCACAGGTTGAAGGTTCGTGTCCCGCTGCTGACACAGCCAAAAGTAACAAAGTAACTAAAGAAAATAATATGATAAATAATGATCCAGAAAATGTAGATGTTACTAATAATACACCTGCTGAATTAAATATAACACCAATTCCATTAAGTGGTGCTTCTGTCCCAGCAAGTGATATTGTACCAAGAGCTTTTGTGGCCAATTTTAACAAGAATAAAGGGAGGGGAAAGTCACTTAAAAAGCCTTGCAATGAATCATTTTATTAATTTGTTAATTATTGTAATAATTACATTCAAACTAAATATTACTTCCATAAATGTAAATGGCTTGAGAAATGAGGATAAGTGTAACAGATTATTTGGAACTTTAAATAATCAGAACTATGACATCATTCTATTGCAAGAAACATTCTGGGATGATAAGCTGGCTATGAAATATTCTGGAAATTGGAATGGAGAGATTTATTTTAGTAATTATAATAATAATAGACGTGGGGTGGCGATACTGATTAAAAATGATATAAAACTTAAATGTAAATTAATTACTAAAGATATTGAAGGACGCTTTATACATGTGCAGTATGAATGTGAGGACATGATAGTTAATATTTTAAATATTTATGCACCAAATGAATTGAATGAAAGATGTGAATTCTTGAAATTTGTAAACAATGGTATGGCTGATTTGAATAATATCTTGCTAGGGGGTGATTTTAACATTGCTATGACTGCATGTGATAGGAAGCCAGCAGTTAATTTTATCCATGACCGTTCACAAGCAATTTTAAATGATCTTGTTGTTAGTAACCATTTAACTGACATTTGGCGTGATAGGTATCCATTCAAACGTGTTTATTCAAGGAAAGCTATTGTTCAGGGTAACTCGCTTCAAAGCAGGATTGATTATTTTTTAATCAGTAATAACATTGCGCCAAATGTCCTGTTTACTGGTTACAAACTTTCAGGGTTTAGTGACCATTCTTTTGTTGAATTGGTGATTGATTTTAATTCGGAAGAAAGGGGTCCTGGAATGTGGGTCTTGAACAACAGTTTACTAACTGATGAATTGTATAAAGAAGGAATAAGACAGTTAATTCTGAAAAAATGGCATGCCCTTTGTATGAGCAATGTTTTACTGTATGGTATGATAACCTGAAGTATTTTATTAAGAAATATTCTCAGCTATTTGCTAGAAAGCAAGCAACAAATAAAAGGCAGCACATGAAATCATTACAAATTGAACTACAACAGGAATTAAATAAGAATACACCTAATGTTGATCAGCTTGCTAGATTAGAGGGAGAGTTGGAAAACCTTGAAAATGAGGTGGCCAAAGGGGCAATTTTGCGTTCAAAGGCACAATGGTCTATTGAAGGTGAGCGAAGCACTGCTTATTTTCTTGGGTTAGAAAAACAGAGACAAGAAAATAATGCAATTAATTGTTTGTATGGTGGGGATGGGGCCATTTTACTGGATTGTTTTGGAATATTAACTAGAATACATGAATATTATGACAATCTTTATAGTCATAGAGATGTTGATAACAATGCTATTCAAAATATTTTATCAAATGTTGATGTTAAAATTTCAGATGAAGATAAAGACAGTTGTGATTATGACATCACAGCTGATGAAATAACTAGCGCATTATTTTCAATGAAAAATGGAAAATCGCCTGGTAAAGATGGAATTACATCTGAATTTTATAAATGTTTTTATGATATTTTTCAGCCAATTTTTACTAAATTGTTTAAGGAAGTAGAACAAGATGAAATCATGTCACAAAGTATGAGAAGGGGGATAATTACATTGGCATACAAACGGAAGGGAGATAAGCGTGAGATTGCCAACTATAGGCCAATTTCTCTTTTGGGGGTGGATTATAAAATATTAGCAAAGATTATGGCTAACAGATTGAAACAGACATTGCCAAGTATTATTAATGAAAACCAGTCATGTTGTGTACTGGGAAGAGATATTTCTAATAATGTATCCAATATTCGAGATGTTATGGAGTATGTTGAATATACTCAATCACAGGGTTTTTTTATTAAAAGTTGACCAGGAAAAAGCATTCGATCAAGTGTCTCATAAGTATTTATTACATTTTGGATTTGGCGATCGCTTTGTTAAATGGGTTAAAATTATGTATACAGATATTTCAAGTGCTGTTAAGAATAATGGCCACTTAACTTCATATTTTAATATTACCAGGTCTGTCCGTCAAGGATGTCCAATTTCAGCTTTATTATACATTTTAGCTGCAGAACCATTGGCTAGGTCTTTTATGAAAGCCAATGAAGCAAGTCATATTAAAGGTATTGAAATTGTTGGGTCATCAGTGGAATCATTAATATACCAGCACGCTGATGACACAACAATCACAGTTACTGAGGAAGCTGCTATAGAGAAGTCATTAGAATTGTTTTCTATTTATTCTGCTGCTTCTGGAGGCAAAATCAATTATAACAAGACAGAATTGTTAGCCCTTGGTGCAGCACAGATAGGTCCCACCTTGGCTAGAAAGATCAAGGTACAGAGTGAAAATATTGTGGTACTTGGTGTTTGCTTAGTGAAAAATAAATTAATATGTGAGCATAGTAACTGGGACTCAAAGGTTAAAGATATTAAACGTTTGTTGAACATGTGGAAACTAAGAAAAACAACAATTAAGGGGAGAGCAATAGTCATTCAAGCATTATTAATGTCTAAACTATGGTATATGCTAAATGTGCAACCAATGCCTCAGTGGGCCATCGATGGTATTAAAACAGCCTGCATAGATTTTTTATGGCGTGGTGCACATTTGGTTAAATATCATACCATTATTGGTCAAACTAGCCAAGGTGGGCTTAACCTGCCCGACATTACCATGAAGAAATGGGCATTTAGAATGAAAATGATTAACAGATATTTTGAAAATGACAGCAAATTGCCCTGGGTGGCAGTTTTTAATTATTTTTTGAACCAGTATAAACAGTTGAATCTTTCACAGAGCTTTCTGTTCATGAAATTACCAATATCTGCTTTTAATTATATGCCTGTTTTCTTCCAAGAAATGATTTTGTCTTGGTATGAATGTTTAAAATCAGCTACTATTGAGATAAGTCACTGGAACATAATAATAAGTCAGCCCTTGTTTCATAACCCTAGGATAATAATTGCTGAGAAATCCTTATCTTGCGATTTCTTTGAAGCGTGTAATGTGTCAAAAATAAGTGATATAATTTATGAATTTATTCCTGGATTTTTGCCTACAGCAGCTGTAATTGAGCTGATACAATCATGTGAAGAGGATCATGATGAAATTAAAATTGAAAAAGTACATCAAATTTTATTGCAAGCCATTCCACAAGAGTGGATTACTGTGATAAACACTGGAAATATTAAATCGGAGCTTCAAAATTCTACAGAATTATCCATTGGCTTGAATTCATATACACTGGGTAGGCAAAAATCTAGGTTATTTTATGGACTTTTCAGAGATAAGGCTGCGCTACCACCAACATCGTATACTTTTTGGGTACAGGTGTTTCCTACTATTGACATTTCCAAGCTCTGGCATGTGAATGGAAATATAAAACCACCAGACTTAACTGAACTTGATTTTCGGATTTTGCATAACAGTATATTCACAATGGAAAAGTTGTATAAAATTGGAAAGGTTGAGACACCATTGTGTCCTGTGTGTAAAGCACAAAACGAGTCATTAATTCACTTGTTTTTAGATTGTACTGAGTTACATGATTTTAAAGTTTTAATTCTTGATTTATTTGAAATTTTATCAAAGAATCTGTCACAAGATCAATTAGGCTACCTTAATTTTGATGGCCTTATTTTGTGTGGGCTGCATAAACAGTTTTCAAATATGAATTTCCACTTCACAAATTTGTTATTCAGTATTGTTAGATTTTGTATTTTTACTCGTAGGCAAGTAGCTGTACAGCACAACAAAGTAATTCCATTGGTTGCATATTTTAAAAAGAGATATTGTGCTATTCTAGATGCTATTTTCCATTACCATATTGAGAAAGGTAATGAGAATGTTGTTAATCAACTTTTAAATAATAATGACATGGTACGTGTTCAAGGTAAAGATGTGCAGGTTTTATTGTGAAACAAAATAAAAGGTAAACAATTACTGAATTTCATATTGCCATTTTAATTGATTAGTTATTGAGGCGTTTGTACTTTTTGTTTCATTTTAAATTATCAATTTGACCTATGTGAAGGAAAAATACACTTTAAAAAAAAAAAAAAAGAGCACTGGTCTTGTAAACCAGGGGTCGGGAGTTCGATCCTCCCTGGGGGCTGCTGCAATAAAAAGTTCGTGTAATCAAGAATATACATGTCGCCTGGCACAGACTAAATGCCTGTAGTGAAAGAAATGTATGTTAAGATCTCAGATAGGTACAAAATGTATCCATATCCTAAAAAATCCAAAGGTTAATTAGCAAAGCTGTGATAAATTATATGTGTGCTTCAATCTCAAAATTGATAATTGTATTATAATCGGTTGCTGTTTGTTGATCCAGGGCCTGTCAATAACTAAGATGTTTTACATGAATAAATGAAAATACAAGACTGGTAATGATGCACTATAATGTACAATCAGCTACTATATAGGTCCATTATTTAGATATTTCAAAAGTCCTTTTGCCCCCATAGCTCAAGGGGTAGAGTACTCGGCTCGTAATCTAAACTGCGACGGTTCGAATCCGATTGTGGCATCTGACTGCAGATACTTTTGTACATGTAGAATTCTATATGAACTGTGCATGCGGATGCAACACACGTATTCAGTTGTAACATGAAACAAAATGTTATCCGAAGGAAAATACAGAAAATTACCTCAATATATGCTATAACATACCTTTTGTTCCATTTTTCATAATCTGAATGAATTTTTATACCTCCATAGCTCAGTGGTTAGAGCACTGGTCTCGTAAACCAGGGGTCGTGAGTTCGATCCTCGCTGGATGGTAAACTATACAATTAAAGAAGTGACAAAGTTAGTAAATGCAATAAAATCTAAGAAGTCAGTTAACAACGGGAATCGAACCCTCGTAGTTTAGGCTACGAGCCGAGTACTCCACCGATTGTGCTATGGGGGTAAAAGGAGTTACAAAAACTCTAAATAATGTTCCTATATAGTATAGTGTCTTATGGTACATTATAGTGCATCATTACCAGTCTTGTATTTTCAGTTTTACTATGAAACAAAAGGTCACCCAATTCCGAGACAAAATACAGTGGAAAATAAATTCAATATATGCTATAACATACCATTTGTTCCATTTTTCATATTCTATACGATTTCTTCTGGCTCCATAGCTCAGTGGTTAGGGCACTCCCAGCAGGCACATGCCATTGGTTAAACCTTGAATCCACGTTGAAATGACATGATTTCAATGTTGAAACAATGTCATGTTCCTGCTGAGCCGGTCTCATAAACCAGGGGTCGTAAGTTCGATCCTCCCTGGGGGCCCGTTGTGTAGTAAACTATACATATATAAAAGTGTGTATGTGCTAAAGTTAGTAAATGCAATAAAATCTAAGAAATCAGTCTGCTTCGAAATATAAGAAAAGCAAATAACTTTGAATAGATGCGAGTTAAAATGTCAATTAATGTGCTGTCTGTCATGTCTATGTGATTTCTTTGTTGTGTCAATCATGGATGTGTGTTGGTCACATATTTTCATGTTTCAGGTCATTGCTTCGGTTGCAATGAAGACCTGAATCATGAAAATATGTGACCAACACACATCCCTGAGCTGTAGAGGTAAAAACCTTTTTCCAGAATATGAAAAATGGATCAAATGGAATGTAATAGCATATATTGAAGTAATTTTTTACTGTATTTTGCCTCGGAATTAGGTAAGATTTTTATTCATATTACAACTGAAAACGTGTGTTGCATCCGCATGCTCAGTTCATATAGAATTCTACATGTACAAAACTATGCATAGCTTTCTGCAGTCAGATGCCACAACGGGATTCGAACCGTCGCAGTTTAGATTACGAGCCGAGTACTCTACCGATTGTGCTATGTGGGTAAAAGGAGTTACAAAAAGTCTAAATAATGGACCTATATAGTGTCTTATGGTACATTATAGTGCATCATTACCAGTCTTGTATTTTCAGTTTTACTATGAAACAAAAGGTCACCCAATTCTGAGACAAAATACAGTGGAAAATAAATTCAATATATGCTATAACATACCATTTGTTCCATTTTTCATATTCTAAACGATTTCTTCTGGCTCCATAGCCCAGTGGTTACAGCCCTCCCAGCAGGCACATGCCATTGTTTAAACCTTGAATCCACGTTGAAATGACATTATTTCAATGTTGAAACAATGTCATGTTCCTGCTGAGCCGGTCTCGTAAACCAGGGGTCGTAAGTTTGATCCTCCCTGGGGGCCCGCTGTGTAGTAAACTATACATATGTAAAAGTCTGTATGTGGTAAAGTTAGTAAATGCAATAAAATCTAAGAAATCAGTCTGCTTCGAAATATAAGAAAAGCAAATAACTTTGAATAGATGCGAGTTAAAATGTCAATTAATGTGCTGTCTGTCATGTCTATGTGATTTCTTTGTTGTGTCAATCATGGATGTGTGTTGGTCACATATTTTCATGTTTCAGGTCATTGCTTCGGTTGCAATGAAGACCTGAATCATGAAAATATGTGACCAACACACATCCCTGAGCTGTAGAGGTAAAAAGCTTTTTCCAGAATATGAAAAATGGATCAAATGGAATGTAATAGCATATATTGAAGTAATTTTTTACTGTATTTTGCCTCGGAATTAGGTAAGATTTTTATTCATATTACAACTGAAAACGTGTGTTGCATCCGCATGCTCAGTTCATATAGAATTCTACATGTACAAAACTATGCATAGCTTTCTGCAGTCAGATGCCACAACGGGATTCGAACCGTCACAGTTTAGATTACGAGCCGAGTACTCTACCAATTGTGCTATGTGGGTAAAAGGAGTTACAAAAAGTCTAAATAATGGACCTATATAGTGTCTTATGGTACATTATAGTGCATCATTACCAGTCTTGTATTTTCAGTTTTACTATGAAACAAAAGGTCACCCAATTCTGAGACAAAATACAGTGGAAAATAAATTCAATATATGCTATAACATACCATTTGTTCCATTTTTCATATTCTAAACGATTTCTTCTGGCTCCATAGCCCAGTGGTTACAGCACTCCCAGCAGGCACATGCCATTGTTTAAACCTTGAATCCACGTTGAAATGACATTATTTCAATGTTGAAACAATGTCATGTTCCTGCTGAGCCGGTCTCGTAAACCAGGGGTCGTAAGTTCGATCCTCCCTGGGGGCCCGCTGTGTAGTAAACTATACATATGTAAAAGTCTGTATGTGGTAAAGTTAGTAAATGCATTAATAGGCCAAAAAGTCAGTCTGCATCGAAATATAGTGACATTCTGTAAAATCGAGTACGTTTGAATAGATGTGTTAGAATTTCAATTAATGTGCTGTCTGTCACGTCTATGTGATTTCTTTACTGTGTCAATCAGGGATGTGTGTTGGACACATTAACATAATTCAGGTCTTCATTACAACCGAAATTAAACTATCAAAAATTTCTCCAGTATCACTCGTTCGTTTCATGCCTCCATAGCTCAGTGGTTAGAGCACTGGTCTCGTAAACCAGGGGTCGTGAGTTCGATCCTCACTGGGGGCTCGCTGGGTGGTAAACTATACAATTAAAGAAGTGATAAAGTTAGTAAATGCAATAAAATCTAAGAAGTCAGTTAACAACGGGAATCGAACACTCGTAGTTTAGGCTACGAGCCGAGTACTCTACCGATTGTGCTATGGGGGTAAAAGGAGTTACAAAAACTCTAAATAATGTTCCTATATAGTATAGTGTCTTATGGTACATTATAGTGCATCATTACCAGTCTTGTATTTTCAGTTTTACTATGAAACAAAAGGTCACCCAATTCCGAGACAAAATACAGTGGAAAATAAATTCAATATATGCTATAACATACCATTTGTTCCATTTTTCATATTCTATACGATTTCTTCTGGCTCCATAGCTCAGTGGTTAGGGCACTCCCAGCAGGCACATGCCATTGGTTAAACCTTGAATCCACGTTGATATGACATGATTTCAATGTTGAAACAATGTCATGTTCCTGCTGAGCCGGTCTCATAAACCAGGGGTCGTAAGTTCGATCCTCCCTGGGGGCCCGTTGTGTAGTAAACTATACATATATAAAAGTGTGTATGTGCTAAAGTTAGTAAATGCAATAAAATCTAAGAAATCAGTCTGCTTCGAAATATAAGAAAAGCAAATAACTTTGAATAGATGCGAGTTAAAATGTCAATTAATGTGCTGTCTGTCATGTCTATGTGATTTCTTTGTTGTGTCAATCATGGATGTGTGTTGGTCACATATTTTCATGTTTCAGGTCATTGCTTCGGTTGCAACGAAGACCTGAATCATGAAAATATGTGACCAACACACATCCCTGAGCTGTAGAGGTAAAAACCTTTTTCCAGAATATGAAAAATGGATCAAATGGAATGTAATAGCATATATTGAAGTGATTTTTTACTGTATTTTGCCTCGGAATTAGGTAAGATTTTTATTCATATTACAACTGAAAACGTGTGTTGCATCCGCATGCTCAGTTCATATAGAATTCTACATGTACAAAACTATGCATAGCTTTCTGCAGTCAGATGCCACAACGGGAATCGAACACTCGTAGTTTAGGCTACGAGCCGAGTACTCTACCGATTGTGCTATGGGGGTAAAAGGAGTTACAAAAACTCTAAATAATGTTCCTATATAGTATAGTGTCTTATGGTACATTATAGTGCATCATTACCAGTCTTGTATTTTCAGTTTTACTATGAAACAAAAGGTCACCCAATTCCGAGACAAAATACAGTGGAAAATAAATTCAATATATGCTATAACATACCATTTGTTCCATTTTTCATATTCTATACGATTTCTTCTGGCTCCATAGCTCAGTGGTTAGGGCACTCCCAGCAGGCACATGCCATTGGTTAAACCTTGAATCCACGTTGAAATGACATGATTTCAATGTTGAAACAATGTCATGTTCCTGCTGAGCCGGTCTCATAAACCAGGGGTCGTAAGTTCGATCCTCCCTGGGGGCCCGTTGTGTAGTAAACTATACATATATAAAAGTGTGTATGTGCTAAAGTTAGTAAATGCAATAAAATCTAAGAAATCAGTCTGCTTCGAAATATAAGAAAAGCAAATAACTTTGAATAGATGCGAGTTAAAATGTCAATTAATGTGCTGTCTGTCATGTCTATGTGATTTCTTTGTTGTGTCAATCATGGATGTGTGTTGGTCACATATTTTCATGTTTCAGGTCATTGCTTCGGTTGCAATGAAGACCTGAATCATGAAAATATGTGACCAACACACATCCCTGAGCTGTAGAGGTAAAAACCTTTTTCCAGAATATGAAAAATGGATCAAATGGAATGTAATAGCATATATTGAAGTGATTTTTTACTGTATTTTGCCTCGGAATTAGGTAAGATTTTTATTCATATTACAACTGAAAACGTGTGTTGCATCCGCATGCTCAGTTCATATAGAATTCTACATGTACAAAACTATGCATAGCTTTCTGCAGTCAGATGCCACAACGGGATTCGAACCGTCGCAGTTTAGATTACGAGCCGAGTACTCTACCGATTGTGCTATGTGGGTAAAAGGAGTTACAAAAAGTCTAAATAATGGACCTATATAGTGTCTTATGGTACATTATAGTGCATCATTACCAGTCTTGTATTTTCAGTTTTACTATGAAACAAAAGGTCACCCAATTCTGAGACAAAATACAGTGGAAAATAAATTCAATATATGCTATAACATACCATTTGTTCCATTTTTCATATTCTAAACGATTTCTTCTGGCTCCATAGCCCAGTGGTTACAGCACTCCCAGCAGGCACATGCCATTGTTTAAACCTTGAATCCACGTTGAAATGACATTATTTCAATGTTGAAACAATGTCATGTTCCTGCTGAGCCGGTCTCGTAAACCAGGGGTCGTAAGTTCGATCCTCCCTGGGGGCCCGCTGTGTAGTAAACTATACATATGTAAAAGTCTGTATGTGGTAAAGTTAGTAAATGCATTAATAGGCCAAAAAGTCAGTCTGCATCGAAATATAGTGACATTCTGTAAAATCGAGTACGTTTGAATAGATGTGTTAGAATTTCAATTAATGTGCTGTCTGTCACGTCTATGTGATTTCTTTACTGTGTCAATCAGGGATGTGTGTTGGACACATTAACATAATTCAGGTCTTCATTACAACCGAAATTAAAGCATCAAAAATTTCTCCAGTATCACTCGTTCGTTTCATGCCTCCATAGCTCAGTGGTTAGAGCACTGGTCTTGTAAACCAGGGGTCGGGAGTTCGATCCTCCCTGGGGGCTACTGCAATAAAAAGTTCGTGTAATCAAGAATATACATGTCGCCTGGCACAGACTAAATGCCTGTAGTGAAAGAAATGTATGTTAAGATCTCAGATAGGTATAAATGTATCCATATCCTAAAAAATCTAAAGGTTAATTAGCAAAGCTGTGATAAATTATATGTGTGCTTCAATCTCAAAATTGATAATTGTATTATAATCGGTTGCTGTTTGTTGATCCAGGGCCTGTTAATAACTAAGATGTTTTACATGAATAAATGAAAATACAAGACTGGTAATGATGCACTATAATGTACAATCAATTATTATATAGGTCCATTATTTAGATATATCAAAAGTCCTTTTGCCCCCATAGCTCAATGGGTAGAGTACTCGGCTCGTAATCTAAACTGAGACGGTTCGAATCCCATTGGGGCATCTGCCTGCAGAAAGCTATGCATACAGGGCCTGTCAATAACTAAGATGTTTTACATGAATAAATGAAAATACAAGACTGGTAATGATGCACTATAATGTACAATCAGCTACTATATAGGTCCATTATTTAGATATTTCAAAAGTCCTTTTTCCCCCATAGCTCAATGGGTAGAGTACTCGGCTCGTAATCTAAACTGCGACGGTTCGAATCCCATTGGGGCATCTGACTGCAGAAAGCTATGCATACTTTTGTACATGTAGAATTCTATATGAACTGTGCATGCGGATGCAACACACGTATTCAGTTGTAACATGAAACAAAATGTTATTAAATCCGAAGGAAAATACAGAAAATTACCTCAATATATGCTATAACATACCTTTTGTTCCATTTTTCATAATCTGAATGAATTTTTATGCCACCATAGCTCAGTGGTTAGAGCACTGGTCTCGTAAACCAGGGGTCGTGAGTTCGATCCTCACTGGGGGCTCGCTGGGTGGTAAACTATACAATTAAAGAAGTGATAAAGTTAGTAAATGCAATAAAATCTAAGAAGTCAGTTAACAACGGGAATCGAACACTCGTAGTTTAGGCTACGAGCCGAGTACTCTACCGATTGTGCTATGGGGGTAAAAGGAGTTACAAAAACTCTAAATAATGTTCCTATATAGTATAGTGTCTTATGGTACATTATAGTGCATCATTACCAGTCTTGTATTTTCAGTTTTACTATGAAACAAAAGGTCACCCAATTCCGAGACAAAATACAGTGGAAAATAAATTCAATATATGCTATAACATACCATTTGTTCCATTTTTCATATTCTATACGATTTCTTCTGGCTCCATAGCTCAGTGGTTAGGGCACTCCCAGCAGGCACATGCCATTGGTTAAACCTTGAATCCACGTTGAAATGACATGATTTCAATGTTGAAACAATGTCATGTTCCTGCTGAGCCGGTCTCATAAACCAGGGGTCGTAAGTTCGATCCTCCCTGGGGGCCCGTTGTGTAGTAAACTATACATATATAAAAGTGTGTATGTGCTAAAGTTAGTAAATGCAATAAAATCTAAGAAATCAGTCTGCTTCGAAATATAAGAAAAGCAAATAACTTTGAATAGATGCGAGTTAAAATGTCAATTAATGTGCTGTCTGTCATGTCTATGTGATTTCTTTGTTGTGTCAATCATGGATGTGTGTTGGTCACATATTTTCATGTTTCAGGTCATTGCTTCGGTTGCAATGAAGACCTGAATCATGAAAATATGTGACCAACACACATCCCTGAGCTGTAGAGGTAAAAACCTTTTTCCAGAATATGAAAAATGGATCAAATGGAATGTAATAGCATATATTGAAGTGATTTTTTACTGTATTTTGCCTCGGAATTAGGTAAGATTTTTATTCATATTACAACTGAAAACGTGTGTTGCATCCGCATGCTCAGTTCATATAGAATTCTACATGTACAAAACTATGCATAGCTTTCTGCAGTCAGATGCCACAACGGGATTCGAACCGTCGCAGTTTAGATTACGAGCCGAGTACTCTACCGATTGTGCTATGTGGGTAAAAGGAGTTACAAAAAGTCTAAATAATGGACCTATATAGTGTCTTATGGTACATTATAGTGCATCATTACCAGTCTTGTATTTTCAGTTTTACTATGAAACAAAAGGTCACCCAATTCTGAGACAAAATACAGTGGAAAATAAATTCAATATATGCTATAACATACCATTTGTTCCATTTTTCATATTCTAAACGATTTCTTCTGGCTCCATAGCCCAGTGGTTACAGCACTCCCAGCAGGCACATGCCATTGTTTAAACCTTGAATCCACGTTGAAATGACATTATTTCAATGTTGAAACAATGTCATGTTCCTGCTGAGCCGGTCTCGTAAACCAGGGGTCGTAAGTTCGATCCTCCCTGGGGGCCCGCTGTGTAGTAAACTATACATATGTAAAAGTCTGTATGTGGTAAAGTTAGTAAATGCATTAATAGGCCAAAAAGTCAGTCTGCATCGAAATATAGTGACATTCTGTAAAATCGAGTACGTTTGAATAGATGTGTTAGAATTTCAATTAATGTGCTGTCTGTCACGTCTATGTGATTTCTTTACTGTGTCAATCAGGGATGTGTGTTGGACACATTAACATAATTCAGGTCTTCATTACAACCGAAATTAAAGCATCAAAAATTTCTCCAGTATCACTCGTTCGTTTCATGCCTCCATAGCTCAGTGGTTAGAGCACTGGTCTTGTAAACCAGGGGTCGGGAGTTCGATCCTCCCTGGGGGCTACTGCAATAAAAAGTTCGTGTAATCAAGAATATACATGTCGCCTGGCACAGACTAAATGCCTGTAGTGAAAGAAATGTATGTTAAGATCTCAGATAGGTATAAATGTATCCATATCCTAAAAAATCTAAAGGTTAATTAGCAAAGCTGTGATAAATTATATGTGTGCTTCAATCTCAAAATTGATAATTGTATTATAATCGGTTGCTGTTTGTTGATCCAGGGCCTGTTAATAACTAAGATGTTTTACATGAATAAATGAAAATACAAGACTGGTAATGATGCACTATAATGTACAATCAATTATTATATAGGTCCATTATTTAGATATATCAAAAGTCCTTTTGCCCCCATAGCTCAATGGGTAGAGTACTCGGCTCGTAATCTAAACTGAGACGGTTCGAATCCCATTGGGGCATCTGCCTGCAGAAAGCTATGCATACAGGGCCTGTCAATAACTAAGATGTTTTACATGAATAAATGAAAATACAAGACTGGTAATGATGCACTATAATGTACAATCAGCTACTATATAGGTCCATTATTTAGATATTTCAAAAGTCCTTTTTCCCCCATAGCTCAATGGGTAGAGTACTCGGCTCGTAATCTAAACTGCGACGGTTCGAATCCCATTGGGGCATCTGACTGCAGAAAGCTATGCATACTTTTGTACATGTAGAATTCTATATGAACTGTGCATGCGGATGCAACACACGTATTCAGTTGTAACATGAAACAAAATGTTATTAAATCCGAAGGAAAATACAGAAAATTACCTCAATATATGCTATAACATACCTTTTGTTCCATTTTTCATAATCTGAATGAATTTTTATGCCACCATAGCTCAGTGGTTAGAGCACTGGTCTCGTAAACCAGGGGTCGTGAGTTCGATCCTCACTGGGGGCTCGCTGGGTGGTAAACTATACAATTAAAGAAGTGATAAAGTTAGTAAATGCAATAAAATCTAAGAAGTCAGTTAACAACGGGAATCGAACACTCGTAGTTTAGGCTACGAGCCGAGTACTCTACCGATTGTGCTATGGGGGTAAAAGGAGTTACAAAAACTCTAAATAATGTTCCTATATAGTATAGTGTCTTATGGTACATTATAGTGCATCATTACCAGTCTTGTATTTTCAGTTTTACTATGAAACAAAAGGTCACCCAATTCCGAGACAAAATACAGTGGAAAATAAATTCAATATATGCTATAACATACCATTTGTTCCATTTTTCATATTCTATACGATTTCTTCTGGCTCCATAGCTCAGTGGTTAGGGCACTCCCAGCAGGCACATGCCATTGGTTAAACCTTGAATCCACGTTGAAATGACATGATTTCAATGTTGAAACAATGTCATGTTCCTGCTGAGCCGGTCTCATAAACCAGGGGTCGTAAGTTCGATCCTCCCTGGGGGCCCGTTGTGTAGTAAACTATACATATATAAAAGTGTGTATGTGCTAAAGTTAGTAAATGCAATAAAATCTAAGAAATCAGTCTGCTTCGAAATATAAGAAAAGCAAATAACTTTGAATAGATGCGAGTTAAAATGTCAATTAATGTGCTGTCTGTCATGTCTATGTGATTTCTTTGTTGTGTCAATCATGGATGTGTGTTGGTCACATATTTTCATGTTTCAGGTCATTGCTTCGGTTGCAATGAAGACCTGAATCATGAAAATATGTGACCAACACACATCCCTGAGCTGTAGAGGTAAAAACCTTTTTCCAGAATATGAAAAATGGATCAAATGGAATGTAATAGCATATATTGAAGTGATTTTTTACTGTATTTTGCCTCGGAATTAGGTAAGATTTTTATTCATATTACAACTGAAAACGTGTGTTGCATCCGCATGCTCAGTTCATATAGAATTCTACATGTACAAAACTATGCATAGCTTTCTGCAGTCAGATGCCACAACGGGATTCGAACCGTCGCAGTTTAGATTACGAGCCGAGTACTCTACCGATTGTGCTATGTGGGTAAAAGGAGTTACAAAAAGTCTAAATAATGGACCTATATAGTGTCTTATGGTACATTATAGTGCATCATTACCAGTCTTGTATTTTCAGTTTTACTATGAAACAAAAGGTCACCCAATTCTGAGACAAAATACAGTGGAAAATAAATTCAATATATGCTATAACATACCATTTGTTCCATTTTTCATATTCTAAACGATTTCTTCTGGCTCCATAGCCCAGTGGTTACAGCACTCCCAGCAGGCACATGCCATTGTTTAAACCTTGAATCCACGTTGAAATGACATTATTTCAATGTTGAAACAATGTCATGTTCCTGCTGAGCCGGTCTCGTAAACCAGGGGTCGTAAGTTCGATCCTCCCTGGGGGCCCGCTGTGTAGTAAACTATACATATGTAAAAGTCTGTATGTGGTAAAGTTAGTAAATGCATTAATAGGCCAAAAAGTCAGTCTGCATCGAAATATAGTGACATTCTGTAAAATCGAGTACGTTTGAATAGATGTGTTAGAATTTCAATTAATGTGCTGTCTGTCACGTCTATGTGATTTCTTTACTGTGTCAATCAGGGATGTGTGTTGGACACATTAACATAATTCAGGTCTTCATTACAACCGAAATTAAAGCATCAAAAATTTCTCCAGTATCACTCGTTCGTTTCATGCCTCCATAGCTCAGTGGTTAGAGCACTGGTCTTGTAAACCAGGGGTCGGGAGTTCGATCCTCCCTGGGGGCTACTGCAATAAAAAGTTCGTGTAATCAAGAATATACATGTCGCCTGGCACAGACTAAATGCCTGTAGTGAAAGAAATGTATGTTAAGATCTCAGATAGGTATAAATGTATCCATATCCTAAAAAATCTAAAGGTTAATTAGCAAAGCTGTGATAAATTATATGTGTGCTTCAATCTCAAAATTGATAATTGTATTATAATCGGTTGCTGTTTGTTGATCCAGGGCCTGTTAATAACTAAGATGTTTTACATGAATAAATGAAAATACAAGACTGGTAATGATGCACTATAATGTACAATCAATTATTATATAGGTCCATTATTTAGATATATCAAAAGTCCTTTTGCCCCCATAGCTCAATGGGTAGAGTACTCGGCTCGTAATCTAAACTGAGACGGTTCGAATCCCATTGGGGCATCTGCCTGCAGAAAGCTATGCATACAGGGCCTGTCAATAACTAAGATGTTTTACATGAATAAATGAAAATACAAGACTGGTAATGATGCACTATAATGTACAATCAGCTACTATATAGGTCCATTATTTAGATATTTCAAAAGTCCTTTTTCCCCCATAGCTCAATGGGTAGAGTACTCGGCTCGTAATCTAAACTGCGACGGTTCGAATCCCATTGGGGCATCTGACTGCAGAAAGCTATGCATACTTTTGTACATGTAGAATTCTATATGAACTGTGCATGCGGATGCAACACACGTATTCAGTTGTAACATGAAACAAAATGTTATTAAATCCGAAGGAAAATACAGAAAATTACCTCAATATATGCTATAACATACCTTTTGTTCCATTTTTCATAATCTGAATGAATTTTTATGCCACCATAGCTCAGTGGTTAGAGCACTGGTCTCGTAAACCAGGGGTCGTGAGTTCGATCCTCACTGGGGGCTCGCTGGGTGGTAAACTATACAATTAAAGAAGTGATAAAGTTAGTAAATGCAATAAAATCTAAGAAGTCAGTTAACAACGGGAATCGAACACTCGTAGTTTAGGCTACGAGCCGAGTACTCTACCGATTGTGCTATGGGGGTAAAAGGAGTTACAAAAACTCTAAATAATGTTCCTATATAGTATAGTGTCTTATGGTACATTATAGTGCATCATTACCAGTCTTGTATTTTCAGTTTTACTATGAAACAAAAGGTCACCCAATTCCGAGACAAAATACAGTGGAAAATAAATTCAATATATGCTATAACATACCATTTGTTCCATTTTTCATATTCTATACGATTTCTTCTGGCTCCATAGCTCAGTGGTTAGGGCACTCCCAGCAGGCACATGCCATTGGTTAAACCTTGAATCCACGTTGAAATGACATGATTTCAATGTTGAAACAATGTCATGTTCCTGCTGAGCCGGTCTCATAAACCAGGGGTCGTAAGTTCGATCCTCCCTGGGGGCCCGTTGTGTAGTAAACTATACATATATAAAAGTGTGTATGTGCTAAAGTTAGTAAATGCAATAAAATCTAAGAAATCAGTCTGCTTCGAAATATAAGAAAAGCAAATAACTTTGAATAGATGCGAGTTAAAATGTCAATTAATGTGCTGTCTGTCATGTCTATGTGATTTCTTTGTTGTGTCAATCATGGATGTGTGTTGGTCACATATTTTCATGTTTCAGGTCATTGCTTCGGTTGCAATGAAGACCTGAATCATGAAAATATGTGACCAACACACATCCCTGAGCTGTAGAGGTAAAAACCTTTTTCCAGAATATGAAAAATGGATCAAATGGAATGTAATAGCATATATTGAAGTGATTTTTTACTGTATTTTGCCTCGGAATTAGGTAAGATTTTTATTCATATTACAACTGAAAACGTGTGTTGCATCCGCATGCTCAGTTCATATAGAATTCTACATGTACAAAACTATGCATAGCTTTCTGCAGTCAGATGCCACAACGGGATTCGAACCGTCGCAGTTTAGATTACGAGCCGAGTACTCTACCGATTGTGCTATGTGGGTAAAAGGAGTTACAAAAAGTCTAAATAATGGACCTATATAGTGTCTTATGGTACATTATAGTGCATCATTACCAGTCTTGTATTTTCAGTTTTACTATGAAACAAAAGGTCACCCAATTCTGAGACAAAATACAGTGGAAAATAAATTCAATATATGCTATAACATACCATTTGTTCCATTTTTCATATTCTAAACGATTTCTTCTGGCTCCATAGCCCAGTGGTTACAGCACTCCCAGCAGGCACATGCCATTGTTTAAACCTTGAATCCACGTTGAAATGACATTATTTCAATGTTGAAACAATGTCATGTTCCTGCTGAGCCGGTCTCGTAAACCAGGGGTCGTAAGTTCGATCCTCCCTGGGGGCCCGCTGTGTAGTAAACTATACATATGTAAAAGTCTGTATGTGGTAAAGTTAGTAAATGCATTAATAGGCCAAAAAGTCAGTCTGCATCGAAATATAGTGACATTCTGTAAAATCGAGTACGTTTGAATAGATGTGTTAGAATTTCAATTAATGTGCTGTCTGTCACGTCTATGTGATTTCTTTACTGTGTCAATCAGGGATGTGTGTTGGACACATTAACATAATTCAGGTCTTCATTACAACCGAAATTAAAGCATCAAAAATTTCTCCAGTATCACTCGTTCGTTTCATGCCTCCATAGCTCAGTGGTTAGAGCACTGGTCTTGTAAACCAGGGGTCGGGAGTTCGATCCTCCCTGGGGGCTACTGCAATAAAAAGTTCGTGTAATCAAGAATATACATGTCGCCTGGCACAGACTAAATGCCTGTAGTGAAAGAAATGTATGTTAAGATCTCAGATAGGTATAAATGTATCCATATCCTAAAAAATCTAAAGGTTAATTAGCAAAGCTGTGATAAATTATATGTGTGCTTCAATCTCAAAATTGATAATTGTATTATAATCGGTTGCTGTTTGTTGATCCAGGGCCTGTTAATAACTAAGATGTTTTACATGAATAAATGAAAATACAAGACTGGTAATGATGCACTATAATGTACAATCAATTATTATATAGGTCCATTATTTAGATATTTCAAAAGTCCTTTTGCCCCCATAGCTCAATGGGTAGAGTACTCGGCTCGTAATCTAAACTGAGACGGTTCGAATCCCATTGGGGCATCTGCCTGCAGAAAGCTATGCATACAGGGCCTGTCAATAACTAAGATGTTTTACATGAATAAATGAAAATACAAGACTGGTAATGATGCACTATAATGTACAATCAGCTACTATATAGGTCCATTATTTAGATATTTCAAAAGTCCTTTTTCCCCCATAGCTCAATGGGTAGAGTACTCGGCTCGTAATCTAAACTGCGACGGTTCGAATCCCATTGGGGCATCTGACTGCAGAAAGCTATGCATACTTTTGTACATGTAGAATTCTATATGAACTGTGCATGCGGATGCAACACACGTATTCAGTTGTAACATGAAACAAAATGTTATTAAATCCGAAGGAAAATACAGAAAATTACCTCAATATATGCTATAACATACCATTTGTTCCATTTTTCATAATCTGAATGAATTTTTATGCCACCATAGCTCAGTGGTTAGAGCACTGGTCTCGTAAACCAGGGGTCGTGAGTTCGATCCTCACTGGGGGCTCGCTGGGTGGTAAACTATACAATTAAAGAAGTGATAAAGTTAGTAAATGCAATAAAATCTAAGAAGTCAGTTAACAACGGGAATCGAACACTCGTAGTTTAGGCTACGAGCCGAGTACTCTACCGATTGTGCTATGGGGGTAAAAGGAGTTACAAAAACTCTAAATAATGTTCCTATATAGTATAGTGTCTTATGGTACATTATAGTGCATCATTACCAGTCTTG
The DNA here is from genome assembly GCA_034401795.1 of Chaetoderma sp. LZ-2023a. Taxonomy (NCBI): domain Eukaryota; kingdom Metazoa; phylum Mollusca; class Caudofoveata; order Chaetodermatida; family Chaetodermatidae; genus Chaetoderma; species Chaetoderma sp. LZ-2023a. The sequence goes on from CM067367.1 coordinate 49,087,584, forward strand.
TATTTTCAGTTTTACTATGAAACAAAAGGTCACCCAATTCCGAGACAAAATACAGTGGAAAATAAATTCAATATATGCTATAACATACCATTTGTTCCATTTTTCATATTCTATACGATTTCTTCTGGCTCCATAGCTCAGTGGTTAGGGCACTCCCAGCAGGCACATGCCATTGGTTAAACCTTGAATCCACGTTGAAATGACATGATTTCAATGTTGAAACAATGTCATGTTCCTGCTGAGCCGGTCTCATAAACCAGGGGTCGTAAGTTCGATCCTCCCTGGGGGCCCGTTGTGTAGTAAACTATACATATATAAAAGTGTGTATGTGCTAAAGTTAGTAAATGCAATAAAATCTAAGAAATCAGTCTGCTTCGAAATATAAGAAAAGCAAATAACTTTGAATAGATGCGAGTTAAAATGTCAATTAATGTGCTGTCTGTCATGTCTATGTGATTTCTTTGTTGTGTCAATCATGGATGTGTGTTGGTCACATATTTTCATGTTTCAGGTCATTGCTTCGGTTGCAATGAAGACCTGAATCATGAAAATATGTGACCAACACACATCCCTGAGCTGTAGAGGTAAAAACCTTTTTCCAGAATATGAAAAATGGATCAAATGGAATGTAATAGCATATATTGAAGTGATTTTTTACTGTATTTTGCCTCGGAATTAGGTAAGATTTTTATTCATATTACAACTGAAAACGTGTGTTGCATCCGCATGCTCAGTTCATATAGAATTCTACATGTACAAAACTATGCATAGCTTTCTGCAGTCAGATGCCACAACGGGATTCGAACCGTCGCAGTTTAGATTACGAGCCGAGTACTCTACCGATTGTGCTATGTGGGTAAAAGGAGTTACAAAAAGTCTAAATAATGGACCTATATAGTGTCTTATGGTACATTATAGTGCATCATTACCAGTCTTGTATTTTCAGTTTTACTATGAAACAAAAGGTCACCCAATTCTGAGACAAAATACAGTGGAAAATAAATTCAATATATGCTATAACATACCATTTGTTCCATTTTTCATATTCTAAACGATTTCTTCTGGCTCCATAGCCCAGTGGTTACAGCACTCCCAGCAGGCACATGCCATTGTTTAAACCTTGAATCCACGTTGAAATGACATTATTTCAATGTTGAAACAATGTCATGTTCCTGCTGAGCCGGTCTCGTAAACCAGGGGTCGTAAGTTCGATCCTCCCTGGGGGCCCGCTGTGTAGTAAACTATACATATGTAAAAGTCTGTATGTGGTAAAGTTAGTAAATGCATTAATAGGCCAAAAAGTCAGTCTGCATCGAAATATAGTGACATTCTGTAAAATCGAGTACGTTTGAATAGATGTGTTAGAATTTCAATTAATGTGCTGTCTGTCACGTCTATGTGATTTCTTTACTGTGTCAATCAGGGATGTGTGTTGGACACATTAACATAATTCAGGTCTTCATTACAACCGAAATTAAACTATCAAAAATTTCTCCAGTATCACTCGTTCGTTTCATGCCTCCATAGCTCAGTGGTTAGAGCACTGGTCTTGTAAACCAGGGGTCGGGAGTTCGATCCTCCCTGGGGGCTACTGCAATAAAAAGTTCGTGTAATCAAGAATATACATGTCGCCTGGCACAGACTAAATGCCTGTAGTGAAAGAAATGTATGTTAAGATCTCAGATAGGTATAAATGTATCCATATCCTAAAAAATCTAAAGGTTAATTAGCAAAGCTGTGATAAATTATATGTGTGCTTCAATCTCAAAATTGATAATTGTATTATAATCGGTTGCTGTTTGTTGATCCAGGGCCTGTTAATAACTAAGATGTTTTACATGAATAAATGAAAATACAAGACTGGTAATGATGCACTATAATGTACAATCAATTATTATATAGGTCCATTATTTAGATATATCAAAAGTCCTTTTGCCCCCATAGCTCAATGGGTAGAGTACTCGGCTCGTAATCTAAACTGAGACTGTTCGAATCCCATTGGGGCATCTGCCTGCAGAAAGCTATGCATACAGGGCCTGTCAATAACTAAGATGTTTTACATGAATAAATGAAAATACAAGACTGGTAATGATGCACTATAATGTACAATCAGCTACTATATAGGTCCATTATTTAGATATTTCAAAAGTCCTTTTTCCCCCATAGCTCAATGGGTAGAGTACTCGGCTCGTAATCTAAACTGCGACGGTTCGAATCCCATTGGGGCATCTGACTGCAGAAAGCTATGCATACTTTTGTACATGTAGAATTCTATATGAACTGTGCATGCGGATGCAACACACGTATTCAGTTGTAACATGAAACAAAATGTTATTAAATCCGAAGGAAAATACAGAAAATTACCTCAATATATGCTATAACATACCTTTTGTTCCATTTTTCATAATTTGAATGAATTTTTATGCCACCATAGCTCAGTGGTTAGAGCACTGGTGGATTCAGTCTTTGGTTGTCATACTGTGTAGACGTGTTTACTCAGTACTCATATCCAAGCCCAGAATTTCAGTTGTATAATCTAAGTGTTATACAGTGTTAGTGCGTTAGTGATTGTTTTTTATATAGCTTCTTTAATAACTTTTGGATATCAATCTGTTCTGCTCTCCCTGGCCAAGATGGCTACGGGAGGGGTAGTAAACCCTCCTAATGAGGGTAGAGTGAGTAACAACTCACGGAATTATAAGAAAGAGGCAACTGTTGAGATAATTGTTAATGACAATTTACGTGTAAAGCCAGATGTAATATTAAAAAATGTTTGTGAAATTTGTGGTGTTGATTCTATCTATGCTATTGTGAAGAAGAGAATGGATGCTTATGAGATAACAATGTGTGATAAGGATAAAGCGTTTCAACTGTCGGATGGATTAACTATTGAAGGTGAGCACTTTGACTGTAAGATGCTAATTAATGAAAACATTGTGGTTTCTTTTATGTATCTGCCAGCTTATATCACTGATGATGAGATTAGGGAGAAGCTTGAAAATTATGGTGTTATACTCAAATCTGCTATTACAAGAAAGTGCTATAAGAATACTGATATTGCAGATGGCACACGCTTCGTAACATGCAAATTTCCTAGCGAAATAAAATCATTGCCGTACAGTGTAAAATTTAATACAGTTGATGGCCAGCAATATTTCCGTGTTATTCACAATGAACAACAAAAGGTTTGCTCAAACTGTCTCTCTCCTAATCATTTAATCCGTGAGTGTCCAAGTTTTGCCTGCTGGAAGTGTAAATTACCTGGACACCGTGCTAGATTTTGCACTCAGCTATGCGAGATGTGTGGAAGATTTGCACGGGAATGTAGTTGTAAAACTGATTTTAATCCTTTGAACTTAAACAAGTTATCTGATTATGAGATTGGTCCCAGCAGAAAAACTATTAACTCTGATAGACGTGAACTAAAGCGAAAATTGAGACCCGGTAATAATGAATTAGATGAACATGATTTTCCTATTCTGAGTCCACCCAGGCGAGATAACAAAATTGCCAGAGAAGAAAGGAATGCAGGGATTGTAAATGAGGATGAAGGGTATTTGGAGTCGGTGATTGATATGTGTGATAATAATGATGTTAATGTTTCAACTTCGCACACACAAGTTAAAGTTAATGATGATGAGGGGCATCTGGAGTCGGTGATTGATATGTGTGATAATAATGATGTTAATGTTTCAACTTCAGACACACAAGTTAAAGTTAATGATGATGATTGTGCTGATCAGTTCATTGTTAACAAATCAATTGAGGCGGATGGTGATGGGATGGACTGGTTTGAACCGACTGATGAGTATATACACCCTTCAGGCGTTGTTAAAGCCAACCCAAGCCAGCCACTACTTGACATGGACCATTTTAACAATAGTGAAATTACAAATGGTGATGTGGTTAAAGCTTCTGAGGATTCAGTCTTTGGTTGTCATACTGTGTAGACGTGTTTACTCAGTGCTCATATCCAAGCCCAGAATTTCAGTTGTATAATCTAAGTGTTATACAGTGTTAGTGCGTTAGTGATTGTTTTTTATATAGCTTCTTTAATAACTTTTGGATATCAATCTGTTCTGCTCTCCCTGGCCAAGATGGCTACGGGAGGGGTAGTAAACCCTCCTAATGAGGGTAGAGTGAGTAACAACTCACGGAATTATAAGAAAGAGGCAACTGTTGAGATAATTGTTAATGACAATTTACGTGTAAAGCCAGATGTAATATTAAAAAATGTTTGTGAAATTTGTGGTGTTGATTCTATCTATGCTATTGTGAAGAAGAGAATGGATGCTTATGAGATAACAATGTGTGATAAGGATAAAGCGTTTCAACTGTCGGATGGATTAACTATTGAAGGTGAGCACTTTGACTGTAAGATGCTAATTAATGAAAACATTGTGGTTTCTTTTATGTATCTGCCAGCTTATATCACTGATGATGAGATTAGGGAGAAGCTTGAAAATTATGGTGTTATACTCAAATCTGCTATTACAAGAAAGTGCTATAAGAATACTGATATTGCAGATGGCACACGCTTCGTAACATGCAAATTTCCTAGCGAAATAAAATCATTGCCGTACAGTGTAAAATTTAATACAGTTGATGGCCAGCAATATTTCCGTGTTATTCACAATGAACAACAAAAGGTTTGCTCAAACTGTCTCTCTCCTAATCATTTAATCCGTGAGTGTCCAAGTTTTGCCTGCTGGAAGTGTAAATTACCTGGACACCGTGCTAGATTTTGCACTCAGCTATGCGAGATGTGTGGAAGATTTGCACGGGAATGTAGTTGTAAAACTGATTTTAATCCTTTGAACTTAAACAAGTTATCTGATTATGAGATTGGTCCCAGCAGAAAAACTATTAACTCTGATAGACGTGAACTAAAGCGAAAATTGAGACCCGGTAATAATGAATTAGATGAACATGATTTTCCTACTCTGAGTCCACCCAGGCGAGATAACAAAATTGCCAGAGAAGAAAGGAATGCAGGGATTGTAAATGAGGATGAAGGGTATTTGGAGTCGGTGATTGATATGTGTGATAATAATGATGTTAATGTTTCAACTTCGCACACACAAGTTAAAGTTAATGATGATGAGGGGCATCTGGAGTCGGTGATTGATATGTGTGATAATAATGATGTTAATGTTTCAACTTCAGACACACAAGTTAAAGTTAATGATGATGATTGTGCTGATCAGTTCATTGTTAACAAATCAATTGAGGCGGATGGTGATGGGATGGACTGGTTTGAACCGACTGATGAGTATATACACCCTTCAGGCGTTGTTAAAGCCAACCCAAGCCAGCCACTACTTGACATGGACCATTTTAACAATAGTGAAATTACAAATGGTGAAGTGGTTAAAGCTTCTGATTCCCAACCCATAGACCTAGGTTCGATTCCAAGTAATACCATAACAGAACAAAATAATACAAGTAGTTTAGTGGATAGTGAAAACATAGTTGGAAATAACTCATGTGATAATAGCTGTTCAGAAATAGGTGAGTCGTCTACAAACAATGATATCAAGCAGGTTGACTACAGCAGTTCACCAAGCACTGACATGAACACTGCTCAAATTGACACTGAAAAACACAAGCCATTGAGTCTAGATGGAAAATTCAGATTCAAGTATACCAAGCCACCAATCCTAAAGAAAAATAGAAACAAACAAAGTCCAGTGCGTGATAAAACATAATGTATTGTACACTGATCCGGCTGTCTTTTCCTCTTTTTGTTATTTTAGCTATGCTTAGAATTGCCTCATATAATGTAAATGGAATGAGAAATGTAAGCAATTTTGAAAGGCTTGTGGGTTTAATGAATGACAATCACTATGACATCATGCTCATTCAAGAAACTTTTTGGAATAATGAATGGACTGAATTATTAAAGCGAAAGTTCATTGGTGAAATATATTACAGCAATGCCTCGAATGACAGAAGAGGTGTGGCTGCCCTAATTAAGAATAATCTTAAAGATGCTGTTTCCTTTGTTGACAAAGATGATGATGGTCGTTTTATGCACATCAAATGTAATATTAATGATAAGTTATTAAATATTTTTAACATTTATGCCCCTAATATTGCAAGTGAAAGGTATAATTTTTTTAACTATGTTAATAACAAAATTGGTTTAATAGAACATATTATTATTGCTGGTGACTTTAATGTTACATTGTCTGCTATAGATAAATACCCTACAAAGAATTACATACCAGATAAGTCAAGTGCATTTCTAAAGCAGTGTATGGCAAACAAAAGGCTTGAAGATATTTGGAGGTGGCGCTATCCCATGCGCAAGCAATATTCCCGAAGGGGCTTAGCAGATAGTATGTTAACACAAAGTCGGATTGATTACTTTCTGCTAAGCACCTCTCTTAAGCCTTTTGTTACATACATTGGTTATTCTCAAACAAGTAAAAGTGACCACTCTATTGTTAATTTACTTCTGGATTTTAATTGTCAGGAAAAAGGCCCAGGTTCATGGGTTTTGAATAACTCTGTTCTAATAGATGAGGACTATCAAAATGGAATTGCAAATTTAATAGAAGAACAGAGAAATTCTGATTTATATTCTACATCCTTTTTGATATGGTGGGACAATTTAAAATATGCAATAAAGTCCTACTCACAGAGATATTGTCGACAGAAAAGTTATCAAAAACGTGAAAAGATGACAAAGGTACAATTTCAGCTTGAAAAAGAGCTAAGTAAAAATTATGTCAATGCAGAATATATTGCCCAATTAGAGTATGATTTAAAGACCATCGAGGAAAATGTATGCATGGGAGCTATATTGCGTTCTAAGGCTCAGTGGTCCTTGGAAGGCGAAAGATCCACCCATTTTTTTCTAGGATTAGAGAGGCATCGGCAAACAGGCAATACGATTAATACCTTATATAATGAGAATGGTGAAATTTTGACAGATACTTTTTCTATATTAAATAGAGTACAAGAATATTATACAGAGTTGTATGCTCATAAGGGTACTGATGAAAATGAACGTCATAAAATATTATCTACTATTTCCAATGATGTCCCTGAATCTGATCAACATGAGTGTGATAGTAATGTAACTACAGCTGAAATAAAAACATCACTCTTCAGTATGAAAAGGAACAAGAGCCCTGGCAGAGATGGAATAACCACTGAATTTTACCGATGCTTTTATCACATTTTTGAGCCTTTGTTCTTAAAACTTATTAATGAAATAGAAAAAGAAGGAACACTAAGTAGAACTATGAAAAATGGCATGATTACTTTAATATATAAAAAGGGAGATAAGCAGGAAATTACAAATTGGCGCCCAATAACATTATTAAATGTAGACTACAAAGTTTTTGCTAAGGTAATGGCTAATCGCTTGAAGCATGTCCTGCCTAAAATTATTAACCAAAACCAAACATGCTGTGTGCCGGGTAGAGACATTTCAGACAATGTAGCCAACATAAGAGACATAATTGAATATGCCAATTACACAGGCATAGAAGGTTACCTTCTTAAGATTGACCAACAAAAAGCATTTGATATGGTTGCCCATGAATATCTTTTTGAAATACTCAGCAGGTTTGGTTTTGGCGACCGGTTCCAAAAATGGATTAAAATAATGTATACAGAAATTTATAGTGCAGTAAAAAACAATGGACACCTGACTCAATTCTTTCCTATTAGTAGGAGTGTCAGACAAGGTTGCCCCATCTCTGCCATGCTTTATGTGATATCAGCTGAACCCTTAGCCAGACTAGTTCATGCATCTACTAACATAATTGGAATAGAAATTGGAGACAGCCACCACAAATCTCTTTTGTATCAGCATGCAGATGACACTACTATCACAGTAAGTGATTCTGCATCATTACATAATGCTCTTGAAATTATGGAACAGTACAGTAGATCAAGTGGTGGCATGATAAATTATACTAAATCTGAGGTAATGGCTTTGGGTTCAGCTTCTGTACCGAGTGAAATAAAAAACAAGATTAATGTTAAAGATGACTCTATAGAAATATTAGGGGTGTGTCTTGGGAGAAACAAGACATTTTGTAATGAAAGGAACTGGGCTAAAAAAGTGAAAAATATAAAAATGTTGTTAGGATTTTGGAAAAATAGAGATATTAATATAAAAGGACGTGCAGAAGTAATTAATTCTCTATTAATGTCAAAACTTTGGTACATGCTTAATGTTCAACCCATTCCTGAATGGGCTATCACTGAAATTACTAAAGCCTGCATCGATTTTCTGTGGAAAGGTGCACACCTTGTTAAGTATAAAACAATTATTGGTGAACGGAAAATGGGTGGTTTGAACATACCAGATATAAAACTCAAAATGATGTCTTTCAGACTTAAAATGTTAAGTCGGTACCTCGATGATGATTATGATGCTCTATGGACACATGTCTTTAATTTCTTTGCGAAGAAATGTATCAACAGCGAAAAACAATACAGTATTTTATTCATGAAACTGCCAAAGAGCATTCTAAAATGTGTGCCACAATATTATCAGGAAATCCTACTGTCATGGCATGAATTTACTAAACATGGCTATGTTGAAATAAATGACTGGTATAACATTGTAAATCAGCCCATTTTTCATAATCCGAAGATCTCTATCAACAACAAACCATTAACATCTGAACATTTAGAAAGAGCTGGGATAACAACATTAAAAGATATTATTTATGAATATGTTCCAGGTTTCCTGCCCAGTATGGCCATTTCTGAGCTCGTGGAAGAATATGTCGATGACATAGACACAATTGCCATTGAAAAATGTTATAATATTTTAATGCAAGTAATTCCGCATGAATGGCAATCAATCATAAATTCCGATAAATTAGACCATACAAAGAAACCATTAGAAATTATATCAGACAATCTCATTATAACAATAAGAAAATTAAAATCGAAAATCTTTTATAATCTTCTTCGGAAAAAGAATTATGAAGAGCCAACTTCCCAGCTTTTTTGGAGCAATATTTTCCAAGATTTTGAATTATCTCGAATATGGCAAGTTGTTCACATGCCCTTAAAATCACCTGAGCTAGTAGATTTAGATTTTAGAATTGCGCACAATAGTATATTTACTATGAAGAAACTTAAACGAATTGGTAAGGTTGACAGCGATCTATGTCCAATTTGTAAAAAGGAACAAGAAACATTATTACACCTCTTTTTAGAATGTGAAAAATTAAGCCAGTTTCACGAATTCTTGCATGGAATATTAGAAGTACTTTTTCAGGAAGCAACTCAATTTCAGCTACTGAATTTTGATTATGAACTGTTCTTAATGCTAGGAATGTGTACACAAATGACAAGAGTAAATGTTGAATTTGTGAATATTGTTTTTAGTATGGCGCGCTTATGTATTTATAAGAGAAGACAGGTTGCAATAATGCACAGCAGGATTATTCCATTACCTAGATATTTTCATAAAAAATTATGCGATTTTATAAAACAAATTGTGGAATACAGTAATTCAAAGGAGAAAATAAACGCTATTGGAAGGTTGGTTGACTACAATGAAATTGTGTCCTTTAATGATGGTATTTTAGTTTTTAACTTTTGAAATTATTGTTAGTTTCTTGCTTTTTAACATTTCATAGCAAAATGATGTTTTATTATATAAAAATCATTAGAAAGATAAATTACTATTATAGGCTACCATACTTTTAATTGCTGATCTATTTTATTGTGATCTTCATTATTTTGCACTTAAATTTTAATTTTTTTAATTTATATTGTTATTTTTAATAAATGGCAATGATGCAGGAAAGTTATTATGCCGGATCAATCATAATTGTTATGCACACAGTTAATAAGAATATTTTGCTATGTGTTGGGGTGGGGGTGGGGGTGTGTGGGTTGGGTGGGGGTGGTGGGGGTTGGGGGGGAGTTGCATATGATATTTTATTTTTATAGATGAAAGTATGAGCGATTCTAGGTGTGGTGAAACGACTGGCTAGTTGCTGCATGACTGATTAAGAGTGATGTGCTTGATACCTGCCAGTATATATGGTTATCTGACTGACTGACTAGGCATATTTAATGATCTGAATGACACTTTGTCTGTTTGATCGATGGTTTTTGAATGAGAGGGATTTTAACTGTGTGGCTGCTTGACGTTTTAACTATACTTGCTTGAGGGATTGCGTGACTTGCTGGCTGATTGATTGAGTAATTTTATAAATGTCAGTGCTTGATGACTAAGTGTGACCGTGGACAGTAAGGGTGAATGGAATTAAGACTAATTTTTCGAATGCTACATGGTGAAATAATAGTTTGACGAATGTTTTGACAAGTGAATGAATGATTTATGAAAGGCTTATTTTGAGTATCAATGCCCTAGGATGTCCTCCTTCCAAAAGTTTCGCCTTCTAGGAGGATGTCCAGTGAGGGGCATTAGGATAAGTGATACATATATAGCTAAAGCATCCCTCGCCTTATTTTCGAGAGGAGAGGTGTACTGCTTTGAAACAATTGTGATTGTGATGGAAACATCTGATAGTGTTTTATTTTAATAACTTTCCAATGAGCCAAGAAAAAAAAAAAAAAAATGGGTAGAGTACTCGGCTCGTAATCTAAACTGCGACGGTTCGAATCCCATTGGGGCATCTGACTGCAGAAAGCTATGCATACTTTTGTACATGTAGAATTCTATATGAACTGTGCATGCGGATGCAACACACGTATTCAGTTGTAACATGAAACAAAATGTTATTAAATCCGAAGGAAAATACAGAAAATTACCTCAATATATGCTATAACAGACCTTTTGTTCCATTTTTCATAATCTGAATGAATTTTTATGCCACCATAGCTCAGTGGTTAGAGCACTGGTCTCGTAAACCAGGGGTCGTGAGTTCGATCCTTACTGGGGGCTCGCTGGTTGGTAAACTATACAATTAAAGAAGTGATAAAGTTAGTAAATGGAATAAAATCTAAGAAGTCAGTTAACAACGGGAATCGAACACTCGTAGTTTAGGCTACGAGCCGAGGACTCTACCGATTGTGCTATGGGGGTAAAAGGAGTTACAAAAACTCTAAATAATGGACCTATATAGTGTCTTATGGTACATTATAGTGCATCATTACCAGTCTTGTATTTTCAGTTTTACTATGAAACAAAAGGTCACCCAATTCTGAGACAAAATACAGTGGAAAATAAATTCAATATATGCTATAACATACCATTTGTTCCATTTTTCATATTCTAAACGATTTCTTCTGGCTCCATAGCCCAGTGGTTACAGCACTCCCAGCAGGCACATGCCATTGTTTAAACCTTGAATCCACGTTGAAATGACATTATTTCAATGTTGAAACAATGTCATGTTCCTGCTGAGCCGGTCTCGTAAACCAGGGGTCGTAAGTTCGATCCTCCCTGGGCGCCCGCTGTGTAGTAAACTATACATATGTAAAAGTCTGTATGTGGTAAAGTTAGTAAATGCATTAATAGGCCAAAAAGTCAGTCTGCATCGAAATATAGTGACATTCTGTAAAATCGAGTACGTTTGAATAGATGTGTTAGAATTTCAATTAATGTGCTGTCTTTCACGTCTATGTGATTTCTTTACTGTGTCAATCAGGGATGTGTGTTGGACACATTAACATAATTCAGGTCTTCATTACAACCGAAATTAAAGTATCAAAAATTTCTCCAGTATGACTCGTTCGTTGCATGCCTCCATAGCTCAGTGGTTAGAGCACTGGTCTTGTAAACCAGGGGTCGGGAGTTCGATCCTCCCTGGGTGCTACTGCAATAAAAAGTTCGTGTAATCAAGAATATACATGTCGCCTGGCACAGACTAAATGCCTGTAGTGAAAGAAATGTATGTTAAGATCTCAGATAGGTATAAATGTATCCATATCCTAAAAAATCTAAAGGTTAATTAGCAAAGCTGTGATAAATTATATGTGTGCTTCAATCTCAAAATTGATAATTGTATTATAATCGGTTGCTGTTTGTTGATCCAGGGCCTGTTAATAACTAAGATGTTTTACATGAATAAATGAAAATACAAGACTGGTAATGATGCACTATAATGTACAATCAATTATTATATAGGTCCATTATTTAGATATTTCAAAAGTCCTTTTGCCCCCATAGCTCAATGGGTAGAGTACTCGGCTCGTAATCTAAACTGAGACGGTTCGAATCCCATTGGGGCATCTGCCTGCAGAAAGCTAAGCATACAGGGCCTGTCAATAACTAAGATGTTTTACATGAATAAATGAAAATACAACTGGTAATGATGCACTATAATGTACAATCAGCTACTATATAGGTCCATTATTTAGATATTTCAAAAGTCCTTTTTCCCCCATAGCTCAATGGGTAGAGTACTCGGCTCGTAATCTAAACTGCGACGGTTCGAATCCCATTGGGGCATCTGACTGCAGAAAGCTATGCATACTTTTGTACATGTAGAATTCTATATGAACTGTGCATGCGGATGCAACACACGTATTCAGTTGTAACATGAAACAAAATGTTATTAAATCCGAAGGAAAATACAGAAAATTACCTCAATATATGCTATAACAGACCTTTTGTTCCATTTTTCATAATCTGAATGAATTTTTATCCCACCATAGCTCAGTGGTTAGAGCACTGGTCTCGTAAACCAGGGGTCGTGAGTTCGATCCTCACTGGGGGCTCGCTGGGTGGAAAACTATACAATTAAAGAAGTGATAAAGTTAGTAAATGGAATAAAATCTAAGAAGTCAGTTAACAACGGGAATCGAACACTCGTAGTTTAGGCTACGAGCCGAGTACTCTACCGATTGTGCTATGGGGGTAAAAGGAGTTACAAAAACTCTAAATAATGTTCCTATATAGTATAGTGTCTTATGGTACATTATAGTGCATCATTACCAGTCTTGTATTTTCAGTTTTACTATGAACCAAAAGGTCACCCAATTCCGAGACAAAATACAGTGGAAAATAAATTCAATATATGCTATAACATACCATTTGTTCCATTTTTCATATTCTATACGATTTCTTCTGGCTCCATAGCTCAGTGGTTAGGGCACTCCCAGCAGGCACATGCCATTGGTTAAACCTTGAATCCACGTTGAAATGACATGATTTCAATGTTGAAACAATGTCATGTTCCTGCTGAGCCGGTCTCATAAACCAGGGGTCGTAAGTTCGATCCTCCCTGGGGGCCCGTTGTGTAGTAAACTATACATATATAAAAGTGTGTATGTGCTAAAGTTAGTAAATGCATTAATAGGCCAAAAAGTCAGTCTGCATCGAAATATAAGAAAAGCAAATAACTTTGAATAGATGCGAGTTAAAATGTCAATTAATGTGCTGTCTGTCATGTCTATGTGATTTCTTTGTTGTGTCAATCATGGATGTGTGTTGGTCACATATTTTCATGTTTCAGGTCATTGCTTCGGTTGCAATGAAGACCTGAATCATGAAAATATGTGACCAACACACATCCCTGAGCTGTAGAGGTAAAAACCTTTTTCCAGAATATGAAAAATGGATCAAATGGAATGTAATAGCATATATTGAAGTGATTTTTTACTGTATTTTGCCTCGGAATTAGGTAAGATTTTTATTCATATTACAACTGAAAACGTGTGTTGCATCCGCATGCTCAGTTCATATAGAATTCTACATGTACAAAACTATGCATAGCTTTCTGCAGTCAGATGCCACAACGGGATTCGAACCGTCGCAGTTTAGATTACGAGCCGAGTACTCTACCGATTGTGCTATGTGGGTAAAAGGAGTTACAAAAAGTCTAAATAATGGACCTATATAGTGTCTTATGGTACATTATAGTGCATCATTACCAGTCTTGTATTTTCAGTTTTACTATGAAACAAAAGGTCACCCAATTCTGAGACAAAATACAGTGGAAAATAAATTCAATATATGCTATAACATACCATTTGTTCCATTTTTCATATTCTAAACGATTTCTTCTGGCTCCATAGCCCAGTGGTTACAGCACTCCCAGCAGGCACATGCCATTGTTTAAACCTTGAATCCACGTTGAAATGACATTATTTCAATGTTGAAACAATGTCATGTTCCTGCTGAGCCGGTCTCGTAAACCAGGGGTCGTAAGTTCGATCCTCCCTGGGGGCCCGCTGTGTAGTAAACTATACATATGTAAAAGTCTGTATGTGGTAAAGTTAGTAAATGCATTAATAGGCCAAAAAGTCAGTCTGCATCGAAATATAGTGACATTCTGTAAAATCGAGTACGTTTGAATAGATGTGTTAGAATTTCAATTAATGTGCTGTCTGTCACGTCTATGTGATTTCTTTACTGTGTCAATCAGGGATGTGTGTTGGACACATTAACATAATTCAGGTCTTCATTACAACCGAAATTAAACCATCAAAAATTTCTCCAGTATCACTCGTTCATTTCATGCCTCCATAGCTCAGTGGTTAGAGCACTGGTCTTGTGGGGTCACGTGATCTACATTGAACAGAGAAGTCATACTATTTTGCTCAGTGTTTATTAATGTGTTTTGAGTGTTTAATTTGTGTAATTATATTTAAATCTTGGAATTTTTGAAAATGTAACATGGACATGAATTGTAAGTACATTATAATTTGTGCGTATTGACTGTAGTTAGTTCATATTTTTGGAGTTAATCTTCACATATTCATTAACATTATAACCAGTTGTCACGCATGGCTGCCTTTAAGGCAGGTCATGCTGTTAGTAGTCAGCCAGATTGCAGTGGTTGCCATAGTAGCGTGCCTATTTGAGGTAATACAATGCATGTCAATACAGAGGGGTCTAATAAACCTGCTATTGTGAATACTGACTGTACTGGTGAAAATAATAATGAATGGAGAACTGTAGTGCTTAGTAGAAGTGGGCGTGGCCAACTTCGAGGTGCTGACGTCATCAACAGTGCAAATGGGCATAGTAGTATAGGTGGTGCGATTTCAGGGCCCATTAATAATGCTCACCATAGGGTAATGCAAAAAACATACAAACATGGCCAAATTGATCAAAACTCTTCTTCATTTAAGAAAAGTATTATGAGAAAGGCAAATGCAATTCCAATGAAGAGCAATTCAAAGGGACATAACCATGACACAAGGGTTTATGCTAAAGAATGTACTGTTGATATTTATGTGCATGATGTGACTACAGTGAGGGCTCGTGATGTCATTGCCGCAGTTGAATTAATTACTGGTGAAGGCAGTGCCTATTCCTGTATCATTAAATCAAGTGAATGCTATGAACTGACAGTAGCAACAACTGATTTGGCTGTTATCCTGACTGAGGGTGTGTCTGTGAATGGATCTGTTTTTGAATGCAGACGTATATGCGATAACTATATTGTTGTATCATTCTTTAAAGTACCTGCATATGTTGATGACCAAGAAATTATTGGAAAATTGGAGGGCGTTGGTGTGGAAATAAAATCAAAACTTTTTAGAAAGCTACATCCAGGAACTAAATGCGAAGATGGAACCAGATACATCAAGTGTAAATTCCCTGCTAATTTGAAGTCACTACCATATTCAGTACGTCTCAATACCATTGATGGAGCAAGATATTTTAAGGTTTTGCATAACAATCAGTGCAAGGTTTGCAACATTTGTCTTGATGATGGCCATGAGGCCCGCCAATGTCCAACAATTGTTTGCTACAAATGTGATGAATCAGGTCACATTGCCAGGAATTGTTCATCCGTCAAATGTAAATTTTGCAAACAATTTCCGAAACAATGTTACTGTGATTATCATGAGGGTGAAATGGATTATGATAATTGTGCGGATGAAATTCCAATCAAAGATTCAAATATCTCAACCAAGTCTAAGGAGATCTTTGATATTATAGATACTGATAAGTTGGTTAATCAAGATATTCAGATCACTAATGAAGACAGAGTTGAGGTGGATTTGCTAGTTGACTCTATGAAAAGGGTGGAAGTCTTTCGGGATGGGACTTCTACTAATGTGGACATTTTAAACAAAGTAGAGGCCCTTATCAAAGTGTCTAGTGAGGGACTTTCTGATGAAAGTATACAAAATGCATGTCAGGATGAGCATAATAATGTGAATGATGAACAAGGCAAAATTTGTTCTCAAATTTCAGTAGAAATACATCATGAAAATATCAAAAGTATGCAAGCTACTAATGAAATCAATGAGAAAAATGATTATATAAAAAGTGATGATGACCTATTTACCTTAGATAGCAAAAATGATACCGTTAAAATTTGTATTGATGATATGGATGGCAATGATTCAGATGATACCACACTCAAATTTGGTGACTTTCTTGCACTTGGTTCAGAGGTTCCAAATCTAACTCAAGCTTCTATGTGTGAGTCAGATGATTGCTTTTCGCAAGATAGCATTGAAACGTGTAGGAAGAAATCGAAGGAAGGGATAAAACGGAAAAGACTTGGTAAGAAACCAACCAATTTGAAATTATCTGTTACAGGAAAATCAGCTGCGATCAGTGAACATAAAAATTCTGTCAGTTCATAAACAATGGCGTGCACATGCTTAATCCTTTATATTTTTCCCCTAATAATGTTCAGCATAGTATCATTTAATGTAAATGGATTGCGAAATATCAACAAATTTGATAAACTAACTGGTCTCATTGAACATAATAATTATGACATTGTATTAGTACAAGAGACCTTTTGGAATGATGAATGGGCTAGGATTTTCCAGAGAAAATGGTTAGGTGATATTTATTTTTCAAACTCTGACAATGATCGAAGAGGTGTTGCTATCTTAGTCAATAATAAAATTAAGAGAGCAGTACAGTTAATTGATAAAGATGATGATGGCAGGTATATACATGTACATTACCACTTTAATGACACTGTCATTGATATTTTTAATATGTATGCTCCTAATGAGATTAATGACAGGTTCCTTTTTTTTGAATTCATTAACACTAAGATAAATGGCAAAGATAATATTATTTTAGGTGGTGATTTTAATGTAGCCTTTACACCATCTGATAAATCCCCATCATACAATTTTGCAGCAGATAAGTCTAGAACCCTATTGCATGAAATTATGTTGAACTGTAGCCTAAGAGATGTGTGGCGACATAGATACCCTTTCAAAAGGCTTTATTCTAGACATATAATTGTTCAACAGAGACTTATTCAAAGTAGAATTGATTATTTTCTTGTAAGTGTTTCAGTTATGCCTTTTATTACTTACTGTGGGTATAAGAACACAAAAATAAGTGATCATTCTATTGTTAATATGTTTATTGATTTTAACTCTGTGGAAAGGGGTCCAGGTATATGGATTCTAAATAACTCTCTTTTGGAAGATGTCGAATTTCGCAGAGCAATAGTCCAACTTATTGAAGACAAAAAGTCTTGTGATTTTTACAATACAGATTTCCTTTTGTGGTGGGATAATTTAAAATATTTTATGAAGAAAATAGCTCAAAAATTTTCTAAGCAAAATGCAGAAAATAAAAGACAAAAAGTAGAAAGAATACAGATTCTGCTTGAAAGAGAGTTGGCTAGAATTCATGTAGATGCTCAAAAGGTAGCTGATCTGGAAAATGAATTAGCAGAAGTTGAAGAAGAAATCTGTAAAGGTGCCATCTTACGCTCCAAAACTAAATGGGCAATGGAGGGTGAAAGGTCATCAAAATTCTTTCTTGGTTTGGAGAAACAGAAACAGGACTCCAACACTATCAAGTGTCTAGTTGACAAAGATGGCAATCTATTAACAGATACTTTTGCTCAATTAGATAGAATACATGAGTTTTACAGTGATCTCTATTCATATCATGATATCGAGGAACATGCTCTAGACAATATATTAGCGGCTGTTACCAATAAAATAGCAGAGGATGATTTTGATGATTGTGAAAAAGATATTTCAGAAACCGAACTCATTGAGGCAGTTTTTCAAATGAAAAAAGATAAGAGCCCAGGTAGAGATGGCCTGACAAGTGAATTTTATAAGGCATTTTATTATCTTTTGAAACCTTTGCTTATGAAATTGTTTAATGAGATTGAAAATCAAAATGAGCTGTCTAGGACAATGCAAAAAGGGGTTATTTCCATCTTTTACAAGGGTAAAGGGGATAAAAGGCATATTCAGAATTATCGTCCAATTAGTTTACTCAATGTTGACTACAAAATATTTACGAAAATTATGGCCAATCGTCTTAAAATGGTATTGCCTTCTATAATCAATAGCACTCAAACATGCTGTGTTCCAGGAAGAGATATCGCAGAGAATATTTGTAATGTTAGAGACATAATAGAATATACTGATTATACCAATACTGAAGGATATTTATTAAAGATAGATCAACAGAAGGCCTTTGATATGGTTTCACATAATTATATGTTTAAAACTTTGGAGCGCTTTGGCTTTGGTAATCGTTTTATTAATTGGATTCGGATAATGTATCACAATATATCAAGCTCGGTAAAGTTAAATGGGCATCTCACTCCTTTTTTCCCTGTCAAAAGATCAGTTCGACAGGGTTGTCCTTTATCAGCCATGCTGTATGTAGTTGTTGCTGAGCCTTTAGCCATTTCTATCCAATCAAGCAACAACATAAATGGCATATCTATTCCTAATTCAGTCAGTGTTTCATTAACATATCAACATGCAGATGATACAACTATCACTGTAACTGATGCTTTATCTCTTGTCAATTCTCTTCGTGTAGTAAATGAATATTGTGCTGCTTGTGGTGGATCTATTAATTACAATAAATCTCAAGTAATGGCTCTTGGCTCGGCGGAAATACCCCACGAAATTAAAAACAAATTAAGTGTCGTAGAGGGATCTATTGAGGTGCTAGGTGTTTGGTTGGGAAGGGACAAACAAGTATGTGAGTATAATAACTGGTACAAGAAAGTAAAGAGCATAGAAAGTCTGACTAAGTTCTGGAGTCTACGCGAGATAAATGCTAATGGCAGAGCTGTTGTTATCCACACACTTCTTATGTCTAAATTATGGTATATGCTAACTGTCCAGTCAATGCCAGATTGGGCATTTAGAGATATTAAGAAGGCATGTGTTGATTTTTTATGGAAAGGTGCCCACTTGGTAAAATATAGCACTGTGATTGGTGAGAAATGTAAAGGTGGGTTGAACATACCAGATATTCATATAAAAATGAAATCATTCAGATTACGAATGCTAAACAAAGTGTTTGGCACCAATAACAATGTTGTTTGGATAAATGTTTTTAAATATTTTCTTGATCAGTATCAGAATTTGCACATGTCTACTAGCCTATTGTTTATGTCACTCCCTATGCAGAATTATTGTTATATGCCAAAGTTTTATCAAGAGCTTGTATTTTCATGGAAAGAATTATTGAATTATGGAAATATTACTATTGAATCATGGAATCATGTTGTTAGACAACCATTGTTCTATAATAAAAACATACGTTTTTGTGATAAGACTATCAATAGTAAGGTGTTTCAGAAAGCTGGAATTACTCTAATAAAGGACATAATATATGAATATGTGCCCGGTTTTATGCCATTCGTCGCAATATGGGACATGATTGAATCATTTTGTGAGAGCGACGATAAAGTCGCAATGAAGAAAATTTTTAATTGCATAAAGCAGGCAATTCCTCAATACTGGAAAGATATAATATGTAGGGAAAATCCTCTTACTGATGATGAGTCAATTGATTTGTTTATTGATGGAGATGCTTATACACTGGGTTCGTTAAAATCTGGCATATTTTATAACATATTTCGGAAGAGACTTTATCAAAGTCCAACAGCGGAAGAATACTGGTCAAAGGAGATGCCTAATCTTGAGTTAAATAAGATATGGTCAGTGGTGCATTTGAATATAAAACCTCCAGAACTAATTGACCTAGACTTTCGAATAATGCACAATGCAATTTTTACAAAGGAGAAATTAATGCGTATTGGTAAAACCAATGATAATCTATGCCCAGTGTGTAATGTGCAAATTGAAACTTTACATCACTTGTTTTTGCAATGTCCTATGCTTCATGATTTTAGATCCTTTATACTTGATCAAGTTGATATACTGTGTCAACAAGCAAACCAAGAACAATTGTTAATGATTGATGAGATGAATGTTATTTTAACGGGAACATATCACTCAATATCCACAGTCAATACACTGTTTTTGAATATCTTTGTAAGTATGGCACGATATTGTATTTTCAAGCGCAGACAGGTAGCTTTGATGAAAGAGAGAGTATTCCCTATAGCTCCATACTTCAGAAAAATATGTCATTCAATGCTTAAGAACATTGTCTGGTACAACTTTCATCATAATAATGTAGCATCCAATGACAAATTACAAAATCTAAACCCACTAATTAAAATAACTGATGATCAAATTGTGCTAGAATTTTGATGTTTGCTAACTTTTTAGCTATCTCACCAAATGGGCTTATTTTAATGACACTGGCAACTTTTATTATATTTTTTAACATTTATGATTTTAGTAGAAGATTCATATCAATAATTGTTACAATTTAGAATATAGTTGTATAAATATGTTTTAATATATTATGGAATTTTTAATACAGATAGGGCAATGATGATTGAAAGCGATTGATTGAAGCCTAAATAATCTTGAGACATATTATAGCTTAAAGCAATTTATAATATTTTATGATGCATTGTGGTTGATTGTGTGTCTGATTTTGTGCCTAAACGATTGATAAAATAGGGATTTTTATGGTTTTTTGATTCCATGTCTGATTGAGAAATATTAATTTCTCAGTCAGCCATGGAATCAAAAAAATCATGAAAATTTCTGCATGATAGATTTTTTGGTTAATTGTTTGAGTCAGTGTCTGAAGAATTCTTTTGGTTTTATTTTTTTGGTGTTTTGACCGGGAAGTCGGTTGGAAGGTGAATGGTTGTCCGATAGATGCATGAATATGCATAGATGACTGAATGACTGGTTTAATGGATGGCTAGATGATGCTAGTGGCTAGGGTTTTTGGTGGCTTATATAAATGCTAGTAGTTTTTTGTGTGAGTTTTTATTGACTGTTTGAATGTTTTTTGGTGTTTTTAATGTTTGAAAATGTGAAATGTTTGAAGGTTGGTTTTTTGTTGGACCGAGTGATGAACAAGCGAATGAGTGCCTAAATGAGAGTGTGAGAGATTATATGTGTGTGTGAGTGGGTGGGTGAATGAATGAATGAATGAATGAGTGAGTAAGTGGGTGTTTTAGTGAATGAGTGTGGGATCTAGTGAATGTGTGAGTGAGTGAGTTTTTGAGCAAGCAAGAGAGGTTGACTTCTCCTCTATTTTCAGTTTAAGGATCATTTGAGGAGAGGAGGGATGCCTAGAAAGGTTTATTGTAATGTTATTTGTAGAGATTCTGATAGGTACTGAAGATTTAAAAAAAAAAAAAAAGAAAAAAAAAAAAAAAAAAAGGGCACTGGTCTCGTAAACCAGGGGTCGTGAGTTCGATCCTCACTGGGGGCTCGCTGGGTGGTAAACTATACAATTAAAGAAGTGATAAAGTTAGTAAATGCAATAAAATCTAAGAAGTCAGTTAACAACGGGAATCGAACACTCGTAGTTTAGGCTACGAGCCGAGTACTCTACCGATTGTGCTATGGGGGTAAAAGGAGTTACAAAAACTCTAAATAATGTTCCTATATAGTATAGTGTCTTATGGTACATTATAGTGCATCATTACCAGTCTTGTATTTTCAGTTTTACTATGAAACAAAAGGTCACCCAATTCCGAGACAAAATACAGTGGAAAATAAATTCAATATATGCTATAACATACCATTTGTTCCATTTTTCATATTCTATACGATTTCTTCTGGCTCCATAGCTCAGTGGTTAGGGCACTCCCAGCAGGCACATGCCATTGGTTAAACCTTGAATCCACGTTGAAATGACATGATTTCAATGTTGAAACAATGTCATGTTCCTGCTGAGCCGGTCTCATAAACCAGGGGTCGTAAGTTCGATCCTCCCTGGGGGCCCGTTGTGTAGTAAACTATACATATATAAAAGTGTGTATGTGCTAAAGTTAGTAAATGCAATAAAATCTAAGAAATCAGTCTGCTTCGAAATATAAGAAAAGCAAATAACTTTGAATAGATGCGAGTTAAAATGTCAATTAATGTGCTGTCTGTCATGTCTATGTGATTTCTTTGTTGTGTCAATCATGGATGTGTGTTGGTCACATATTTTCATGTTTCAGGTCATTGCTTCGGTTGCAATGAAGACCTGAATCATGAAAATATGTGACCAACACACATCCCTGAGCTGTAGAGGTAAAAACCTTTTTCCAGAATATGAAAAATGGATCAAATGGAATGTAATAGCATATATTGAAGTGATTTTTTACTGTATTTTGCCTCGGAATTAGGTAAGATTTTTATTCATATTACAACTGAAAACGTGTGTTGCATCCGCATGCTCAGTTCATATAGAATTCTACATGTACAAAACTATGCATAGCTTTCTGCAGTCAGATGCCACAACGGGATTCGAACCGTCGCAGTTTAGATTACGAGCCGAGTACTCTACCGATTGTGCTATGTGGGTAAAAGGAGTTACAAAAAGTCTAAATAATGGACCTATATAGTGTCTTATGGTACATTATAGTGCATCATTACCAGTCTTGTATTTTCAGTTTTACTATGAAACAAAAGGTCACCCAATTCTGAGACAAAATACAGTGGAAAATAAATTCAATATATGCTATAACATACCATTTGTTCCATTTTTCATATTCTAAACGATTTCTTCTGGCTCCATAGCCCAGTGGTTACAGCACTCCCAGCAGGCACATGCCATTGTTTAAACCTTGAATCCACGTTGAAATGACATTATTTCAATGTTGAAACAATGTCATGTTCCTGCTGAGCCGGTCTCGTAAACCAGGGGTCGTAAGTTCGATCCTCCCTGGGCGCCCGCTGTGTAGTAAACTATACATATGTAAAAGTCTGTATGTGGTAAAGTTAGTAAATGCATTAATAGGCCAAAAAGTCAGTCTGCATCGAAATATAGTGACATTCTGTAAAATCGAGTACGTTTGAATAGATGTGTTAGAATTTCGATTAATGTGCTGTCTTTCACGTCTATGTGATTTCTTTACTGTGTCAATCAGGGATGTGTGTTGGACACATTAACATAATTCAGGTCTTCATTACAACCGAAATTAAAGCATCAAAAATTTCTCCAGTATCACTCGTTCGTTGCATGCCTCCATAGCTCAGTGGTTAGAGCACAGGTCTTGTAAACCAGGGGTCGGGAGTTCGATCCTCCCTGGGTGCTACTTCAATAAAAAGTTCGTGTAATCAAGAATATACATGTCGCCTGGCACAGACTAAATGCCTGTAGTGAAAGAAATGTATGTTAAGATCTCAGATAGGTATAAATGTATCCATATCCTAAAAAATCTAAAGGTTAATTAGCAAAGCTGTGATAAATTATATGTGTGCTTCAATCTCAAAATTGATAATTGTATTATAATCGGTTGCTGTTTGTTGATCCAGGGCCTGTTAATAACTAAGATGTTTTACATGAATAAATGAAAATACAAGACTGGTAATGATGCACTATAATGTACAATCAATTATTATATAGGTCCATTATTTAGATATATCAAATGTCCTTTTTCCCCCATAGCTCAATGGGTAGAGTACTCGGCTCGTAATCTAAACTGAAACGGTTCGAATCCCATTGGGGCATCTGCCTGCAGAAAGCTATGCATACAGGGCCTGTCAATAACTAAGATGTTTTATATGAATAAATGAAAATACAAGACTGGTAATGATGCACTATAATGTACAATCAGCTACTATATAGGTCCATTTTTTGATATTTCAAAAGTCCGTTTTTCCCCCATAGCTCAATGGGTATAGTACTCGGCTCGTAATCTAAACTGCGACGGTTCGAATCCCATTGGGGCATCTGACTGCAGAAAGGTATGCATACTTTTGTACATGTAGAATTCTATATGAACTGTGCATGCGGATGCAAAACACGTATTCAGTTGTAACATGAAACAAAATGTTATTAAATCCGAAGGAAAATACAGAAAATTACCTCAATATATGCTATAACATACCTTTTGTTCCATTTTTCATAATCTGAATGAATTTTTATGCCACCATAGCTCAGTGGTTAGAGCACTGGTCTCGTCAACCAGGGGTCGTGAGTTCGATCCTCACTGGGGCCTCGCTGGGTGGTAAACTATACAATTAAAGAAGTGATAAAGTTAGTAAATGCAATAAAATCTAAGAAGTCAGTTAACAACGGGAATCGAACACTCGTAGTTTAGGCTACGAGCCGAGTACTCTACCGATTGTGCTATGGGGGTAAAAGGAGTTACAAAAACTCTAAATAATGTTCCTATATAGTATAGTGTCTTATGGTACATTATAGTGCATCATTACCAGTCTTGTATTTTCAGTTTTACTATGAAACAAAAGGTCACCCAATTCCGAGACAAAATACAGTGGAAAATAAATTCAATATATGCTATAACATACCATTTGTTCCATTTTTCATATTCTATACGATTTCTTCTGGCTCCATAGCTCAGTGGTTAGGGCACTCCCAGCAGGCACATGCCATTGGTTAAACCTTGAATCCACGTTGAAATGACATGATTTCAATGTTGAAACAATGTCATGTTCCTGCTGAGCCGGTCTCATAAACCAGGGGTCGTAAGTTCGATCCTCCCTGGGGGCCCGTTGTGTAGTAAACTATACATATATAAAAGTGTGTATGTGCTAAAGTTAGTAAATGCAATAAAATCTAAGAAATCAGTCTGCTTCGAAATATAAGAAAAGCAAATAACTTTGAATAGATGCGAGTTAAAATGTCAATTAATGTGCTGTCTGTCATGTCTATGTGATTTCTTTGTTGTGTCAATCATGGATGTGTGTTGGTCACATATTTTCATGTTTCAGGTCATTGCTTCGGTTGCAATGAAGACCTGAATCATGAAAATATGTGACCAACACACATCCCTGAGCTGTAGAGGTAAAAACCTTTTTCCAGAATATGAAAAATGGATCAAATGGAATGTAATAGCATATATTGAAGTGATTTTTTACTGTATTTTGCCTCGGAATTAGGTAAGATTTTTATTCATATTACAACTGAAAACGTGTGTTGCATCCGCATGCTCAGTTCATATAGAATTCTACATGTACAAAACTATGCATAGCTTTCTGCAGTCAGATGCCACAATGGGATTCGAACCGTCGCAGTTTAGATTACGAGCCGAGTACTCTACCGATTGTGCTATGTGGGTGAAAGGAGTTACAAAAAGTCTAAATAATGGACCTATATAGTGTCTTATGGTACATTATAGTGCATCATTACCAGTCTTGTATTTTCAGTTTTACTATGAAACAAAAGGTCACCCAATTCTGAGACAAAATACAGTGGAAAATAAATTCAATATATGCTATAACATACCATTTGTTCCATTTTTCATATTCTAAACGATTTCTTCTGGCTCCATAGCCCAGTGGTTACAGCACTCCCAGCAGGCACATGCCATTGTTTAAACCTTGAATCCACGTTGAAATGACATTATTTCAATGTTGAAACAATGTCATGTTCCTGCTGAGCCGGTCTCGTAAACCAGGGGTCGTAAGTTCGATCCTCCCTGGGGGCCCGCTGTGTAGTAAACTATACATATGTAAAAGTCTGTATGTGGTAAAGTTAGTAAATGCATTAATAGGCCAAAAAGTCAGTCTGCATCGAAATATAGTGACATTCTGTAAAATCGAGTACGTTTGAATAGATGTGTTAGAATTTCAATTAATGTGCTGTCTGTCACGTCTATGTGATTTCTTTACTGTGTCAATCAGGGATGTGTGTTGGACACATTAACATAATTCAGGTCTTCATTACAACCGAAATTAAACCATCAAAAATTTCTCCAGTATCACTCGTTCATTTCATGCCTCCATAGCTCAGTGGTTAGAGCACTGGTCTTGTAAACCAGGGGTCGGGAGTTTGATCCTCCCTGGGGGCTGCTGCAATAAAAAGTTCGTGTAATCAAGAATATACATGTCGCCTGGCACAGACTAAATGCCTGTAGTGAAAGAAATGTATGTTAAGATCTCAGATAGGTATAAATGTATCCATATCCTAAAAAATCTAAAGGTTAATTAGCAAAGCTGTGATAAATTATATGTGTGCTTCAATCTCAAAATTGATAATTGTATTATAATCGGTTGCTGTTTGTTGATCCAGGGCCTGTCAATAACTAAGATGTTTTACATGAATAAATGAAAATACAAGACTGGTAATGATGCACTATAATGTACAATCAATTATTATATAGGTCAATTATTTAGATATAGCAAAAGTCCTTTTGCCCCCATAGCTCAATGGGTAGAGTACTCGGCTCGTAATCTAAACTGAGACGGTTCGAATCCCATTGGGGCATCTGCCTGCAGAAAGCTATGCATACAGGGCCTGTCAATAACTAAGATGTTTTACATGAATAAATGAAAATACAAGACTGGTAATGATGCACTATAATGTACAATCAGCTACTATATAGGTCCATTATTTAGATATTTCAAAAGTCCTTTTTCCCCCATAGCTCAATGGGTAGAGTACTCGGCTCGTAATCTAAACTGCGACGGTTCGAATCCCATTGGGGCATCTGACTGCAGAAAGCTATGCATACTTTTGTACATGTAGAATTCTATATGAACTGTGCATGCGGATGCAACACACGTATTCAGTTGTAACATGAAACAAAATGTTATTAAATCCGAAGGAAAATACAGAAAATTACCTCAATATATGCTATAACATACCTTTTGTTCCATTTTTCATAATCTGAAAGAATTTTTATGCCACCATAGCTCAGTGGTTAGAGCACTGGTCTCGTCAACCAGGGGTCGTGAGTTCGATCCTCACTGGGGCCTCGCTGGGTGGTAAACTATACAATTAAAGAAGTGATAAAGTTAGTAA
This sequence comes from Chaetoderma sp. LZ-2023a, assembly GCA_034401795.1. Classification (NCBI taxonomy): domain Eukaryota; kingdom Metazoa; phylum Mollusca; class Caudofoveata; order Chaetodermatida; family Chaetodermatidae; genus Chaetoderma; species Chaetoderma sp. LZ-2023a. Next base: position 49,114,534 of record CM067367.1, read on the forward strand.
ATGCAATAAAATCTAAGAAGTCAGTTAACAACGGGAATCGAACACTCGTAGTTTAGGCTACGAGCCGAGTACTCTACCAATTGTGCTATGGGGGTAAAAGGAGTTACAAAAACTCTAAATAATGTTCCTATATAGTATAGTGTCTTATGGTACATTATAGTGCATCATTACCAGTCTTGTATTTTCAGTTTTACTATGAAACAAAAGGTCACCCAATTCCGAGACAAAATACAGTGGAAAATAAATTCAATATATGCTATAACATACCATTTGTTCCATTTTTCATATTCTATACGATTTCTTCTGGCTCCATAGCTCAGTGGTTAGGGCACTCCCAGCAGGCACATGCCATTGGTTAAACCTTGAATCCACGTTGAAATGACATGATTTCAATGTTGAAACAATGTCATGTTCCTGCTGAGCCGGTCTCATAAACCAGGGGTCGTAAGTTCGATCCTCCCTGGGGGCCCGTTGTGTAGTAAACTATACATATATAAAAGTGTGTATGTGCTAAAGTTAGTAAATGCAATAAAATCTAAGAAATCAGTCTGCTTCGAAATATAAGAAAAGCAAATAACTTTGAATAGATGCGAGTTAAAATGTCAATTAATGTGCTGTCTGTCATGTCTATGTGATTTCTTTGTTGTGTCAATCATGGATGTGTGTTGGTCACATATTTTCATGTTTCAGGTCATTGCTTCGGTTGCAATGAAGACCTGAATCATGAAAATATGTGACCAACACACATCCCTGAGCTGTAGAGGTAAAAACCTTTTTCCAGAATATGAAAAATGGATCAAATGGAATGTAATAGCATATATTGAAGTGATTTTTTACTGTATTTTGCCTCGGAATTAGGTAAGATTTTTATTCATATTACAACTGAAAACGTGTGTTGCATCCGCATGCTCAGTTCATATAGAATTCTACATGTACAAAACTATGCATAGCTTTCTGCAGTCAGATGCCACAACGGGATTCGAACCGTCGCAGTTTAGATTACGAGCCGAGTACTCTACCGATTGTGCTATGTGGGTAAAAGGAGTTACAAAAAGTCTAAATAATGGACCTATATAGTGTCTTATGGTACATTATAGTGCATCATTACCAGTCTTGTATTTTCAGTTTTACTATGAAACAAAAGGTCACCCAATTCTGAGACAAAATACAGTGGAAAATAAATTCAATATATGCTATAACATACCATTTGTTCCATTTTTCATATTCTAAACGATTTCTTCTGGCTCCATAGCCCAGTGGTTACAGCACTCCCAGCAGGCACATGCCATTGTTTAAACCTTGAATCCACGTTGAAATGACATTATTTCAATGTTGAAACAATGTCATGTTCCTGCTGAGCCGGTCTCGTAAACCAGGGGTCGTAAGTTCGATCCTCCCTGGGGGCCCGCTGTGTAGTAAACTATACATATGTAAAAGTCTGTATGTGGTAAAGTTAGTAAATGCATTAATAGGCCAAAAAGTCAGTCTGCATCGAAATATAGTGACATTCTGTAAAATCGAGTACGTTTGAATAGATGTGTTAGAATTTCAATTAATGTGCTGTCTGTCACGTCTATGTGATTTCTTTACTGTGTCAATCAGGGATGTGTGTTGGACACATTAACATAATTCAGGTCTTCATTACAACCGAAATTAAAGGATCAAAAATTTCTCCAGTATCACTCGTTCGTTTCATGCCTCCATAGCTCAGTGGTTAGAGCACTGGTCTTGTAAACCAGGGGTCGGGAGTTCGATCCTCCCTGGGGGCTACTGCAATAAAAAGTTCGTGTAATCAAGAATATACATGTCGCCTGGCACAGACTAAATGCCTGTAGTGAAAGAAATGTATGTTAAGATCTCAGATAGGTATAAATGTATCCATATCCTAAAAAATCTAAAGGTTAATTAGCAAAGCTGTGATAAATTATATGTGTGCTTCAATCTCAAAATTGATAATTGTATTATAATCGGTTGCTGTTTGTTGATCCAGGGCCTGTTAATAACTAAGATGTTTTACATGAATAAATGAAAATACAAGACTGGTAATGATGCACTATAATGTACAATCAATTATTATATAGGTCCATTATTTAGATATATCAAATGTCCTTTTTCCCCCATAGCTCAATGGGTAGAGTATTCGGCTCGTAATCTAAACTGAGACGGTTCGAATCCCATTGGGGCATCTGCCTGCAGAAAGCTATGCATACAGGGCCTGTCAATAACTAAGATGTTTTACATGAATAAATGAAAATACAAGACTGGTAATGATGCACTATAATGTACAATCAGCTACTATATAGGTCCATTATTTAGATATTTCAAAAGTCCTTTTTCCCCCATAGCTCAATGGGTAGAGTACTCGGCTCGTAATCTAAACTGCGACGGTTCGAATCCCATTGGGGCATCTGACTGCAGAAAGCTATGCATACTTTTGTACATGTAGAATTCTATATGAACTGTGCATGCGGATGCAACACACGTATTCAGTTGTAACATGAAACAAAATGTTATTAAATCCGAAGGAAAATACAGAAAATTACCTCAATATATGCTATAACATACCTTTTGTTCCATTTTTCATAATCTGAATGAATCTTTATGCCACCATACCTCAGTGGTTAGAGCACTGGTCTCGTAAACCAGGGGTCGTGAGTTCGATCCTCACTGGGGGCTCGCTGGGTGGTAAACTATACAATTAAAGAAGTGATAAAGTTAGTAAATGCAATAAAATCTAAGAAGTCAGTTAACAACGGGAATCGAACACTCGTAGTTTAGGCTACGAGCCGAGTACTCTACCGATTGTGCTATGGGGGTAAAAGGAGTTCCAAAAACTCTAAATAATGTTCCTATATAGTATAGTGTCTTATGGTACATTATAGTGCATCATTACCAGTCTTGTATTTTCAGTTTTACTATGAAACAAAAGGTCACCCAATTCCGAGACAAAATACAGTGGAAAATAAATTCAATATATGCTATAACATACCATTTGTTCCATTTTTCATATTCTATACGATTTCTTCTGGCTCCATAGCTCAGTGGTTAGGGCACTCCCAGCAGGCACATGCCATTGGTTAAACCTTGAATCCACGTTGAAATGACATGATTTCAATGTTGAAACAATGTCATGTTCCTGCTGAGCCGGTCTCATAAACCAGGGGTCGTAAGTTCGATCCTCCCTGGGGGCCCGTTGTGTAGTAAACTATACATATATAAAAGTGTGTATGTGCTAAAGTTAGTAAATGCAATAAAATCTAAGAAATCAGTCTGCTTCGAAATATAAGAAAAGCAAATAACTTTGAATAGATGCGAGTTAAAATGTCAATTAATGTGCTGTCTGTCATGTCTATGTGATTTCTTTGTTGTGTCAATCATGGATGTGTGTTGGTCACATATTTTCATGTTTCAGGTCATTGCTTCGGTTGCAATGAAGACCTGAATCATGAAAATATGTGACCAACACACATCCCTGAGCTGTAGAGGTAAAAACCTTTTTCCAGAATATGAAAAATGGATCAAATGGAATGTAATAGCATATATTGAAGTGATTTTTTACTGTATTTTGCCTCGGAATTAGGTAAGATTTTTATTCATATTACAACTGAAAACGTGTGTTGCATCCGCATGCTCAGTTCATATAGAATTCTACATGTACAAAACTATGCATAGCTTTCTGCAGTCAGATGCCACAATGGAATTCGAACCGTCGCAGTTTAGATTACGAGCCGAGTACTCTACCGATTGTGCTATGTGGGTAAAAGGAGTTACAAAAAGTCTAAATAATGGACCTATATAGTGTCTTATGGTACATTATAGTGCATCATTACCAGTCTTGTATTTTCAGTTTTACTATGAAACAAAAGGTCACCCAATTCTGAGACAAAATACAGTGGAAAATAAATTCAATATATGCTATAACATACCATTTGTTCCATTTTTCATATTCTAAACGATTTCTTCTGGCTCCATAGCCCAGTGGTTACAGCACTCCCAGCAGGCACATGCCATTGTTTAAACCTTGAATCCACGTTGAAATGACATTATTTCAATGTTGAAACAATGTCATGTTCCTGCTGAGCCGGTCTCGTAAACCAGGGGTCGTAAGTTCGATCCTCCCTGGGGGCCCGCTGTGTAGTAAACTATACATATGTAAAAGTCTGTATGTGGTAAAGTTAGTAAATGCATTAATAGGCCAAAAAGTCAGTCTGCATCGAAATATAGTGACATTCTGTAAAATCGAGTACGTTTGAATAGATGTGTTAGAATTTCAATTAATGTGCTGTCTGTCACGTCTATGTGATTTCTTTACTGTGTCAATCAGGGATGTGTGTTGGACACATTAACATAATTCAGGTCTTCATTACAACCGAAATTAAACCATCAAAAATCTCTCCAGTATCACTCATTCGTTTCATGCCTCCATAGCTCAGTGGTTAGAGCACTGGTCTTGTAAACCAGGGGTCGGGAGTTCGATCCTCCCTGGGGGCTACTGCAATAAAAAGTTCGTGTAATCAAGAATATACATGTCGCCTGGCACAGACTAAATGCCTGTAGTGAAAGAAATGTATGTTAAGATCTCAGATAGGTATAAATGTATCCATATCCTAAAAAATCTAAAGGTTAATTAGCAAAGCTGTGATAAATTATATGTGTGCTTCAATCTCAAAATTGATAATTGTATTATAATCGGTTGCTGTTTGTTGATCCAGGGCCTGTTAATAACTAAGATGTTTTACATGAATAAATGAAAATACAAGACTGGTAATGATGCACTATAATGTACAATCAATTATTATATAGGTCCATTATTTAGATATATCAAATGTCCTTTTTCCCCCATAGCTCAATGGGTAGAGTATTCGGCTCGTAATCTAAACTGAGACGGTTCGAATCCCATTGGGGCATCTGCCTGCAGAAAGCTATGCATACAGGGCCTGTCAATAACTAAGATGTTTTACATGAATAAATGAAAATACAAGACTGGTAATGATGCACTATAATGTACAATCAGCTACTATATAGGTCCATTATTTAGATTTTTCAAAAGTCCTTTTTCCCCCATAGCTCAATGGGTAGAGTACTCGGCTCGTAATCTAAACTGCGACGGTTCGAATCCCATTGGGGCATCTGACTGCAGAAAGCTATGCATACTTTTGTACATGTAGAATTCTATATGAACTGTGCATGCGGATGCAACACACGTATTCAGTTGTAACATGAAACAAAATGTTATTAAATCCGAAGGAAAATACAGAAAATTACCTCAATATATGCTATAACATACCTTTTGTTCCATTTTTCATAATCTGAATGAATCGTTATGCCACCATACCTCAGTGGTTAGAGCACTGGTCTCGTAAACCAGGGGTCGTGAGTTCGATCCTCACTGGGGGCTCGCTGGGTGGTAAACTATACAATTAAAGAAGTGATAAAGTTAGTAAATGCAATAAAATCTAAGAAGTCAGTTAACAACAGGAATCGAACACTCGTAGTTTAGGCTACGAGCCGAGTACTCTACCGATTGTGCTATGGGGGTAAAAGGAGTTACAAAAACTCTAAATAATGTTCCTATATAGTATAGTGTCTTATGGTACATTATAGTGCATCATTACCAGTCTTGTATTTTCAGTTTTACTATGAAACAAAAGGTCACCCAATTCCGAGACAAAATACAGTGGAAAATAAATTCAATATATGCTATAACATACCATTTGTTCCATTTTTCATATTCTATACGATTTCTTCTGGCTCCATAGCTCAGTGGTTAGGGCACTCCCAGCAGGCACATGCCATTGGTTAAACCTTGAATCCACGTTGAAATGACATGATTTCAATGTTGAAACAATGTCATGTTCCTGCTGAGCCGGTCTCATAAACCAGGGGTCGTAAGTTCGATCCTCCCTGGGGGCCCGTTGTGTAGTAAACTATACATATATAAAAGTGTGTATGTGCTAAAGTTAGTAAATGCAATAAAATCTAAGAAATCAGTCTGCTTCGAAATATAAGAAAAGCAAATAACTTTGAATAGATGCGAGTTAAAATGTCAATTAATGTGCTGTCTGTCATGTCTATGTGATTTCTTTGTTGTGTCAATCATGGATGTGTGTTGGTCACATATTTTCATGTTTCAGGTCATTGCTTCGGTTGCAATGAAGACCTGAATCATGAAAATATGTGACCAACACACATCCCTGAGCTGTAGAGGTAAAAACCTTTTTCCAGAATATGAAAAATGGATCAAATGGAATGTAATAGCATATATTGAAGTGATTTTTTACTGTATTTTGCCTCGGAATTAGGTAAGATTTTTATTCATATTACAACTGAAAACGTGTGTTGCATCCGCATGCTCAGTTCATATAGAATTCTACATGTACAAAACTATGCATAGCTTTCTGCAGTCAGATGCCACAACGGGATTCGAACCGTCGCAGTTTAGATTACGAGCCGAGTACTCTACCGATTGTGCTATGTGGGTAAAAGGAGTTACAAAAAGTCTAAATAATGGACCTATATAGTGTCTTATGGTACATTATAGTGCATCATTACCAGTCTTGTATTTTCAGTTTTACTATGAAACAAAAGGTCACCCAATTCTGAGACAAAATACAGTGGAAAATAAATTCAATATATGCTATAACATACCATTTGTTCCATTTTTCATATTCTAAACGATTTCTTCTGGCTCCATAGCCCAGTGGTTACAGCACTCCCAGCAGGCACATGCCATTGTTTATAAACCTTGAATCCACGTTGAAATGACATTATTTCAATGTTGAAACAATGTCATGTTCCTGCTGAGCCGGTCTCGTAAACCAGGGGTCGTAAGTTCGATCCTCCCTGGGGGCCCGCTGTGTAGTAAACTATACATATGTAAAAGTCTGTATGTGGTAAAGTTAGTAAATGCATTAAAAATGTCCTTTTTCCCCCATAGCTCAATGGGTAGAGTATTCGGCTCGTAATCTAAACTGAGACGGTTCGAATCCCATTGGGGCATCTGCCTGCAGAAAGCTATGCATACAGGGCCTGTCAATAACTAAGATGTTTTACATGAATAAATGAAAATACAAGACTGGTAATGATGCACTATAATGTACAATCAGCTACTATATAGGTCCATTATTTAGATATTTCAAAAGTCCTTTTTCCCCCATAGCTCAATGGGTAGAGTACTCGGCTCGTAATCTAAACTGCGACGGTTCGAATCCCATTGGGGCATCTGACTGCAGAAAGCTATGCATACTTTTGTACATGTAGAATTCTATATGAACTGTGCATGCGGATGCAACACACGTATTCAGTTGTAACATGAAACAAAATGTTATTAAATCCGAAGGAAAATACAGAAAATTACCTCAATATATGCTATAACATACCATTTGTTCCATTTTTCATATTCTAAACGATTTCTTCTGGCTCCATAGCCCAGTGGTTACAGCACTCCCAGCAGGCACATGCCATTGTTTAAACCTTGAATCCACGTTGAAATGACATTATTTCAATGTTGAAACAATGTCATGTTCCTGCTGAGCCGGTCTCGTAAACCAGGGGTCGTAAGTTCGATCCTCCCTGGGGGCCCGCTGTGTAGTAAACTATACATATGTAAAAGTCTGTATGTGGTAAAGTTAGTAAATGCATTAATAGGCCAAAAAGTCAGTCTGCATCGAAATATAGTGACATTCTGTAAAATCGAGTACGTTTGAATAGATGTGTTAGAATTTCAATTAATGTGCTGTCTGTCACGTCTATGTGATTTCTTTACTGTGTCAATCAGGGATGTGTGTTGGACACATTAACATAATTCAGGTCTTCATTACAACCGAAATTAAACCATCAAAAATTTCTCCAGTATCACTCGTTCATTTCATGCATCCATAGCTCAGTGGTTAGAGCACTGGTCTTGTGGGGTCACGTGATCTACATTGAACAGAGAAGTCATACTATTTTGCTCAGTGTTTATTAATGTGTTTTGAGTGTTTAATTTGTGTAATTATATTTAAATCTTGGAATTTTTGAAAATGTAACATGGACATGAATTGTAAGTACATTATAATTTGTGCGTATTGACTGTAGTTAGTTCATATTTTTGGAGTTAATCTTCACATATTCATTAACATTATAACCAGTTGTCACGCATGGCTGCCTTTAAGGCAGGTCATGCTGTTAGTAGTGAGCCAGATTGCAGTGGTTGCCATAGTAGCGTGCCTATTTGAGGTAATACAATGCATGTCAATACAGAGGGGTCTAATAAACCTGCTATTGTGAATACTGACTGTACTGGTGAAAATAATAATGAATGGAGAACTGTAGTGCTTAGTAGAAGTGGGCGTGGCCAACTTCGAGGTGCTGACGTCATCAACAGTGCAAATGGGCATAGTAGTATAGGTGGTGCGATTTCAGGGCCCATTAATAATGCTCACCATAGGGTAATGCAAAAAACATACAAACATGGCCAAATTGATCAAAACTCTTCTTCATTTAAGAAAAGTATTATGAGAAAGGCAAATGCAATTCCAATGAAGAGCAATTCAAAGGGACATAACCATGACACAAGGGTTTATGCTAAAGAATGTACTGTTGATATTTATGTGCATGATGTGACTACAGTGAGGGCTCGTGATGTCATTGCCGCAGTTGAATTAATTACTGGTGAAGGCAGTGCCTATTCCTGTATCATTAAATCAAGTGAATGCTATGAACTGACAGTAGCAACAACTGATTTGGCTGTTATCCTGACTGAGGGTGTGTCTGTGAATGGATCTGTTTTTGAATGCAGACGTATATGCGATAACTATATTGTTGTATCATTCTTTAAAGTACCTGCATATGTTGATGACCAAGAAATTATTGGAAAATTGGAGGGTGTTGGTGTGGAAATAAAATCAAAACTTTTTAGAAAGCTACATCCAGGAACTAAATGCGAAGATGGAACCAGATACATCAAGTGTAAATTCCCAGCTAATTTGAAGTCACTACCATATTCAGTACGTCTCAATACCATTGATGGAGCAAGATATTTTAAGGTTTTGCATAACAATCAGTGCAAGGTTTGCAACATTTGTCTTGATGATGGCCATGAGGCCCGCCAATGTCCAACAATTGTTTGCTACAAATGTGATGAATCAGGTCACATTGCCAGGAATTGTTCATCCGTCAAATGTAAATTTTGCAAACAATTTCCGAAACAATGTTACTGTGATTATCATGAGGGTGAAATGGATTATGATAATTGTGCGGATGAAATTCCAATCAAAGATTCAAATATCTCAACCAAGTCTAAGGAGATCTTTGATATTATAGATACTGATAAGTTGGTTAATCAAGATATTCAGATCACTAATGAAGACAGAGTTGAGGTGGATTTGCTAGTTGACTCTATGAAAAGGGTGGAAGTCTTTCGGGATGGGACTTCTACTAATGTGGACATTTTAAACAAAGTAGAGGCCCTTATCAAAGTGTCTAGTGAGGGACTTTCTGATGAAAGTATACAAAATGCATGTCAGGATGAGCATAATAATGTGAATGATGAACAAGGCAAAATTTGTTCTCAAATTTCAGTAGAAATACATCATGAAAATATCAAAAGTATGCAAGCTACTAATGAAATCAATGAGAAAAATGATTATATAAAAAGTGATGATGACCTATTTACCTTAGATAGCAAAAATGATACCGTTAAAATTTGTATTGATGATATGGATGGCAATGATTCAGATGATACCACACTCAAATTTGGTGACTTTCTTGCACTTGGTTCAGAGGTTCCAAATCTAACTCAAGCTTCTATGTGTGAGTCAGATGATTGCTTTTCGCAAGATAGCATTGAAACGTGTAGGAAGAAATCGAAGGAAGGGATAAAACGGAAAAGACTTGGTAAGAAACCAACCAATTTGAAATTATCTGTTACAGGAAAATCAGCTGCGATCAGTGAACATAAAAATTCTGTCAGTTCATAAACAATGGCGTGCACATGCTTAATCCTTTATATTTTTCCCCTAATAATGTTCAGCATAGTATCATTTAATGTAAATGGATTGCGAAATATCAACAAATTTGATAAACTAACTGGTCTCATTGAACATAATAATTATGACATTGTATTAGTACAAGAGACCTTTTGGAATGATGAATGGGCTAGGATTTTCCAGAGAAAATGGTTAGGTGATATTTATTTTTCAAACTCTGACAATGATCGAAGAGGTGTTGCTATCTTAGTCAATAATAAAATTAAGAGAGCAGTACAGTTAATTGATAAAGATGATGATGGCAGGTATATACATGTACATTACCACTTTAATGACACTGTCATTGATATTTTTAATATGTATGCTCCTAATGAGATTAATGACAGGTTCCTTTTTTTTGAATTCATTAACACTAAGATAAATGGCAAAGATAATATTATTTTAGGTGGTGATTTTAATGTAGCCTTTACACCATCTGATAAATCCCCATCATACAATTTTGCAGCAGATAAGTCTAGAACCCTATTGCATGAAATTATGTTGAACTGTAGCCTAAGAGATGTGTGGCGACATAGATACCCTTTCAAAAGGCTTTATTCTAGACATATAATTGTTCAACAGAGACTTATTCAAAGTAGAATTGATTATTTTCTTGTAAGTGTTTCAGTTATGCCTTTTATTACTTACTGTGGGTATAAGAACACAAAAATAAGTGATCATTCTATTGTTAATATGTTTATTGATTTTAACTCTGTGGAAAGGGGTCCAGGTATATGGATTCTAAATAACTCTCTTTTGGAAGATGTCGAATTTCGCAGAGCAATAGTCCAACTTATTGAAGACAAAAAGTCTTGTGATTTTTACAATACAGATTTCCTTTTGTGGTGGGATAATTTAAAATATTTTATGAAGAAAATAGCTCAAAAATTTTCTAAGCAAAATGCAGAAAATAAAAGACAAAAAGTAGAAAGAATACAGATTCTGCTTGAAAGAGAGTTGGCTAGAATTCATGTAGATGCTCAAAAGGTAGCTGATCTGGAAAATGAATTAGCAGAAGTTGAAGAAGAAATCTGTAAAGGTGCCATCTTACGCTCCAAAACTAAATGGGCAATGGAGGGTGAAAGGTCATCAAAATTCTTTCTTGGTTTGGAGAAACAGAAACAGGACTCCAACACTATCAAGTGTCTAGTTGACAAAGATGGCAATCTATTAACAGATACTTTTGCTCAATTAGATAGAATACATGAGTTTTACAGTGATCTCTATTCATATCATGATATCGAGGAACATGCTCTAGACAATATATTAGCGGCTGTTACCAATAAAATAGCAGAGGATGATTTTGATGATTGTGAAAAAGATATTTCAGAAACCGAACTCATTGAGGCAGTTTTTCAAATGAAAAAAGATAAGAGCCCAGGTAGAGATGGCCTGACAAGTGAATTTTATAAGGCATTTTATTATCTTTTGAAACCTTTGCTTATGAAATTGTTTAATGAGATTGAAAATCAAAATGAGCTGTCTAGGACAATGCAAAAAGGGGTTATTTCCATCTTTTACAAGGGTAAAGGGGATAAAAGACATATTCAGAATTATCGTCCAATTAGTTTACTCAATGTTGACTACAAAATATTTACGAAAATTATGGCCAATCGTCTTAAAATGGTATTGCCTTCTATAATCAATAGCACTCAAACATGCTGTGTTCCAGGAAGAGATATCGCAGAGAATATTTGTAATGTTAGAGACATAATAGAATATACTGATTATACCAATACTGAAGGATATTTATTAAAGATAGATCAACAGAAGGCCTTTGATATGGTTTCACATAATTATATGTTTAAAACTTTGGAGCGCTTTGGCTTTGGTAATCGTTTTATTAATTGGATTCGGATAATGTATCACAATATATCAAGCTCGGTAAAGTTAAATGGGCATCTCACTCCTTTTTTCCCTGTCAAAAGATCAGTTCGACAGGGTTGTCCTTTATCAGCCATGCTGTATGTAGTTGTTGCTGAGCCTTTAGCCATTTCTATCCAATCAAGCAACAACATAAATGGCATATCTATTCCTAATTCAGTCAGTGTTTCATTAACATATCAACATGCAGATGATACAACTATCACTGTAACTGATGCTTTATCTCTTGTCAATTCTCTTCGTGTAGTAAATGAATATTGTGCTGCTTGTGGTGGATCTATTAATTACAATAAATCTCAAGTAATGGCTCTTGGCTCGGCGGAAATACCCCACGAAATTAAAAACAAATTAAGTGTCGTAGAGGGATCTATTGAGGTGCTAGGTGTTTGGTTGGGAAGGGACAAACAAGTATGTGAGTATAATAACTGGTACAAGAAAGTAAAGAGCATAGAAAGTCTGACTAAGTTCTGGAGTCTACGCGAGATAAATGCTAATGGCAGAGCTGTTGTTATCCACACACTTCTTATGTCTAAATTATGGTATATGCTAACTGTCCAGTCAATGCCAGATTGGGCATTTAGAGATATTAAGAAGGCATGTGTTGATTTTTTATGGAAAGGTGCCCACTTGGTAAAATATAGCACTGTGATTGGTGAGAAATGTAAAGGTGGGTTGAACATACCAGATATTCATATAAAAATGAAATCATTCAGATTACGAATGCTAAACAAAGTGTTTGGCACCAATAACAATGTTGTTTGGATAAATGTTTTTAAATATTTTCTTGATCAGTATCAGAATTTGCACATGTCTACTAGCCTATTGTTTATGTCACTCCCTATGCAGAATTATTGTTATATGCCAAAGTTTTATCAAGAGCTTGTATTTTCATGGAAAGAATTATTGAATTATGGAAATATTACTATTGAATCATGGAATCATGTTGTTAGACAACCATTGTTCTATAATAAAAACATACGTTTTTGTGATAAGACTATCAATAGTAAGGTGTTTCAGAAAGCTGGAATTACTCTAATAAAGGACATAATATATGAATATGTGCCCGGTTTTATGCCATTCGTCGCAATATGGGACATGATTGAATCATTTTGTGAGAGCGACGATAAAGTCGCAATGAAGAAAATTTTTAATTGCATAAAGCAGGCAATTCCTCAATACTGGAAAGATATAATATGTAGGGAAAATCCTCTTACTGATGATGAGTCAATTGATTTGTTTATTGATGGAGATGCTTATACACTGGGTTCGTTAAAATCTGGCATATTTTATAACATATTTCGGAAGAGACTTTATCAAAGTCCAACAGCGGAAGAATACTGGTCAAAGGAGATGCCTAATCTTGAGTTAAATAAGATATGGTCAGTGGTGCATTTGAATATAAAACCTCCAGAACTAATTGACCTAGACTTTCGAATAATGCACAATGCAATTTTTACAAAGGAGAAATTAATGCGTATTGGTAAAACCAATGATAATCTATGCCCAGTGTGTAATGTGCAAATTGAAACTTTACATCACTTGTTTTTGCAATGTCCTATGCTTCATGATTTTAGATCCTTTATACTTGATCAAGTTGATATACTGTGTCAACAAGCAAACCAAGAACAATTGTTAATGATTGATGAGATGAATGTTATTTTAACGGGAACATATCACTCAATATCCACAGTCAATACACTGTTTTTGAATATCTTTGTAAGTATGGCACGATATTGTATTTTCAAGCGCAGACAGGTAGCTTTGATGAAAGAGAGAGTATTCCCTATAGCTCCATACTTCAGAAAAATATGTCATTCAATGCTTAAGAACATTGTCTGGTACAACTTTCATCATAATAATGTAGCATCCAATGACAAATTACAAAATCTAAACCCACTAATTAAAATAACTGATGATCAAATTGTGCTAGAATTTTGATGTTTGCTAACTTTTTAGCTATCTCACCAAATGGGCTTATTTTAATGACACTGGCAACTTTTATTATATTTTTTAACATTTATGATTTTAGTAGAAGATTCATATCAATAATTGTTACAATTTAGAATATAGTTGTATAAATATGTTTTAATATATTATGGAATTTTTAATACAGATAGGGCAATGATGATTGAAAGCGATTGATTGAAGCCTAAATAATCTTGAGACATATTATAGCTTAAAGCAATTTATAATATTTTATGATGCATTGTGGTTGATTGTGTGTCTGATTTTGTGCCTAAACGATTGATAAAATAGGGATTTTTATGGTTTTTTGATTCCATGTCTGATTGAGAAATATTAATTTCTCAGTCAGCCATGGAATCAAAAAAATCATAAAAATTTCTGCATGATAGATTTTTTGGTTAATTGTTTGAGTCAGTGTCTGAAGAATTCTTTTGGTTTTATTTTTTTGGTGTTTTGACCGGGAAGTCGGTTGGAAGGTGAATGGCTGTCCGATAGATGCATGAATATGCATAGATGACTGAATGACTGGTTTAATGGATGGCTAGATGATGCTAGTGGCTAGGGTTTTTGGTGGCTTATATAAATGCTAGTAGTTTTTTGTGTGAGTTTTTATTGACTGTTTGAATGTTTTTTGGTGTTTTTAATGTTTGAAAATGTGAAATGTTTGAAGGTTGGTTTTTTGTTGGACCGAGTGATGAACAAGCGAATGAGTGCCTAAATGAGAGTGTGAGAGATTATATGTGTGTGTGAGTGGGTGGGTGAATGAATGAATGAATGAATGAGTGAGTAAGTGGGTGTTTTAGTGAATGAGTGTGGGATCTAGTGAATGTGTGAGTGAGTGAGTTTTTGAGCAAGCAAGAGAGGTTGACTTCTCCTCTATTTTCAGTTTAAGGATCATTTGAGGAGAGGAGGGATGCCTAGAAAGGTTTATTGTAATGTTATTTGTAGAGATTCTGATAGGTACTGAAGATTTAAAAAAAAAAAAAAAAAAGAAAAAAAAAAAAAGGGCACTGGTCTCGTAAACCAGGGGTCGTGAGTTCGATCCTCACTGGGGGCTCGCTGGGTGGTAAACTATACAATTAAAGAAGTGATAAAGTTAGTAAATGGAATAAAATCTAAGAAGTCAGTTAACAACGGGAATCGAACACTCGTAGTTTAGGCTACGAGCCGAGTACTCTACCGATTGTGCTATGGGGGTAAAAGGAGTTACAAAATCTCTAAATAATGTTCCTATATAGTATAGTGTCTTATGGTACATTATAGTGCATCATTACCAGTCTTGTATTTTCAGTTTTACTATGAAACAAAAGGTCACCCAATTCTGAGACAAAATACAGTGGAAAATAAATTCAATATATGCTATAACATACCATTTGTTCCATTTTTCATATTCTAAACGATTTCTTCTGGCTCCATAGCCCAGTGGTTACAGCACTCCCAGCAGGCACATGCCATTGTTTAAACCTTGAATCCACGTTGAAATGACATTATTTCAATGTTGAAACAATGTCATGTTCCTGCTGAGCCGGTCTCGTAAACCAGGGGTCGTAAGTTCGATCCTCCCTGGGGGCCCGCTGTGTAGTAAACTATACATATGTAAAACTCTGTATGTGGTAAAGTTAGTAAATGCATTAATAGGCCAAAAAGTCAGTCTGCATCGAAATATAGTGACATTCTGTAAAATCGAGTACGTTTGAATAGATGTGTTAGAATTTCAATTAATGTGCTGTCTGTCACGTCTATGTGATTTCTTTACTGTGTCAATCAGGGATGTGTGTTGGACACATTAACATAATTCAGGTCTTCATTATAACCGAAATTAAACTATCAAAAATTTCTCCAGTATCACTCGTACGTTTCATGCCTCCATAGCTCAGTGGTTAGAGCACTGGTCTTGTAAACCAGGGGTCGGGAGTTCGATCCTCCCTGGGGGCTACTGCAATAAAAAGTTCGTGTAATTAAGAATATACATGTCGCCTGGCACAGACTAAATGCCTGTAGTGAAAGAAATGTATGTTAAGATCTCAGATAGGTATAAATGTATCCATATCCTAAAAAATCTAAAGGTTAATTAGCAAAGCTGTGATAAATTATATGTGTGCTTCAATCTCAAAATTGATAATTGTATTATAATCGGTTGCTGTTTGTTGATCCAGGGCCTGTTAATAACTAAGATGTTTTACATGAATAAATGAAAATACAAGACTGGTAATGATGCACTATAATGTACAATCAATTATTATATAGGTCCATTATTTAGATATATCAAATGTCCTTTTTCCCCCATAGCTCAATGGGTAGAGTACTCGGCTCGTAATCTAAACTGAAACGGTTCGAATCCCATTGGGGCATCTGCCTGCAGAAAGCTATGCATACAGGGCCTGTCAATAACTAAGATGTTTTATATGAATAAATGAAAATACAAGACTGGTAATGATGCACTATAATGTACAATCAGCTACTATATAGGTCCATTTTTTGATATTTCAAAAGTCCTTTTTCCCCCATAGCTCAATGGGTAGAGTATTGGATTCAGTCTTTGGTTGTCATACTGTGTAGACGTGTTTACTCAGTGCTCATATCCAAGCCCAGAATTTCAGTTGTATAATCTAAGTGTTATACAGTGTTAGTGCGTTAGTGATTGTTTTTTATATAGCTTCTTTAATAACTTTTGGATATCAATCTGTTCTGCTCTCCCTGGCCAAGATGGCTACGGGAGGGGTAGTAAACCCTCCTAATGAGGGTAGAGTGAGTAACAACTCACGGAATTATAAGAAAGAGGCAACTGTTGAGATAATTGTTAATGACAATTTACGTGTAAAGCCAGATGTAATATTAAAAAATGTTTGTGAAATTTGTGGTGTTGATTCTATCTATGCTATTGTGAAGAAGAGAATGGATGCTTATGAGATAACAATGTGTGATAAGGATAAAGCGTTTCAACTGTCGGATGAATTAACTATTGAAGGTGAGCACTTTGACTGTAAGATGCTAATTAATGAAAACATTGTGGTTTCTTTTATGTATCTGCCAGCTTATATCACTGATGATGAGATTAGGGAGAAGCTTGAAAATTATGGTGTTATACTCAAATCTGCTATTACAAGAAAGTGCTATAAGAATACTGATATTGCAGATGGCACACGCTTCGTAACATGCAAATTTCCTAGCGAAATAAAATCATTGCCGTACAGTGTAAAATTTAATACAGTTGATGGCCAGCAATATTTCCGTGTTATTCACAATGAACAACAAAAGGTTTGCTCAAACTGTCTCTCTCCTAATCATTTAATCCGTGAGTGTCCAAGTTTTGCCTGCTGGAAGTGTAAATTACCTGGACACCGTGCTAGATTTTGCACTCAGCTATGCGAGATGTGTGGAAGATTTGCACGGGAATGTAGTTGTAAAACTGATTTTAATCCTTTGAACTTAAACAAGTTATCTGATTATGAGATTGGTCCCAGCAGAAAAACTATTAACTCTGATAGACGTGAACTAAAGCGAAAATTGAGACCCGGTAATAATGAATTAGATGAACATGATTTTCCTACTCTGAGTCCACCCAGGCGAGATAACAAAATTGCCAGAGAAGAAAGGAATGCAGGGATTGTAAATGAGGATGAAGGGTATTTGGAGTCGGTGATTGATATGTGTGATAATAATGATGTTAATGTTTCAACTTCGCACACACAAGTTAAAGTTAATGATGATGAGGGGCATCTGGAGTCGGTGATTGATATGTGTGATAATAATGATGTTAATGTTTCAACTTCAGACACACAAGTTAAAGTTAATGATGATGATTGTGCTGATCAGTTCATTGTTAACAAATCAATTGAGGCGGATGGTGATGGGATGGACTGGTTTGAACCGACTGATGAGTATATACACCCTTCAGGCGTTGTTAAAGCCAACCCAAGCCAGCCACTACTTGACATGGACCATTTTAACAATAGTGAAATCACAAATGGTGAAATGGTTAAAGCTTCTGATTCCCAACCCATAGACCTAGGTTCGATTCCAAGTAATACCATAACAGAACAAAATAATACAAGTAGTTTAGTGGATAGTGAAAACATAGTTGGAAATAACTCATGTGATAATAGCTGTTCAGAAATAGGTGAGTCGTCTACAAACAATGATATCAAGCAGGTTGACTACAGCAGTTCACCAAGCACTGACATGAACACTGCTCAAATTGACACTGAAAAACACAAGACATTGAGTCTAGATGGAAAATTCAGATTCAAGTATACCAAGCCACCAATCCTAAAGAAAAATAGAAACAAACAAAGTCCAGTGCGTGATAAAACATAATGTATTGTACACTGATCCGGCTGTCTTTTCCTCTTTTTGTTATTTTAGCTATGCTTAGAATTGCCTCATATAATGTAAATGGAATGAGAAATGTAAGCAATTTTGAAAGGCTTGTGGGTTTAATGAATGACAATCACTATGACATCATGCTCATTCAAGAAACTTTTTGGAATAATGAATGGACTGAATTATTAAAGCGAAAGTTCATTGGTGAAATATATTACAGCAATGCCTCGAATGACAGAAGAGGTGTGGCTGCCCTAATTAAGAATAATCTTAAAGATGCTGTTTCCTTTGTTGACAAAGATGATGATGGTCGTTTTATGCACATCAAATGTAATATTAATGATAAGTTATTAAATATTTTTAACATTTATGCCCCTAATATTGCAAGTGAAAGGTATAATTTTTTTAACTATGTTAATAACAAAATTGGTTTAATAGAACATATTATTATTGCTGGTGACTTTAATGTTACATTGTCTGCTATAGATAAATACCCTACAAAGAATTACATACCAGATAAGTCAAGTGCATTTCTAAAGCAGTGTATGGCAAACAAAAGGCTTGAAGATATTTGGAGGTGGCGCTATCCCATGCGCAAGCAATATTCCCGAAGGGGCTTAGCAGATAGTATGTTAACACAAAGTCGGATTGATTACTTTCTGCTAAGCACCTCTCTTAAGCCTTTTGTTACATACATTGGTTATTCTCAAACAAGTAAAAGTGACCACTCTATTGTTAATTTACTTCTGGATTTTAATTGTCAGGAAAAAGGCCCAGGTTCATGGGTTTTGAATAACTCTGTTCTAATAGATGAGGACTATCAAAATGGAATTGCAAATTTAATAGAAGAACAGAGAAATTCTGATTTATATTCTACATCCTTTTTGATATGGTGGGACAATTTAAAATATGCAATAAAGTCCTACTCACAGAGATATTGTCGACAGAAAAGTTATCAAAAACGTGAAAAGATGACAAAGGTACAATTTCAGCTTGAAAAAGAGCTAAGTAAAAATTATGTCAATGCAGAATATATTGCCCAATTAGAGTATGATTTAAAGACCATCGAGGAAAATGTATGCATGGGAGCTATATTGCGTTCTAAGGCTCAGTGGTCCTTGGAAGGCGAAAGATCCACCCATTTTTTTCTAGGATTAGAGAGGCATCGGCAAACAGGCAATACGATTAATACCTTATATAATGAGAATGGTGAAATTTTGACAGATACTTTTTCTATATTAAATAGAGTACAAGAATATTATACAGAGTTGTATGCTCATAAGGGTACTGATGAAAATGAACGTCATAAAATATTATCTACTATTTCCAATGATGTCCCTGAATCTGATCAACATGAGTGTGATAGTAATGTAACTACAGCTGAAATAAAAACATCACTCTTCAGTATGAAAAGGAACAAGAGCCCTGGCAGAGATGGAATAACCACTGAATTTTACCGATGCTTTTATCACATTTTCGAGCCTTTGTTCTTAAAACTTATTAATGAAATAGAAAAAGAAGGAACACTAAGTAGAACTATGAAAAATGGCATGATTACTTTAATATATAAAAAGGGAGATAAGCAGGAAATTACAAATTGGCGCCCAATAACATTATTAAATGTAGACTACAAAGTTTTTGCTAAGGTAATGGCTAATCGCTTGAAGCATGTCCTGCCTAAAATTATTAACCAAAACCAAACATGCTGTGTGCCGGGTAGAGACATTTCAGACAATGTAGCCAACATAAGAGACATAATTGAATATGCCAATTACACAGGCATAGAAGGTTACCTTCTTAAGATTGACCAACAAAAAGCATTTGATATGGTTGCCCATGAATATCTTTTTGAAATACTCAGCAGGTTTGGTTTTGGCGACCGGTTCCAAAAATGGATTAAAATAATGTATACAGAAATTTATAGTGCAGTAAAAAACAATGGACACCTGACTCAATTCTTTCCTATTAGTAGGAGTGTCAGACAAGGTTGCCCCATCTCTGCCATGCTTTATGTGATATCAGCTGAACCCTTAGCCAGACTAGTTCATGCATCTACTAACATAATTGGAATAGAAATTGGAGACAGCCACCACAAATCTCTTTTGTATCAGCATGCAGATGACACTACTATCACAGTAAGTGATTCTGCATCATTACATAATGCTCTTGAAATTATGGAACAGTACAGTAGATCAAGTGGTGGCATGATAAATTATACTAAATCTGAGGTAATGGCTTTGGGTTCAGCTTCTGTACCGAGTGAAATAAAAAACAAGATTAATGTTAAAGATGACTCTATAGAAATATTAGGGGTGTGTCTTGGGAGAAACAAGACATTTTGTAATGAAAGGAACTGGGCTAAAAAAGTGAAAAATATAAAAATGTTGTTAGGATTTTGGAAAAATAGAGATATTAATATAAAAGGACGTGCAGAAGTAATTAATTCTCTATTAATGTCAAAACTTTGGTACATGCTTAATGTTCAACCCATTCCTGAATGGGCTATCACTGAAATTACTAAAGCCTGCATCGATTTTCTGTGGAAAGGTGCACACCTTGTTAAGTATAAAACAATTATTGGTGAACGGAAAATGGGTGGTTTGAACATACCAGATATAAAACTCAAAATGATGTCTTTCAGACTTAAAATGTTAAGTCGGTACCTCGATGATGATTATGATGCTCTATGGACACATGTCTTTAATTTCTTTGCGAAGAAATGTATCAACAGCGAAAAACAATACAGTATTTTATTCATGAAACTGCCAAAGAGCATTCTAAAATGTGTGCCACAATATTATCAGGAAATCCTACTGTCATGGCATGAATTTACTAAACATGGCTATGTTGAAATAAATGACTGGTATAACATTGTAAATCAGCCCATTTTTCATAATCCGAAGATCTCTATCAACAACAAACCATTAACATCTGAACATTTAGAAAGAGCTGGGATAACAACATTAAAAGATATTATTTATGAATATGTTCCAGGTTTCCTGCCCAGTATGGCCATTTCTGAGCTCGTGGAAGAATATGTCGATGACATAGACACAATTGCCATTGAAAAATGTTATAATATTTTAATGCAAGTAATTCCGCATGAATGGCAATCAATCATAAATTCCGATAAATTAGACCATACAAAGAAACCATTAGAAATTATATCAGACAATCTCATTATAACAATAAGAAAATTAAAATCAAAAATCTTTTATAATCTTCTTCGGAAAAAGAATTATGAAGAGCCAACTTCCCAGCTTTTTTGGAGCAATATTTTCCAAGATTTTGAATTATCTCGAATATGGCAAGTTGTTCACATGCCCTTAAAATCACCTGAGCTAGTAGATTTAGATTTTAGAATTGCGCACAATAGTATATTTACTATGAAGAAACTTAAACGAATTGGTAAGGTTGACAGCGATCTATGTCCAATTTGTAAAAAGGAACAAGAAACATTATTACACCTCTTTTTAGAATGTGAAAAATTAAGCCAGTTTCACGAATTCTTGCATGGAATATTAGAAGTACTTTTTCAGGAAGCAACTCAATTTCAGCTACTGAATTTTGATTATGAACTGTTCTTAATGCTAGGAATGTGTACACAAATGACAAGAGTAAATGTTGAATTTGTGAATATTGTTTTTAGTATGGCGCGCTTATGTATTTATAAGAGAAGACAGGTTGCAATAATGCACAGCAGGATTATTCCATTACCTAGATATTTTCATAAAAAATTATGCGATTTTATAAAACAAATTGTGGAATACAGTAATTCAAAGGAGAAAATAAACGCTATTGAAAGGTTGGTTGACTACAATGAAATTGTGTCCTTTAATGATGGTATTTTAGTTTTTAACTTTTGAAATTATTGTTAGTTTCTTGCTTTTTAACATTTCATAGCAAAATGATGTTTTATTATATAAAAATCATTAGAAAGATAAATTACTATTATAGGCTACCATACTTTTAATTGCTGATCTATTTTATTGTGATCTTCATTATTTTGCACTTAAATTTTAATTTTTTTAATTTATATTGTTATTTTTAATAAATGGCAATGATGCAGGAAAGTTATTATGCCGGATCAATCATAATTGTTATGCACACAGTTAATAAGAATATTTTGCTATGTGTTGGGGTGGGGGTGGGGGTGTGTGGGTTGGGTGGGGGTGGTGGGGGTTGGGGGGGAGTTGCATATGATATTTTATTTTTATAGATGAAAGTATGAGCGATTCTAGGTGTGGTGAAACGACTGGCTAGTTGCTGCATGACTGATTAAGAGTGATGTGCTTGATACCTGCCAGTATATATGGTTATCTGACTGACTGACTAGGCATATTTAATGATCTGAATGACACTTTGTCTGTTTGATCGATGGTTTTTGAATGAGAGGGATTTTAACTGTGTGGCTGCTTGACGTTTTAACTATACTTGCTTGAGGGATTGCGTGACTTGCTGGCTGATTGATTGAGTAATTTTATAAATGTCAGTGCTTGATGACTAAGTGTGACCGTGGACAGTAAGGGTGAATGGAATTAAGACTAATTTTTCGAATGCTACATGGTGAAATAATAGTTTGACGAATGTTTTGACAAGTGAATGAATGATTTATGAAAGGCTTATTTTGAGTATCAATGCCCTAGGATGTCCTCCTTCCAAAATTTTCGCCTTCTAGGAGGATGTCCAGTGAGGGGCATTAGGATAAGTGATACATATATAGCTAAAGCATCCCTCGCCTTATTTTCGAGAGGAGAGGTGTACTGCTTTGAAACAATTGTGATTGTGATGGAAACATCTGATAGTGTTTTATTTTAATAACTTTCCAATGAGCCAAGATAAAAAAAAAAAAAAAAATGGGTAGAGTACTCGGCTCGTAATCTAAACTGCGACGGTTCGAATCCCATTGGGGCATCTGACTGCAGAAAGCTATGCATACTTTTGTACATGTAGAATTCTATATGAACTGTGCATGCGGATGCAACACACGTATTCAGTTGTAACATGAAACAAAATGTTATTAAATCCGAAGGAAAATACAGAAAATTACCTCAATATATGCTATAACATACCATTTGTTCCATTTTTCATAATCTGAATGAATTTTTATACCTCCATAGCTCAGTGGTTAGAGCACTGGTCTCGTAAACCAGGGGTCGTGAGTTCGATCCTCACTGGGGCTCGCTGGGTGGTAAACTATACAATTAAAGAAGTGATAAAGTTAGTAAATGCAATAAAATCGAAGAAGTCAGTTAACAATGGGAATCGAACCGTCGTAGTTTAGGCTACGAGCCGAGTACTCTACCGATTGTGCTATGGGGGTTAAAGGAGTTACAAAAACTCTAAATAATGTTCCTATATAGTGTAGTGTCTTATGGTACATTATAGTGCATCATTACCAGTCTTGTATTTTCAGTTTTACTATGAAACAAAAGGTCACCCAATTCCGAGACAAAATACAGTGGAAAATAAATTCAATATATGCTATAACATACCATTTGTTCCATTTTTCATATTCTATACGATTTCTTCTGGCTCCATAGCTCAGTGGTTAGGGCACTCCCAGCAGGCACATGCCATTGGTTAAACCTTGAATCCACGTTGAAATGACATGATTTCAATGTTGAAACAATGTCATGTTCCTGCTGAGCCGGTCTCATAAACCAGGGGTCGTACGTTCGATCCTCCCTGGGGGCCCGTTGTGTAGTAAACTATACATATATAAAAGTGTGTATGTGCTAAAGTTAGTAAATGCAATAAAATCTAAGAAATCAGTCTGCTTCGAAATATAAGAAAAGCAAATAACTTTGAATAGATGCGAGTTAAAATGTCAATTAATGTGCTGTCTGTCATGTCTATGTGATTTCTTTGTTGTGTCAATCATGGATGTGTGTTGGTCACATATTTTCATGTTTCAGGTCATTGCTTCGGTTGCAATGAAGACCTGAATCATGAAAATATGTGACCAACACACATCCCTGAGCTGTAGAGGTAAAAACCTTTTTCCAGAATATGAAAAATGGATCAAATGGAATGTAATAGCATATATTGAAGTAATTTTTTACTGTATTTTGCCTCGGAATTAGGTAAGATTTTTATTCATATTACAACTGAAAACGTGTGTTGCATCCGCATGCTCAGTTCATATAGAATTCTACATGTACAAAACTATGCATAGCTTTCTGCAGTCAGATGCCACAACGGGATTCGTACCGTCGCAGTTTAGATTACGAGCCGAGTACTCTACCGATTTTTTTTTTTTTTCTTGGCTCATTGGAAAGTTATTAAAATAAAACACTATCAGATGTTTCCATCACAATCACAATTGTTTCAAAGCAGTACACCTCTCCTCTCGAAAATAAGGCGAGGGATGCTTTAGCTATATATGTATCACTTATCCTAATGCCCCTCACTGGACATCCTCCTAGAAGGCGAACATTTTGGAAGGAGGACATCCTAGGGCATTGATACTCAAAATAAGCCTTTCATAAATCATTCATTCACTTGTCAAAACATTCGTCAAACTATTATTTCATGAACTTATGTTCATAATCCTTTTACACCATGTAGCATTCGAAAAATTAGTCTTAATTCCATTCACCCTTACTGTCCACAGTCACAATTAGTCATCAAGCACTGACATTTATAAAATTACTCAATCAATCAGCCAACAAGTCACGCAATCCCTCAAGCAAGTATAGTTAAAACGTCAAGCAGCCACACAGTTAAAATCCCTCTCATTCAAAAACCATCGATCAAACAGACAAAGTGTCATTCAGATCATTAAATATGCCTAGTCAGTCAGTCAGATAACCATATATACTGGCAGGTATCAAGCACATCACTCTTAATCAGTCATGCAGCAACTAGCCAGTCGTTTCACCACACCTAGAATCGCTCATACTTTCATCTATAAAAATAAAATATCATATGCAACTCCCCCCAACCCCCACCACCCCCACCCAACCCACACACCCCCACCCCCACCCCAACACATAGCAAAATATTCTTATTAACTGTGTGCATAACAATTATGATTGATCCGGCATAATAACTTTCCTGCATCATTGCCATTTATTAAAAATAACAATATAAATTAAAAAATTAAAATTTAAGTGCAAAATTATGAAGATCACAATAAAATAGATCAGCAATTAAAAGTATGGTAGCCTATAATAGTAATTTATCTTTCTAATGATTTTTATATAATAAAACATCATTTTGCTATGAAATGTTAAAAAGCAAGAAACTAGCAATAATTTCAAAAGTTAAAAACTAAAATACCATCATTAAAGGACACAATTTCATTGTAGTCAACCAACCTTCCAATAGCATTTATTTTCTCCTTTGAATTACTGTATTCCACAATTTGTTTTATAAAATCGCATAATTTTTTATGAAAATATCTAGGTAATGGAATAATCCTGCTGTGCATTATTGCAACCTGTCTTCTCTTATAAATACATAAGCGCGCCATACTAAAAACAATATTCACAAATTCAACATTTACTCTTGTCATTTGTGTACACATTCCTAGCATTAAGAACAGTTCATAATCAAAATTCAGTAGCTGAAATTGAGTTGCTTCCTGAAAAAGTACTTCTAATATTCCATGCAAGAATTCGTGAAACTGGCTTAATTTTTCACATTCTAAAAAGAGGTGTAATAATGTTTCTTGTTCCTTTTTACAAATTGGACATAGATCGCTATCAACTTTACCAATTCGTTTAAGTTTCTTCATAGTAAATATACTATTGTGCGCAATTCTAAAATCTAAATCTACTAGCTCAGGTGATTTTAAGGGCATGTGAACAACTTGCCATATTCGAGAGAATTCAAAATCTTGGAAAATATTGCTCCAAAAAAGCTGGGAAGTTGGCTCTTCATAATTCTTTTTCCGAAGAAGATTATAAAAGATTTTCGATTTTAATTTTCTTATTGTTATAATGAGATTGTCTGATATAATTTCTAATGGTTTCTTTGTATGGTCTAATTTATCGGAATTTATGATTGATTGCCATTCATGCGGAATTACTTGCATTAAAATATTATAACATTTTTCAATGGCAATTGTGTCTATGTCATCGACATATTCTTCCACGAGCTCAGAAATGGCCATACTGGGCAGGAAACCTGGAACATATTCATAAATAATATCTTTTAATGTTGTTATCCCAGCTCTTTCTAAATGTTCAGATGTTAATGGTTTGTTGTTGATAGAGATCTTCGGATTATGAAAAATGGGCTGATTTACAATGTTATACCAGTCATTTATTTCAACATAGCCATGTTTAGTAAATTCATGCCATGACAGTAGGATTTCCTGATAATATTGTGGCACACATTTTAGAATGCTCTTTGGCAGTTTCATGAATAAAATACTGTATTGGTTTTCGCTGTTGATACATTTCTTCGCAAAGAAATTAAAGACATGTGTCCATAGAGCATCATAATCATCATCGAGGTACCGACTTAACATTTTAAGTCTGAAAGACATCATTTTGAGTTTTATATCTGGTATGTTCAAACCACCCATTTTCCGTTCACCAATAATTGTTTTATACTTAACAAGGTGTGCACCTTTCCACAGAAAATCGATGCAGGCTTTAGTAATTTCAGTGTTAGCCCATTCAGGAATGGGTTGAACATTAAGCATGTACCAAAGTTTTGACATTAATAGAGAATTAATTACTTCTGCACGTCCTTTTATATTAATATCTCTATTTTTCCAAAATCCTAACAACATTTTTATATTTTTCACTTTTTTAGCCCAGTTCCTTTCATTACAAAATGTCTTGTTTCTCCCAAGACACACCCCTAATATTTCTATAGAGTCATCTTTAACATTAATCTTGTTTTTTATTTCACTCGGTACAGAAGCTGAACCCAAAGCCATTACCTCAGATTTAGTATAATTTATCATGCCACCACTTGATCTACTGTACTGTTCCATAATTTCAAGAGCATTATGTAATGATGCAGAATCACTTACTGTGATAGTAGTGTCATCTGCATGCTGATACAAAAGAGATTTGTGGTGGCTGTCTCCAATTTCTATTCCAATTATGTTAGTAGATGCATGAACTAGTCTGGCTAAGGGTTCAGCTGATATCACATAAAGCATGGCAGAGATGGGGCAACCTTGTCGGACACTCCTATTAATAGGAAAGAATTGAGTCAGGTGTCCATTGTTTTTTACTGCACTATAAATTTCTGTATACATTATTTTAATCCATTTTTGGAACCGGTCACCAAAACCAAACCTGCTGAGTATTTCAAAAAGATATTCATGGGCAACCATATCAAATGCTTTTTGTTGGTCAATCTTAAGAAGGTAACCTTCTATGCCTGTGTAATTGGCATATTCAATTATGTCTCTTATGTTGGCTACATTGTCTGAAATGTCTCTACCCGGCACACAGCATGTTTGGTTTTGGTTAATAATTTTAGGCAGGACATGCTTCAAGCGATTAGCCATTACCTTAGCAAAAACTTTGTAGTCTACATTTAATAATGTTATTGGGCGCCAATTTGTAATTTCCTGCTTATCTCCCTTTTTATATATTAAAGTAATCATGCCATTTTTCATAGTTCTACTTAGTGTTCCTTCTTTTTCTATTTCATTAATAAGTTTTAAGAACAAAGGCTCAAAAATGTGATAAAAGCATCGGTAAAATTCAGTGGTTATTCCATCTCTGCCAGGGCTCTTGTTCCTTTTCATACTGAAGAGTGATGTTTTTATTTCAGCTGTAGTTACATTGCTATCACACTCATGTTGATCAGATTCAGGGACATCATTGGAAATAGTAGATAATATTTTATGACGTTCATTTTCATCAGTACCCTTATGAGCATACAACTCTGTATAATATTCTTGTACTCTATTTAATATAGAAAAAGTATCTGTCAAAATTTCACCATTCTCATTATATAAAGTATTAATCGTATTGCCTGTTTGCCGATGCCTCTCTAATCCTAGAAAAAAATGGGTGGATCTTTCGCCTTCCAAGGACCACTGAGCCTTAGAACGCAATATAGCTCCCCTGCATACATTTTCCTCGATGGTCTTTAAATCATACTCTAATTGGGCAATATATTCTGCATTGACATAATTTTTACTTAGCTCTTTTTCAAGCTGAAATTGTACCTTTGTCATCTTTTCACGTTTTTGATAACTTTTCTGTCGACAATATCTCTGTGAGTAGGACTTTATTGCATATTTTAAATTGTCCCACCATATCAAAAAGGATGTAGAATATAAATCAGAATTTCTCCGTTCTTCTATTAAATTTGCAATTCCATTTTGATAGTCCTCATCTATTAGAACAGAGTTATTCAAAACCCATGAACCTGGGCCTTTTTCCTGACAATTAAAATCCAGAAGTAAATTAACAATAGAGTGGTCACTTTTACTTGTTTGAGAATAACCAATGTATGTAACAAAAGGCTTAAGAGAGGTGCTTAGCAGAAAGTAATCAATCCGACTTTGTGTTAACATACCATCTGCTAAGCCCCTTCGGGAATATTGCTTGCGCATGGGATAGCGCCACCTCCAAATATCTTCAAGCCTTTTGTTTGCCATACACTGCTTTAGAAATGCACGTGACCTATCTGGTATGTAATTCTTTGTAGGGTATTTATCTATAGCAGACAATGTAACATTAAAGTCACCAGCAATAATAATATGTTCTATTAAACCAATTTTGTTATTAACATATTTAAAAAAATTATACCTTTCACTTGCAATATTAGGGGCATAAATGTTAAAAATATTTAATAACTTATCATTAATATTACATTTGATGTGCATAAAACGACCATCATCATCTTTGTCAACAAAAGAAACAGCATCTTTAAGATTATTCTTAATTAGGGCAGCCACACCTCTTCTGTCATTAGAGGCATTGCTGTAATATATTTCACCAATGAACTTTCGCTTTAATAATTCAGTCCATTCATTATTCCAAAAAGTTTCTTGAATGAGCATGATGTCATAGTGATTGTCATTCATTAAACACACAAGCTTTTCAAAATTGCTTACATTTCTCATTCCATTTACATTATATGAGGCAATTCTAAGCATAGCTAAAATAACAAAAAGAGGAAAAGACAGCCGGATCAGTGTACAATACATTATGTTTTATCAGGCACTGGACTTTGTTTGTTTCTATTTTTCTTTAGGATTGGTGGCTTGGTATACTTGAATCTGAATTTTCCATCTAGACTCAATGGCTTGTGTTTTTCAGTGTCAATTTGAGCAGTGTTCATGTCACTGCTTGGTGAACTGCTGTAGTCAACCTGCTTGTTATCATTGTTTGTAGACGACTCAACTATTTCTGAACAGCTATTATTACATGAGTTATTCGCAACTATGTTTTCACTATCCACTAAATTACTTTTATTATTTTGTTCTGTTATGGTATTACTTGGAATCGAACCTAGGTCTATGGGTTGGAAATCAGAAGCTTTCACCAGTTCACCATTTGTATTTTCTCTATTGTTAAAATGATCCATGTCAAGTAGTGGGTGGCTTGGGTTGGCTTTAACAACGCCTGAAGGGTGTATATACTCATCAGTCGGTTCAAACCAGTCCATCCCATCACCATCCGCCTCAATTGATTTGTTAACAATGCACTGATCAGCACAATCATCATCATTAACTTTAACTTGCGTGTCTGAAGTTGAAACATTAACATCATTATTATCACACATATCATTCACCGACTCCAGATGCCCCTCATCATCATTAACTTTAACTTGTGTGTCTGAAGTTGAAACATTAACATCATTATTATCACACATATCAATCACCGACTCCAGATACCCTTCCTCCTCATTTACAATCCCTGCATTCCTTTCCTCTCTGGCAATTTTGTTATCTCGCCTGGGTGGACTCAGAGTAGGAAAATCATGTTCATCCAATTCATTATTACCGGGTCTCAATTTTCGCTTTAGTTCACGTCTATCAGAGTTAATAGTTTTTCTGCTGGGACCAATCTCATAATCAGATAACTTGTTTAAGTTCAAAGGATTAAAATCAGTTTTACAACTACATTCCCGTGCAAATCTTCCACACATCTCGCATAGCTGAGTGCAAAATCTAGCACAGTGTCCAGGTAATTTACACTTCCAGCAGGCAAAACTTGGACACTCACGGATTAAATGATTAGGAGAGAGACAGTTTGAGCAAACCTTTTGTTGTTCATTGTGAATAACACGGAAATATTGCTGGCCATCAACTGTATTAAATTTTACACTGTACGGCAATGATTTTATTTCGCTAGGAAATTTGCATGTTACGAAGCGTGTGCCATCTGCAATATCAGTATTCTTATAGCACTTTCTTGTAATAGCAGATTTGAGTATAACACCATAATTTTCAAGCTTCTCCCTAATCTCATCATCAGTGATATAAGTTGGCAGATACATAAAAGAAACCACAATGTTTTCATTAATTAGCATCTTACAGTCAAAGTGCTCACCTTCAATAGTTAATCCATCCGACAGTTGAAACGCTTTATCCTTATCACACATTGTTATCTCATAAGCATCCATTCTCTTCTTCACAATAGCATAGATAGAATCAACACCACAAATTTCACAAACATTTTTTAATATTACATCTGGCTTTACACGTAAATTGTCATTAACAATTATCTCAACAGTTGCCTCTTTCTTATAATTCCGTGAGTTGTTACTCACTCTACCCTCATTAGGAGGGTTTACTACCCCTCCCGTAGCCATCTTGGCCAGGGAGAGCAGAACAGATTGATATCCAAAAGTTATTAAAGAAGCTATATAAAAAAAACAATCACTAACGCACTAACACTGTATAACACTTAGATTATACAACTGAAATTCTGGGCTTGGATATGAGCACTGAGTAAACACGTCTACACAGTATGACAACCAAAGACTGAATCCTCTACCGATTGTGCTATGTGGGTAAAAGGAGTTACAAAAAGTCTAAATAATGGACCTATATAGTGTCTTATGGTACATTATAGTGCATCATTACCAGTCTTGTATTTTCAGTTTTACTATGAAACAAAAGGTCACCCAATTCTGAGACAAAATACAGTGGAAAATAAATTCAATATATGCTATAACATACCATTTGTTCCATTTTTCATATTCTAAACGATTTCTTCTGGCTCCATAGCCCAGTGGTTACAGCACTCCCAGCAGGCACATGCCATTGTTTAAACCTTGAATCCACGTTGAAATGACATTATTTCAATGTTGAAACAATGTCATGTTCCTGCTGAGCCGGTCTCGTAATCGGTTGCTGTTTGTTGATCCAGGGCCTGTCAATAACTAAGATGTTTTACATGAATAAACCTTGAATCCACGTTGAAATGACATTATTTCAATGTTGAAACAATGTCATGTTCCTGCTGAGCCGGTCTCGTAAACCAGGGGTCGTAAGTTCGATCCTCCCTGGGGGCCCGCTGTGTAGTAAACTATACATATGTAAAAGTCTGTATGTGGTAAAGTTAGTAAATGCATTAATAGGCCAAAAAGTCAGTCTGCATCGAAATATAGTGACATTCTGTAAAATCGAGTACGTTTGAATAGATGTGTTAGAATTTCAATTAATGTGCTGTCTGTCACGTCTATGTGATTTCTTTACTGTGTCAATCAGGGATGTGTGTTGGACACATTAACATAATTCAGGTCTTCATTACAACCGAAATTAAAGCATCAAAAATTTCTCCAGTATCACTCGTTCATTTCATGCCTCCATAGCTCAGTGGTTAGAGCACTGGTCTTGTAAACCAGGGGTCGGGAGTTCGATCCTCCCTGGGGGCTGCTGCAATAAAAAGTTCGTGTAATCAAGAATATACATGTCGCCTGGCACAGACTAAATGCCTGTAGTGAAAGAAATGTATGTTAAGATCTCAGATAGGTATAAATGTATCCATATCCTAAAAAATCTAAAGGTTAATTAGCAAAGCTGTGATAAATTATATGTGTGCTTCAATCTCAAAATTGATAATTGTATTATAATCGGTTGCTGTTTGTTGATCCAGGGCCTGTCAATAACTAAGATGTTTTACATGAATAAATGAAAATACAAGACTGGTAATGATGCACTATAATGTACAATCAATTATTATATAGGTCCATTATTTAGATATTTCAAAAGTCCTTTTGCCCCCATAGCTCAATGGGGAGAGTACTCGCTCGTAATCTAAACTGAGACGGTTCGAATCCCATTGGGGCATCTGCCTGCAGAAAGCTATGCATACAGGGCCTGTCAATAACTAAGATGTTTTACATGAATAAATGAAAATACAAGACTGGTAATGATGCACTATAATGTACAATCAGCTACTATATAGGTCCATTATTTAGATATTTCAAAAGAACTTTTACCCCCATAGCTCAATGGGTAGAGTACTCGGCTCGTAATCTAAACTGCGACGGTTCGAATCCCATTGGGTCATCTGACTGCAGAAAGCTATGCAAACTTTTGTACATGTAGAATTCTATATGAACTGTGCATGCGGATGCAACACACGTATTCAGTTGTAACATGAAACAAAATGTTATTAAATCCGAAGGAAAATACAGAAAATTACCTCAATATATGCTATAACATACCATTTGTTCCATTTTTCATAATCTGAATGAATTTTTATGCCTCCATATCTCAGTGGTTAGAGCACTGGTCTCGTAAACCAGGGGTCGTGAGTTCGATCCTCACTGGGGGCTCGCTGGGTGGTAAACTATACAATTAAAGAAGTGATAAAGTTAGTAAATGCAATAAAAGCGAAGAAGACAGTTAACAACGGGAATCGAACCCTCGTAGTTTAGGCTACGAGCCGAGTACTCTACCGATTGTGCTATGGGGGTAAAAGGAGTTACAAAAACTCTAAATAATGTTCCTATATAGTATAGTGTCTTATGGTACATTATAGTGCATCATTACCAGTCTTGTATTTTCAGTTTTACTATGAAACAAAAGGTCACCCAATTCCGAGACAAAATACAGTGGAAAATAAATTCAATATATGCTATAACATACCATTTGTTCCATTTTTCATATTCTATACGATTTCTTCTGGCTCCATAGCTCAGTGGTTAGGGCACTCCCAGCAGGCACATGCCATTGGTTAAACCTTGAATCCACGTTGAAATGACATGATTTCAATGTTGAAACAATGTCATGTTCCTGCTGAGCCGGTCTCATAAACCAGGGGTCGTAAGTTCGATCCTCCCTGGGGGCCCGTTGTGTAGTAAACTATACATATATAAAAGTGTGTATGTGCTAAAGTTAGTAAATGCAATAAAATCTAAGAAATCAGTCTGCTTCGAAATATAAGAAAAGCAAATAACTTTGAATAGATGCGAGTTAAAATGTCAATTAATGTGCTGTCTGTCATGTCTATGTGATTTCTTTGTTGTGTCAATCATGGATGTGTGTTGGTCACATATTTTCATGTTTCAGGTCATTGCTTCGGTTGCAATGAAGACCTGAATCATGAAAATATGTGACCAACACACATCCCTGAGCTGTAGAGGTAAAAACCTTTTTCCAGAATATGAAAAATGGATCAAATGGAATGTAATAGCATATATTGAAGTAATTAGGTAAGATTTTTATTCATATTACAACTGAAAACGTGTGTTGCATCCGCATGCTCAGTTCATATAGAATTCTACATGTATAAAACTATGCATAGCTTTCTGCAGTCAGATGCCACAACGGGATTCGAACCGTCGCAGTTTAGATTACGAGACGAGTACTCTACCGATTGTGCTATGTGGGTAAAAGGAGTTACAAAAAGTCTAAATAATGGACCTATATAGTGTCTTATGGTACATTATAGTGCATCATTACCAGTCTTGTATTTTCAGTTTTACTATGAAACAAAAGGTCACCCAATTCCGAGACAAAATACAGTGGAAAATAAATTCAATATATGCTATAACATACCATTTGTTCCATTTTTCATATTCTATACGATTTCTTCTGGCTCCATAGCTCAGTGGTTAGAGCACTCCCAGCAGGCACATACCATTGTTTAAACCTTGAATCTACATTGAAATGACATGATTTCAATGTTGAAACAATGTCATGTTCCTGCTGAGCCGGTCTCATAAACCAGGGGTCGTAATTTCGATCCTCCCTGGGGGCCCGTTGAGTAGTAAACTATACATATATAAAAGTGTGTATGTGCTAAAGTTAGTAAATGCAATAAAATCTAAGAAATGAGTCTGCTTCGAAATATAAGAAAAGCAAATAACTTTGAATAGATGCGAGTTTAAATGTCAATTAATGTGCTGTGTGTCATGTCTATGTGATTTCTTTGTTGTGTCAATCATGGATGTGTGTTGGTCACATATTTTCATGTTTCAGGTCATTGCTTCAGTTGCAATGAAGACCTGAATCATGAAAATATGTGATCAACACACATCCCTGAGCTGTAGAGGTAAAATCCTTATTCCAGAATATGAAAAATTTATCAAATGGTATGTTATAGCATATATTGAAGTAATTTTTTATTGTATTTTGCCTCGGAATTAGGTAAGATTTTGATTCATATTACAACTGAAAACGTGTGTTGCATCCGCAGGCTCAGTTCATATAGAATTCTACTTGTACAAAACTATGCATAGCTTTCTACAGTCAGATGCAACAACGGGAATCGAACCGTCATAGTTTAGGTTACGAGCCGAGTACTCTACCGATTGTGCTATGAGGGTAAAATTTGTTTCAAAAACTCTAAATAATGTTCCTATATAGTATAGTGACTTATGGTACATTATAGTGCATCATTACCAGTCTTGTATATTCAGTTTTACTATGAAACAAAAGGTCACCCAATTCCGAGACAAAATACAGTGGAAAATAACCTCAATATATGCTATAACATACCATTTGTTCCATTTTTCATATTCTAAACGATTTCTTCTGGCTCCATAGCTCAGTGGTTACAGCACTCCCAGCAGGCACATGCCATTGTTTAAACCTTGAATCACGTTGAAATGACATTATTTCAATGTTGAAACAATGTCATGTTCCTGCTGAGCCGGTCTCGTAAACCAGGGGTCGTAAGTTCGATCCTCCCTGGGGGCCCGCTGTGTAGTAAACTATACATATATAAAAGTGTCTATGTGCTAAAGGTACATTCTCAGATAAAATGTGCAATTATGGTAGAAAACATGGTGAAGAATAATCACAGACTGTGTATGTTAACTCTAATTTTTATTAAACTTTAGCGTATATACTATATGCAACACATAATGGGTCATCTTTAAAAGTAATGAATATTTCAGAAATTGCGCGTAAAACCAAGACATAAAAACACAATTCTAAAATCTATCAGATACGCTACCAATTATTCATAGAGTTTTAATTGTGCATCTCGAACACAATGCATAGAATCCCGCAATTGTACCAATTCTGAACAAATATTCAGTCATTCAACGGACTGATAGATTGGTTGAATCAGTAACCATTGATGTTAAATGCTTAGCAAACAAACTTCAAAATATGACAGTAAATAAAGGCATTGATTGATGCATTGTTATTTATGATCTACGATGAGTCCAACACTACATACAACATGAGATGAATTGAACTTGGTGGTCTTTTATCACTGGTGCTAAATATGGCATATTATTTTCCGGTTAACTGCCCTTGACATTATATATCTCATTATGGTAGATTAATATGGTACATAGCAATAACTATGTCATAGGTAACGTATCTGACATCATAATACTTAGAAAAAATTACATTATCTATGATTGTTTTGATAACATGGAACAGCAAATGCTATGGTTTTTCGCATTCGTTCAAAGATTTGGCAATATAGCAACATTACCCAGCCACTGAGAGCGTTGTTGACATTGGTTTGAGCAGATACCTTGAAATATGTGGATAGATGGAGCTAAATTTTGTTAATATAATGGTGATAAATTGTGATCCCAATCACGAAAATATAGGAAAGGTAATCATAAATCATAAAAAATCAACTTAGCAACATGATTGTAAACCTGGTTGAATAGTTTGTTTCATAGCTATGCTCCGTATACAGTTTGTGGTAGGTAACGTATCTGATGAAAAGGAAAGATCAAACAGCAAATTTGCAAAAAACATGAACACTAACATTTATGAACTTGTGCCAACATGAGCCAACATGAACACTAACATTTATGAACGTGTGCCAACTTCTCAATCTTATTGAATGTTTCATCTGGTATTTGATAGAATCTAGCTGATCTACCTATTGCGACTGGGGTTTCTATATTCACTAAAATATCCTTGAAAGGAATCCACAATTGATCATCCCCATGTGGCCATTTGAATCGTGGATTACCGACAGATTTTGTCGCGTTCATGAATGTAATGAGGGCATCATCGTCACTCACGTCAACCTCCAAGACCTTGCCCAAATACCACTTGCCAAAGTAGATAGCTGCTACATACGTATCAACCAGAGGCGCTATGTTGTGAACAACCGCGTCAGTGATAATGGAATCATTCTTATTCATGTCACATGTCTCTAGATTGCCTACATTTGGTACAATGGTTGTGTCATTCAAGTTTATGTGATCCGGCTCACTACAAGTGTCTGTATGCAATTTTAGTGGTTGCACGATCCAACCGCTGCAACGATTCACACCATGGATGCAGTCATCGCAATAGCAAGAAACTTCACGTGTCAAGAGATGTCTGTCATCGACTGGGATAATTGCATGGGCTTTCATTGTTCCTGGAATGGGTTTGCAATCTATAGTTTGCAGTATTACCGCTGATTCATCATAATCGTCTTGAGAGTATCTAACATATGTGATTTCTTTCTCATGTGTAGATGCCCAAGAAAAGAAATCATCTGCATCCTGGATAATGGTTTTGCCCTGCTTGACTGCATCTGCTGCCTGTCTCTTAGCAGTGCCACCGATCCCGTCACAGGCACCCTTCCCGTGGCCACATTCAAAGTAGTTCCAGCAAGCTTTTACCCCAAACAGTGAATCATGATGGCATACTGTACTGAAGATAAATCTGTTTCTATACTGAGAAGACGGGCTGTCAGTCCAGTAGTGGATCATTTGCAAATCAGTGACATGTAATTTCAAGAGAGGTACTAGTTTTTTTATGATGGCAACAACTGACTTTGCGTTGTGTTCTCTGAGATCAGAAACAAACACAAAACTCTTATGCAACAACTTATTATCAGGCCCGATGAAGTAAGCAATAACTGGATGCAATGTAACACTGGTGCTATTCCAATATGCGCTTTGGATCTCCTCTGCGGTTTGGCAAGTGAAATTCTCTGAGAAGTCCATTTGAACAACAACTTCTGTTGCCGCTAGTTTCTTTTTCAATTCACACATTGCTTTATACTGCTGTTTGACTCGGCCCACGTGTGCGAGAAATGCTCTATAATCACCTTCCATCAATGTTATGAATTCATCCCTGGTTTTGGTTACTTTCACAATTCGTGTTTTCTTCACGTCGTTCACTTCAATCCTCTGCCATACTTCGTATTGGACATGACTTTGCCCAATGTTTGATAGTAGTCCACTCATTTCAGCAACGGTTACACATTTACTAACAGTTTCTGGATTTGGACTAATGTCAATAGCAAGAGAACGCAAACAGGTAAGTTTCAAGGCAAAGTTTTGATGACATGTACATAGACAGATATTTCTGGACAGTAACGACGTGAGTTTGATGTAAGCAGGTCTCAGTTTACAGAATTGGGCGAATGAAAGTTTACTCTCGGGATTGTCCGCTTGAAAGCGTCCGTACAGATTACCAAGATAGTCATTGAGAATACGTGTCTGTATCTTCTCTTTGTCAATCTTAACCGCATCTCTCTTTCCAGGCATACAACGACTAACATCATCTCGTTCGAAAAACGCAATCACAGTACCTTGAAGAAATGTCCTTGCTGCTACCTGACGTGTGCGTCGGTCGTGATGTTTTACTAATGAACACCGGCGTATACCAGTATCTTTATGAAGATAATTTATAAGCCTGTATTTGCGTATGATACCACCAGCAACTAATCGTCTCATCTTTCGGCGCTCATTCTGGGATTTTGTAGAATCATGTGTATCCTTTATTTGGGATGTTACTGCATTTGCGAATATAAGTTTTTGTCTAATCGAGGCAGGTACATCAGAGCGACGAATACCAGCATGTGCGAGTTCAGTGTCAGTCTTACTTCTAGGTGTCATTTCTGAAACTGGGGTCACATACGATGTATCACTCTTTCTACTTAGGCGAGTATTGAGTCGTTCATTACGTTTTTGAAATTTTTTGACACGTTTTTGCAATTTCGAATTTTGAGTACTTAGTTCCTTTATTGCTTTATTTGCTTGCCTAAGAGCCTTTGAGCGTCTTTTCTTTCTAGAGGAACTATGTTGCGGAAATGCAAGTTTCACGACAAGTGGAGTAGATGTAGTCCTAGAGCCAGTGGACGTACTTGGCTGATCGGGTTCAACTGAACTGGAGACCTCTTGTGACTGAACTTCGTTGCTCACATCGTTCGGCTGCTCGGACAATTGTTCAGTAGCACGGTTAAATTTAGCCCTGTACTTTTGGCTATGCAATCTACTTTTCCCTTGTCTCGTTTTTAACTTTTTCTTAGATAGTTTAGATGCAGGGATGCGGTATCCAAATTGCCGTTTTCGCTCTCTCTCCAAAAACGCTGGGTCATTTAATTTCTTCCGTTCTCTGTAAGCTTTCGAGATCTCAGCACGAGTTTTACCCATTTTCTAGGAAAGGAAAGAAAAACAGACCACAATTAGTAGTAGTAGTAGTAGTAGTAGTAGTAGTAGTAGTAGTAGTAGTAGTAGTAGTAGGAGCAGTAGCAGCCGTAGCAGCAGTAGTAGTAGTAGTAGTAGTAGTAGTAGTAGTAGTAGTAGTAGTAGTAGCAGTAGCAGCAGTAGTAGTAGTAGCAGTAGCAGCAGCAGCAGTAGTAGTAGTACATGTAGTAGTAGTAGTAGTAGTAGTAGTAGTAGGAGCAGTAGCAGCAGCAGCAGCCGTAGTAGTAGTAGTAGTAGTAGTAGTAGTAGTAGTAGCAGTAGCAGCAGCAGAAGCAGCAGCAGCAGTAGTAGTAGTAGTAGTAGTAGTAGTAGTAGTAGCAGTAGCAGCAGCAGAAGCAGCAGCAGCAGTAGTAGTAGTAGTAGTAGTAGTAGTAGTAGGAGCAGTAGCAACAGCAGCTGCAGCAGCAGCAGCAGCAGCAGTAGTAGTAGTAGTAGCAGCAGCAGTGGTAGTAGTAGTAGCAGCAGCAGCAGCAGCAGTAGTAGTAGTAGTAGTAGTAGCCTTAGTAGCAGCAGCAGCCTTAGCAGCAGCTTTCGCAGAAGCAGTCTTTATAGCAGGTAGCCTTAGCAACAGCAGCGTTAGCAGCAGCAGCTTTAAGTAGTGGCAATGTCCAGCAGCCTTAGCAACAGCAGCGACCTTAGCAGCAGCAGCAGCAGCACAGCGAAAATGATCAGTATTCCCAAAGATAATGAAGTAATATAGATGCAGATATGACAAAATAAAAGTGGGATACACATTTGTGGCTCAGGACACATATATAATGATGCACATTGCAACGAAATAGCGAGCGTCAGATACGTTACCAATTTGGTCAGATACGTTACCACATATTGACCTTGCTTATTTGACACGTGCAGTAATGATGGCTTATAGTTTATGAAACAATATTAATCTGATCTAATACTAGATATAAAATACTGTTTGCCACGTGATAGTACGGTGATATGTATGACGCATGCAAGTGTATTGTAGAATGTGTTGATGCAACTTACCACAGACAGACGCCGTTTAGAGAGTAAATATCTTCAAATGTTGTACTTTTGCAACTTTTTCGTTTTAGATAAACTTGCATGTCATCAATACACAATAAGCAATGACGTATTTAACAATTTTCCCTCACGTCACCGCACAGACCATCAAATTAAGGCCAGCAGTATTCAGTCGGTAGCGTATCTGATATCACGTATCTGATGTGCATAAAGTGTCTTATCCATTTACTTTGAGAAATAACTGATACTGTGAATTGTTTTATGTCCAATAAGTCATTGTATACTTGTAGTTTAAGATCACATAGTTCATGGGTTTGAATGATGTCAGATTCTGGCTAGCAGCAGTAGAATATTGGTAGCGCATCTGATGAGATGTGAACGTAACAAATACGTGTCAACTGCCCATACTTTTTCTGACATTTCCCTGGCCTAAGATGAAGTAAATGTGATACTGGCGCAACAAAATACGGTTATTGTTCACACACTTAGCCAGTTATAGTGTTGATTTTAACAAAGGGTAGGCATGTTTTTCCTCTAAAACAACATGGTAGCGTATCTGATGTTAATATGGCGACATGTGTTTCAAGACTACTTAGA
This sequence comes from Chaetoderma sp. LZ-2023a, assembly GCA_034401795.1. Taxonomy (NCBI): domain Eukaryota; kingdom Metazoa; phylum Mollusca; class Caudofoveata; order Chaetodermatida; family Chaetodermatidae; genus Chaetoderma; species Chaetoderma sp. LZ-2023a. The sequence continues at coordinate 49,155,087 of CM067367.1, forward strand.
CAATTTTGATGGTTGAATCTACCAATAATGTGTTATATATCGGATTGGGGATCCAATTTCGGAAGTAAATATGATGAGCAAGCTTTGAAACCTGCAAGAATTTAACAACCTAGTATATTTTTGTATGACACCTGTTGCTGGCGACATGGATAAATGGTTAACATTAGACCTTTTAGCATTGATTTTTATATATTATTTGGTTTTCTATTCCTATCATAACCCACCAAACCTACGAATTTAATAAAAAATAGCTATTATTTCATTTTTGGTCGACATGTTCTAGTCAGAAGTGCTGTAATATATTTGAAATAGGACAGAGACAGTGGAAATAAGGGGTTGACCAGGCTATCTGAGAATGTACCTAAAGTTAGTAAATGCAATAATAGGCCAAAAGTCAGTCTGCATCGAAATATAGTGAAATTCTGTAAAATCGAGTACGTTTGAATAGATGTGTTAGAATTTCAATTAATGTGCTGTCTGTCACGTCTATGTGATTTCTTTACTGTGTCAATCAGGGATGTGTGTTGGACACATATTAACATAATTCAGGTCTTCATTACAACCGAAATTAAACCATCAAAAATTTCTCCAGTATCACTCGTTCGTTTCATGCCTCCATACCTCAGTGGTTAGAGCACTGGTCTTGTAAACCAGGGGTCGGGAGTTCGATCCTCCCTGGGGGCTGCTGCATAATTGTTATGCACACAGTTAATAAGAATATTTTGCTATGTGTTGGGGTGGGGGTGGGGGTGTGTGGGTTGGGTGGGGGTGGTGGGGGTTGGGGGGGAGTTGCATATGATATTTTATTTTTATAGATGAAAGTATGAGCGATTCTAGGTGTGGTGAAACGACTGGCTAGTTGCTGCATGACTGATTAAGAGTGATGTGCTTGATACCTGCCAGTATATATGGTTATCTGACTGACTGACTAGGCATATTTAATGATCTGAATGACACTTTGTCTGTTTGATCGATGGTTTTTGAATGAGAGGGATTTTAACTGTGTGGCTGCTTGACGTTTTAACTATACTTGCTTGAGGGATTGCGTGACTTGTTGGCTGATTGATTGAGTAATTTTATAAATGTCAGTGCTTGATGACTAATTGTGACCGTGGACAGTAAGGGTGAATGGAATTAAGACTAATTTTTCGAATGCTACATGGTGTAAAAGGATTATGAACATAAGTTCATGAAATAATAGTTTGACGAATGTTTTGACAAGTGAATGAATGATTTATGAAAGGCTTATTTTGAGTATCAATGCCCTAGGATGTCCTCCTTCGAAAATTTTCGCCTTCTAGGAGGATGTCCAGTGAGGGGCATTAGGATAAGTGATACATATATAGCTAAAGCATCCCTCGCCTTATTTTCGAGAGGAGAGGTGTACTGCTTTGAAACAATTGTGATTGTGATGGAAACATCTGATAGTGTTTTATTTTAATAACTTTCCAATGAGCCAAGAAAAAAAGAAAAAAAAAGAGCACTGGTCTTGTAAACCAGGGGTCGGGAGTTCGATCCTCCCTGGGGGCTCGCTGGGTGGTAAACTATACAATTAAAGAAGTGATAAAGTTAGTAAATGCAATAAAATCTAAGAAGTCAGTTAACAACGGGAATCGAACCCTCGTAGTTTAGGCTACGAGCCGAGTACTCTACCGATTGTGCTATGGGGGTAAAAGGTGTTACAAAAACTCTAAATAATGTTCCTATATATAATAGTGTCTTATGGTACATTATAGTGCATCATTACCAGTCTTGTATTTTCAGTTTTACTATGAAACAAAAGGTCACCCAATTCCGAGACAAAATACAGTGGAAAATAAATTCAATATATGCTATAACATACCATTTGTTCCATTTTTCATATTCTATACGATTTCTTCTGGCTCCATAGCTCAGTGGTTAGAGCACTCCCAGCAGACACATACCATTGTTTAAACCTTGAATCTACGTTGAAATGACATGATTTCAATGTTGAAACAATGTCATGTTCCTGCTGAGCCGGTCTCATAAACCAGGGGTCGTAATTTCGATCCTCCCTGGGGGCCCGTTGTGTAGTAAACTATACATATATAAAAGTGTGTATGTGCTAAAGTTAGTAAATGCAATAAAATCTAAGAAATCAGTCTGCTTCGAAATATAAGAAAAGCAAATAACTTTGAATAGATGCGAGTTAAAATGTCAATTAATGTGCTGTGTGTTATGTCTATGTGATTTCTTTGTTGTGTCAATGATGGATGTGTGTTGGTCACATATTTTCATGTTTCAGGTCATTGCTTCGGTTGCAATGAAGACCTGAATCATGAAAATATGTGATCAACACACATCCCTGAGCTGTAGAGGTAAAAACCTTATTCCAGAATATGAAAAATTGATCAAATGGTATGTTATAGCATATATTGAAGTAATTTTGTACTGTATTTTGCCTCGGAATTAGGTAAGATTTTGATTCATATTACAACTGAAAACGTGTGTTGCATCCGCATGCTCAGTTCATATAGAATTCTACATGTACAAAATTATGCATAGCTTTCTACAGTCAGATGCAACTACGGGAATCGAACCGTCGTAGTTTAGGTTACGAGCCGAGTACTCTACCGATTGTGCTATGGGGGTAAAAGGAGTTACAAAAACTCTAAATAATGTTCCTATATATTATAGTGTCTTATGGTACATTATAGTGCATCATTACCAGTCTTGTATATTCAGTTTTATTATGAAACAAAAGGTCACCCAATTCCGAGACAAAATACAGTGGAAAATAACTTCAATATATGCTATAACATACCATTTGTTCCATTTTTCATATTCTAAACGATTTCTTCTGGCTCCATAGCCCAGTGGTTACAGCACTCCCAGCAGGCACATGCCATTGTTTAAACCTTGAATCCACGTTGAAATGACATTATTTCAATGTTGAAACAATGTCATGTTCCTGCTGAGCCGGTCTCGTAAACCAGGGGTCGTAAGTTCGATCCTCCCTGGGGGCCCGCTGTGTAGTAAACTATACATATATAAAAGTGTCTATGTGCTAAAGTTAGTAAATGCAATAATAGGCCAAAAAGTCAGTCTGCATCGAAATATAGTGAAATTCTGTAAAATCGAGTACGTTTGAATAGATGTTAGAATTTCAATTAATGTGCTGTCTGTCATGTCTATGTGATTTCTTTACTGTGTCAATCAGGGATGTGTGTTGGACACATATTAACATAATTCAGGTCTTCATTACAACCGAAATTAAAGCATCAAAAATTTCTCCAGTATCACTCATTCTTTTCATGCCTCCATAGCTCAGTGGTTAGAGCACTGGTCTTGTAAACCAGGGCTCGGGAGTTCGATCCTCCATGGGGGCTGCTGCAATAATAAGTTCGTGTAATCAAGAATATACATGTCGCCTGTCGCAGACTAAATGCCTGTAGTGAAAGAAATGTATGTTAAGATCTCAGATAGGTATAAATGTATCCATATCCTAAAAAATCCAAAGGTTCATTAGCAAAGCCGTGATAAATTATATTTGTGCTTCAATCTCAAAATTGATAATTGTATTATAATCGGTCGCTGTTTGTTGACCCATGGCCTGTCAATAACTAAGATGTTTTACATGGATTCGAGTTTTGGATTTCACTGTGATCAGTTGTGTTTTCTCAGAGCTCTCTAATGTCCTGTATTTTCGGGAATATAGTATGAAGTTTTTTGTGAATTTATGTTTGTGTTACAACTGTAAATAAGTTCTTGTTTGTGTACATTAATTGTCTGCCCTCGCCCTAGCCAGTATGGCTCAGGGTAGGGATCGTAGGACTGGCCCAGCTGGGCTTTTAAATGATAGAAGATACGCTATGGAATGTACTGTGGAAGTAAATTTAGTAGACAATAGAAATGTGCGTGCAAGTGAACTAATTGATTCTTTGGAAGACTTATGTGGAAAGGACAGCATTTATGCTTGTGTTAAGAAAGGTGGCAATGGATATGAAGTAACTGTTTCTAATAAGGACACTGCGATGATGATCAATGATGGGATTACCATAAGAGGTGAGCACTACTCATGTATGATGATTATTAATGACTCTGTTGTTGTATCATTTATGGACATGCCAGCTTATTTAGAAGATGACATTATTATTAAGAAATTAACAGATCTGGAATAAAATAGAGTAGGAATAAAATCTGACTTGATCCGTAGAGTGTACCGTGGTACTAATATAGCAGATGGGACTCGGTATGTTAAATGTCAGTTTCCTGAAAATTTGAAAGCTCTCCCATATAGCATGCAGTTTCAAACAGCAGAGGGCCTCAGATAATTTTGTGTCATCCATAATAACCAGGTGAAAGTCTGCTGGAAATGTCTGTCCGACAACCACTTAATTAGAGACTGTCCTAATTTTGTGTGCTATCGTTGTAATGGCCGTGGCCATACAAAGAGGAACTGCCGTGCCATTCTGTGTGATGAATGTGGAATGTTTCAATGCATATGCAGGGTTTATGATGACTTGCCTGTTGCTGCACGTGGAGGTAGGGTCGTGAATGCTGAAGATGATGAACATTCACAAAATGAGATTGATACCTGTAATGAAGATGGTGACCGTGACGTCGATATGGAGATTGGAGCAGCTGGAGTGATGATTGATGTGACTGATGTAATTGATGTGATGGTTCATGAGGGGGATGAGTGCGTGTTAAGTGAGAATGATAGTAATGACATGTTTGATAAAATCTCAAGCAGTGCAGGTGATGAGTACACGTCAAATGAAGATGTTATTGACAATGCTGCCAATAATAAAGACAGAAAGAAGAAGAGAAAACGAAAGAAACACAATTGTAAAGCCTGCAAAGCGTCTAGTTGAGGAGCTTAACAAAGGTGAGCAATGTTCACAAACTATAGAAGTTTGTCAATCAAATAACAATGAACCTGTGAGTGAACTGATTGGTAAGCAGGTGAGCGATATTGATATTACTACCGGCGGCGGCGGTACGCTTGTGAACACTAATTATGTTGTCGGCGTGGCTCAAGTGGTAACTGCGCGAATTGTGGATCCACAGGTCGAAGGTTCGCTTCCAAATCAGGGTGAAAATAAAACTAATGTTTCTGGTCAGATTTGTCAGTCTACGTCGGAAAATAAATTAGATGTGGATGATATGTTTTCAGAAGATATCACCCCGGTGCCTAAAGACATCAGTTCAGTTCCACCAAGTGACATAGTTTCTAGGCAATTTATTTCCCCATTTAATAAGGGCAAAGGTCGTGGAAAACCTCTGCACACATAGGCTTAATTATGGATATCACATTTATTATATTTTCCTTTTTATTAATCATGTTAAAGATAGCATCTTTAAACACTAATGGTTTGAGAAATTATGACAAATGTGATAACATATTTGGCTTTTTACAGGTTTGGAATTATGATGTTATTTTATTGCAAGAAACATTTTGGGATGCTAATTTGGCTTTGTATTTTACTGGGAAATGGGATGGTGACATTTATTTTAGTAATTTTGATAATAATAGAAGGGGAGTTGCAATACATGTTAAAAATGATATCAAGCACAAATTTAAATTTGTTACTAAATATACTGAGGGAAGGTTTGTTCATATTAATTATAAAACTGGTGATGAAATTGTAAATATCTTTAACATTTATTCACCCAATGAAACAAGAGAAAGAAGACAATTTTTTAATTTTGTTAATAATAAAATTGCTGAATTCGAAAATATAATTCTGGGTGGTGATTTTAACTTGGCTTTGACAGCTTTAGATAGAAGACCACAAGCTAACTTTGTACGGGACTGTTCACATGACATGCTCTATGAGCTTGTGACTAAACACCAGTTAGCTGATGTTTGGCGTGACAGATATCCTTTGAGAATTGTCTTTTCAAGAAGTGCTATTGTCCTAGGTGAATGTTCCCAAAGCCGCCTAGACTATTTTTTAATCAGCAAACAATTATCTGCTAATGTAATTTATACTGGCTATAAATACACAACTCTGAGTGACCACGCTTGGGTAGAACTATCAATAGACTTTAATAAAGCTGAGCGTGGGCCAGGGTTGTGGATTTTCAATGGCACTTTTTTTTTCCTTGGAAATCAGCACGTACCTTATGAATCTGGCGCAAAAGCACCAGAAACAAAACCCGCAGCCATATAGGTGGTGCCTGGAAAAGCCCCAGACTAGCGACCAAAAAGGGTTTTCAAAAAGTTACACACCTAATGGCTGACAACATTACCTTATCACCTATTGCATCACACCTTTAAAACCATTATCCTAAAGGTCAGGTCTCACGACCATCCGCATATGCAATAAGAGAAATTATTATTTCTTCTAAAATTATTAATTGATTCCCTAATGCACCAGTCTCCCTAAACACTTTAACACAAGTTATCAGTTATCCAGAAAAACCTAATTAAAACCTCTCACCATTATCCCAATGGTATCCATTCAACCATACAACATAAGCTACCCAGTCACTCAGCTACACTCAGCCACTCTCAGCCCACCTATATTACTGTATACATACCCACACTCATAGACGCACGCACGCGCACACACATACGCACGCACGCACCCACCAACGTACACATGCACCCACCCACGCACGCACGCACGCACCATATATTCATACATACACCACACCCAACACAATATCACAACCAACCTATTTTCCCCAACGCACACACACACACACACGCACGCACGCCCATGAAACCCACTACCGCAAGAATCACAACATGACCCCTATAGGTTCAGGTCACAATGACCTATAATATACCATAAATTCCAATAAAGCTACTTCCTGTTAATTTAGGCTAAGTCTGATAAGCAATCCAAGACATCACCATCCCACGGAAACCGTGGTGGCAGTCCTACACAGGCCAGGGGTCCACATTGGCATCCTCTGGATCAGACATTACACCGGCTGCATATGGGCGTACAATATCATCATATTTCCTTTATTATTTTTTAATTTATTTAATTATTTATTTATCTTTCTTTTTCCTTCAAAATCTTGTTACACAAATCAAAATTTTTAAACAATAAATACTCAATAATTAAATAACAACTAATTAAAAGACAAAACTGTACATTTCCCCATATCCCAGTTGAAACCCACCAATCCCCAATTTTCACAATCTATACAATCCCCATATACACAAAAATACAACTATGTATAATTATTCCCCAAACCGTTTCTTGGCCAAAACCCATCACAAAAGAGCCCCGTTTTAGCGTTAATTACAATTCCCCATCCCATATTTAATCCATCTATACACCCCACTCACAAACCCCTACATAACAACACTGGCCAAAACAGCCCTGGACACCGAGAATGTACACCTGCAAGCCCAGAGAAGGCTATCTCCGGGATTCCACAACCGAAATGGCCAGCTCAACAACTGAGTCAGCCATTCCAGTGGTAATAAACCCGATGACAGACCTCTCCCCGCCCACACGTAGACAACCAGCAAGAGAAAAAAAACCCACTTACCGTCTCGAACCTAATTAATCAGAAAAGGGCAATGTCCTTTTGAAAATAATAAATAATTAAAACACTGTATTTACAAAAATAATCAATGACATATAAAAAACAAAAGATGATATATTTAGGGGAGACTTAAGCATAATAGTCTCCCCTACAATTCATATTTAAAATCTTAAATATATACACAAAAATATCAATAAGCCCGCACCACGCGCAGGCGCATGCACACGCATATAATTACTAATAAAACCTAAAACAGGGGCTGACGTAACAATTATGAAAGCAGGGATAACTCCGTCATGCATTTAAAAGGATTATTCGAGTGTATGAATTTTTAAAACAACAATCCGTTGTCCATTCCAAAACTACTCTAACCGGGCACTGGCGCCACCATAGGCAGCAACAGCACCCAGTCAAACCAGGCCCAGAATGGCCAACGCATCGTCAGCATAGTCACCTTTATATGGAAATATATGAGAATCAAGATTCATTCGATCCCAACTGGAAAAAAGATATTGACGGAGCATAGAAATAATAGAGATAAAACAATAAATGAGCAGGACATACCTAGCACACATATACACGTAGCTGACAACGCAAAGTCCGAATCAGACACATATCCATACATAACTAACTTTAAATATCACGAGATAAAAACAATTAACCACTCGAGTTTATGACGTCACAATGATAATCCAACCGTCAATGACGAGATCACTAACAATATAATTTAAATCCATCATCAAACAGAAATAATCTGTCAAGTGTACGAATTGCATGTCTTTGATGAATTTATCATTCGATCATCAACTTGTTGAATATTTTGAAACTAATTTGACTGCTGCAATAGGTAACACCGGAACCCAGTCAAACCAATCTCAAAATCATACCTGTATAATTACCATGGCATTAAGGAACAAAGAAAGCAACGGTTTAATCGACCCCAGCACGTGCAAAGAGTGGGCGGAGCTTATCCAAAAGAGGGCAGGAGATAGATTTAAAACCGACCTCTCCCCTCCAACTATATACGACCAAACCAAAGCAGTCAAATGATTCATACCTAATAGCTAAATGTTTCGCACACACGTACCCACGCACACAGGCACACACACACACACACACATACTCATGCACTCCCATACACACAGGCACGCACGCACGCACGCACGTACGAACTCACGCACGCACGCACGCACACAAGCATGCACGCACATACCAATGTTAGCGCAACAGCCGACGTAATACGCAAAACTTTGACAATTCAATGCAATATTCAACAGTTCATTTTGAGGCTCACCCGAGGCAGCAACAACTTCCAGTCAAATCCCCCACAAATCAAACACGTCCTGTATAGTTGCCGTAAAATTGAAATATCCGGTAGTCACGTTTAAACTGTACTTAGCGTTACCGCAATAGTCGCTATGTACGTATATATATAGCTATAGGCATGTAACACTGCGAGCTGATCTACAGTGCCGTTTCTGCTAAATTGACCTGCGACAGAGGAAGATGATTATTGATCGCTGATTGGCTGAGCGCGCTCTGGCTGCTTGGAACTGACTATAATATGGCAGGCCACCACCGCCAAAAATACAAAACTCAAACGGAACAGGTTAATTTCAAATGAACCAGAAAGAAATGCTAAACAATCCAGGCAACGCCGTCAAACAGAACAGACTAATGCCAAACAGAACAGACTAATGTGTCAAACAGAACAGGCTATTGTCAAACAGAACATACTAATATCAAACAGAACAGGCTATTGGCAAACAGAATAGATTATTGTCAAACAGAACAGACAACTTTGACAAACAGAACAGCCAACTACGACAAACAGAACAGACAACTACAACAAACAGAACAGACACCAATGATAAATAAAACAGACAACTGCAGCAAACATAACAGACATCAATGACAAATAGAACATACATCAACGACAAACAGAACAGACATCAATGACAAACAGAACATACATCAATGACAAACAGAACAGACATCAATGGCAAACAGAACAGACATCAATGGCAAACAGAACAGACAACTACGCCAAATGACGGCTAACGTCGAATAACCTATTTAGTCAAACAAACAGAGGGCGCCACTCGTCTCTATCCAAGGGAAGATAACTCTTCACTATCGAGCGTTACAACACCGTTACAATTATGGCGACAAATACAAACACAAATACACTCAATGACGCAGTACAATTGTTAAACCATGATGTGTCTGCTAAATAGATCAATTGCCAGCGATGGGGTTTGGAACTGTGTCTGTTACAAGACACAACAGCGTAGCAACGCCTGTGACAGTGGCGACAGTCGATGCCGATCCGACGCCGATTATTCAGAAGAGTAAGTACAAATGTAATACACGTGGCGAGTACCGTATTATTGTTGGCGAGTACCGTATTATTGTTATTCCTTGCATCAGCGTACTTGATGACCTCGGGACGTTTTAGGTCATCTGTTGCCTTCCAACCCTAAAACGCAACACATTTTACAGCAACCATACAAGACACTTTTCATAGGCGTCGGTTAGTAGGGGGTGGGCGGGGTGAGGGAGGGTGTTGGGGGTTAGGCGATGTTTCATCGAATGTGAAGTAAAATGCGGTCAGACCTCTCTATAGCGACCACCTGTTTTGAGTAGGGGGTGGGTTGGCGTCAAAGGATGGTGGCTCTTTAAGATGGAAGGCATAGCGCTAAAAAAAACTACCATCTTTTGATCCCTAAAGCTATTTAGCAAGGAACTTGTTTTAATAAATTCCTTTTGGCCGTTTTCATGGTCTACATATGTATATTGTGGACGTTATATACGCAGGTTTAGGTGTACAATAATAAGACAGGATTTTAACGTTTGTACACATGATCATCCGCAGTATGGCGGGGTGGGGCTGAGGTGCGTACTAGTTTTGTTGATAAGCGCCTGATCTGGGTCATGTTTATAAACGGAATTAGCAAAACATTAGCCCACAGATAAGGTTTTATATTAGATAATGAAGCCGTATTTAGATTTGTGGGGACCATGGACAAAGAATTAATAGGGGTGGGGGAGCTGGGACTGGGGTCGTCCCATAGAAAATCTTTGAAATGAAATCCAAATGCACTGAGACGGAGAATGCAGTTCTGGTGTGAAATATGGAGCTTCCGTTTGCTGTAAAATTATTTTATTTTGTGAATTTTTAGCTCGACTTTACGAGCTCAACGTTTCTTTTTATATCTCATGTTTGGTTAATTATACTGAACCCAAACTTGGGCACACGCTTCCTTATAATGACACGCCATCACACAATGATCTTGAGGTCAGAAGGTTAAAGGTCAATGTCACTGATCTTGGGAGAAATCTGGGTTTTTTTCAACTTTAACATTTTTCCGTTTAGCTCAACGTTTCTATTTATAGGTCCCTATCTCATATTTGGTTACTCATACTGCACCCAAACTGGGACATCTGCCTCCTTATAATACGGCATCACACAATGATGTTGGGGGCAAAGGGTCAAAAGTCATGGTCACTGATACGCATGTCGACCATCTGTCATTCATCGTCCGTCCGTCTACCTTTGTTTACAAACGCTACTCCTCATTAACCGGGCTTCAGAATGTGTATGCAGAATTTAGATTGTTCAATCTTTGTGCTGAAAATCTTAGATTTTATGAAAAATTTACCGGAAATTGTCAAAGCGCTATTCATCATTAATAGCTTGACAGATTTCAACCCTAGTTGGCTGGACATACCCTTTCGTGGTAGGCTCCAGAACATCTGTATTGTAACAGGTGGATTTTTTGTGAAAATCTAATTTTTTGAAAAATGTACCGGAAATTGTAAAAATGCATCTCCACAACTGCTTCGTCGATTCTATCCAAATTTGGCTGGAAGCATTCTATAGCGGTAGGCTCTAGAAGAAATATTCATGATCTTGGTTGGTCGATTTTTTGGGTGGGCATTTGGATTTTTTTTAATTTTCAAGAACCATTGAAAACTCCTTGATTGATTGAGTGGCCCGATTTCAACGAAACTTGGGTGGAATGATCTTATCAACATATCAAACGAGAATTTTGATTGTTCAATTTTTTTGGTGGGCACCTTTGATTTTTCGAAAATCATCCATCATGTCTACCCGTATTTAGCAAATGGTTCACATGCCCATGTGAGCATTACATACCCTTGTCCTCCGGTTGATAAGGGTATTGATACGCCTTCTATATTTATTTTATGTTTGAAGTCAAGATTCGTGGTTCATTGCAAGCTTTATAGTTCATTGCAAAATCGTAAAGTCCAGCTTCATGGTTGCATTGCAACCACATTACTGGTTATAATTAGCATTGTTGCCTAAACGGAGTTAACGTCAGTAGTCCGACAGCTCAGTAGTCCGACAGCCTAGTAGTCTAACAACCCAGTAGTCCGATAGCCCATCAGTCCGACAGCCTAGTAGTCTGACAACCCAGTAGTCCGATAGCCTAACAGTCCGACAATAGAAATTTAATTGTCGATAAAGTGGTTCAACTGATCCGGACTAGGCCTATTACTGTGACAGGGTATGCAATGCAGTGCATAATAATGGTGCGTGTTCATGCGCACACACGGACAAATGTATACGTACGCACGTACGCATGCACGCACTCACTAACGACCGCACACGAAATATGTAGGGCTAATGTTATTGTACGTTATGTTATACTAAAGCATAGGCGGACTGACCAAAGAAATAATAGGTTTCTTCCAAATCTCATAGTCAACATACGGAGATGAAGTTTCGTTAATATACTCAAAGAAAATAAGTTATGGAAGATGGACGGATCAACGTATTGAAAAATGATTTAAAAAAACCAAGACATCAGTATTACATTGACGGGATATTGGCTAAAATCTTGCCATCGTGTGCTTCGAAATTCAAATCTAGCTTTGTATCAAGATCACAATTACTTTGACCTCAAAAGTCTGAATGACTGTGATGTTCCCGCGGGTTGAGGTAACTATATGACGATGCTTAGTTCCAATACTTTTGCCAATTCTGAAACAAAAGCCAGATGCGCTGCTGATTCCTTAGACAAAAAAAGAAAAAATAAGAAAAAGAGCCGAACCAAGCTGCTAAAGTCTGAATTTTAAACAAATATTACAATGTCCGTGACCTCTAACCTCAATAGCATTCCACTTGACATATGTAACCAGGTTCCCAAGTTAAATTCAAGTAGAGTGAACCAATCCGGAAATATAAGACAATATGTTGAGCTAAAGCAAAAACTTGAACATAAAAAAATTGAGTTTTATACCGAAATCACAGTGACCTTGAACTTTGACCAACTTGTGTTCCATACACCTGATATAAGGAAGCATGTGTCCAAGTTTAGTCCCACTCGGGTGAACCGATCTGGAGATATAAACTGAATCGAGATTAGACTCTGACAAACAAACAGACAGACAGACAGACAGACAGACAGACGGCATAATGGGACCCGTCGATATATTGGCAAAACTTCTAATTTTCGCCAATAATAAATGACTTCTAACAAGATGGCCAAGGGGCCTATATCGACATTTCAAACTAGAAAAGACAGGTTCTACAAAACACTCTAGAATTCTAAGAAATTCAACAGTTATGGCAGGAATAAAAATTTAGCCTACGGTAATTTTCAAAGTACATATTGTGCCTATTATACTCCTATTTTAGGAGTAATATTTAAGCAATTTCCTGGACATATTTGGAAATCGGTTGAAATAAATTGAGCAATCCAATTTCTCTTTAGGGGTGTTGATTGAAATATACCACACTATGATCGTTACACACAAGTCTCATTGAAATTATGGGATAGATAAAGGAAGCATAGTATTTTATTTAATATAAATGATTTCCTGAGAACTTTTGGGAAAATCCAAAAAACATCGATCAATCAAAATTATTAATATAGATCCTACCGCAATAAGATCCTTCCGCCAAAATTTGATTAAAATTTGTGGAGTGTTTTAGGAGGCGATATGTTTTTAAGGATTTCCTGTTATAGAGCCTACAGCAATACGAACTCGCGATTTAGGAGGTACGTTTTAAGAGCTCCGGGAAATTGTCGGAAAATCAAACATGACCACCAAAAAAATTGATCAATCAAAATTCTCGTTTGATATGTTTAAAGCCTACCGACGGATGGACGTTGAACGTTAGATGGGCGGTCGCCATGCCATAATCTTTCAGGTCAGCTGAGCTAATAATATGCTCCTAGAAAAGCTTAGAACAAACACGTTGGGAAATGTTTTAAGTTATGCCCATAAGCTAGTTAATAGCCGATATAATGAGTATCTACTAAGTTAAAGGCTTTCAAATGCAAAAGCGGTATAGATGTGACATATGCAGCCTTGGTAAAATGTCACAAATTTAACAGGTCGACCAACCGACAGACAGACAGGCAGGTAGATGTATACCTGCTGCGGAATCGCAATTAAAAATTGTCCGATGACTACTACTACTACTACTACTACTACTACTACTACTACTACTACTACTACTACTACTAGTACTACTACTACTACTACTACTACTACTACTACTACTACTACTACTACTACTACTACTACTACTACTACTACTACTACCACTACTACTTGCTGTTGCTGCTGCTGCTACTTCTGCTGGCGGTGACGCTGACGGTGTTAGCGGTGATTCTCTTGGTGGTGGTGGCTGTGTGTGTTGGTGGTGGTGGCGGTTGTTGTTGTTGTTGTTGTTATTGGTGGTGGTGGTGGTGGTGGTGGTGGTGGTGGTGGTGGCGGCGGCGGCGGCGGTCGTGGTGGTGGTGGCGGTGGCGGTGGTGATGGCGGCTGTGGTGGTGGTTGTATTGTTCGCGGTAGTGGTGAGGGTAGTTGTGATTGTGGTGGTAGTGGTGGTGGTAGTGGGGGGAATGATGGCGAGATGATGATGATGATGATGGTGCTGTGGATGATGATGATGGAGAGGTGGAAGAAGAGGGTGATGAAGAGTAGGAGGATGGTGGTGGTGGTGGCAGTCCTGGCGCTGGTAGTGATGATAATGATAATGATGACGATGATGATGATAACGATTTTTAGCTCGCCTGGCCTGAAAAGCCAAGTGAGCTTATGTCGTGTCGAACGTCCGTCGTGTGTCCGTCGTCCGTCCATCAACTTTTCCTTTAAAAGACTTCTCAAGAAACAATGGGCCAATTTCAATTATATTTGGCAGGAAGCATCCTTAAGGCATTGAGATCCAAGTTTGTTCAATTGAAGCCGATCGGCCAATTAGGTCGGCGACCATCTTGGATTTTGTCCGATTTTTAGAAAAATCTTCTCCGAAACCGCTTGAGGAATTGAAGGAACCCTCATGAAATATGATCTAGGGCAAGAGCTCAACCAAGTTTGTTCAAGGGAACTTAATTGGTCAAATGATTCGACGGCCACTTTGGGTGACCTAGTTTTAGTGAAAATAACTTCGTCTCCAGAACCGCTGAAGGGATCAGGCCGAGATTTGGCAGATATTATTAGGGCCAGTAAAGTTTGTTCAAGAGAAGTTGATCAGTCAAAAAACATGGCCGCCGTGGGCTAATAAAAATATAGGATGTTTGGCGGCCATATTGGATTTTTTTATTTGATGGATTTTGAGGCCGAAATTGGTTTTATATAGGTTTTTGGGTATTCCGATCTCAAATTTGCAATTTTCGAAACTGTCGGATGAATGGTTTGGCGGCCATCCTGGATCATTTTCCCGCCAAAAGCTCCCATACTAAAGCAATGGGAAATTAAAAATATCTACTCGAGAACTACTGGGCCGATTTCAATTATATTTGGCATGAAGTATCCTTAAGGCGTAGAGATTCAAGCTTGTTCAAACGAACCCGATCAGCCAATTTGGCCCGCGACCATCTTGGATTTCGGCCAATTTTTAGAAATGTCTTTAAAAATCTTCTTCTCCAAAACCGTTTGAGAGATCGATTCACAACTCACGAAAAAATCGACTTCTTCCCCAGAACCGCTGAAGCGACCAGGCCGAAATTTGTGATATATAATTAGCGACTAAGGGCTAACGTTTGTTCAAGAGAAGTTGATTCGTCAAAAAAACATGGCCGCGTTGGACCAATCAGAAGATAGTGTGTTTGGCAGCCATATTGGATTTTTTTATTTGCTGGATTTTGAGGCCGAAATTCGGTTTATATAGGTTTTTGGATATTCTGATCTCAAATTTGCAATTTTCGAAACTGTTGGATAAACGGTTTGGCAGCCATCTCAGATAATTTTCCCGCCAAAAGCTCCCATACTAAAGCAATGGGAAATTTAAAATGTCTTCTCGAGAACTGCTGGGCCGATTTGAATTATATTTGGCAGGAAGCATCCCTATGGGATAGAGATTTCATTTTGTTCAAACGAAGCCGATCGGCCAATTTCGCCGGTGGCCATCTTGGATATCGGCCGATTTTTGAAATGTCTTTAAAAATCTTCTTCAAAACCGTTTGAGGGATCAATTCAAACCTCATGTAATATGATCTAGGGCCAGAGCTCACTCAGGTTTGTTCAACGGAACTTGATTGACCAAATGATTTAGCGGCCATCTTGGATGCCCTCGTTTTCGCAAAAACAATTTCTTCCCCAGAACTTCCCCGGAAATTTGTGATATATGATTAGGGACTAAGGGCCATTAAAATTTGTTCAAGAGAAGTTGATCCATCAAAAAAAAGCTGGCCACTATGAGCCTATCAATATATAGCGTGTTTGGCGGCCATATTGGATTTTTTTTATTTGATTGATTTTGAGGCCGACATTGGTTTTATCTATAGATGTTTGTGCGTATTGTGATTTCAAAATTGCCATTTTCAAGACTGTCGGATAAACGGTTTAGCGACCATCTTGGATCATTTACCCGCCAAAATCTCCCATACTCGAGCAATGGGAAATTTAAAATGTATTTTCATGACATGTTGGATTTTGGTCGATTTTTAGGAGGAATGTCTTTAATGATCTTCTCCAAGATCGCTTGGGGGATCAATTCAAAACGCATGAAATATCATCTAGAACAAGAGCTGCACCAAGTTTGTTCAAGGGAACTTGATTAGCCAAATGGGTTGGCGGCCATCTTGGATGACGTATTTTTTGCCAAAACAACTCCAGAACCACTGAGCGGATTGGGCCGAAATTTGGGAGATGTGATTAGGCACTGAGTGCCATTAAAGTTTGTTCAAGGGAAGGAGCTTAGTCAGAAACATGGCAGAATGGACCAATCAAAATGTAGCGTGTTTGGCGGCCATATTGGACTTGCAAAAATGTCCACAAACTCGTTTAAAAGACTACTCCTAAACCACCCACCAACAATTTTAACAAAAATGCACAGTGCTCCAGGTGAGCAACACAGGCCCCTTGGGCCTCTTGTTTATGTTATAATTGGGAGGGTGCAATGATAATGGCGGAAGATTATTCAATTTAGGATGTTGTTTCCCGTTTTCGAAATCTTAAAATAATCTTTATATTTATTTCTCCATAACCGACCATCTGACACCTGCATCTTTAATTGTTTTAAACGATCCACACAAAATATTAGCTGTCTCTATTTCTGCCCAAGCATGATAACCACACCACTCTTCGGCGTGTGCGTGCGTGCACGCGCGTGCGCGCGTGTGTGTGTGTGCGTCAGTCCGCATCTGCATAAAAAAACTGCTGGTCCGGTTCGGCTCATCTTTAACACGAGGAAGGACATTGCAGTGCAGCAGGATTCCCAGACTTTGGCCGTGATCCGGATAAAAAGCCCGGAGCCATATCAGATCAAATTCTGGATAGATACATATCTTGAAAATTACTGATACGATTTTGCTCAAATTTTAACGCAACAAAGTGTGAGACCATACACTAGGATTCCACAACTTTTGGCGTGTTCTGTAAAAATCAGAGAAATCTAACAGAAATCTGGATAATTCAAAAACACTTCTTACAATCTAACCAAAAAATGGGGTGGGGGGGGGTGGAGGGAGGTGGCGAAGGTCTGAAATCTCCGATTGCTCGTGTTGTAAGCTGTAGTCCGCCCTTGCTCCAACCCAAACCCTCCATCCATCTATCCATCCATTTATCCAAACAGATCATGATCGGATCAAATGCTGGATCTATTGCTGTTATTGTTGTTTGCATGCCCTTCACTCATTTGTATAGTGAACAAGACGGCTTTGTTTGATAAAGGCTGCGGTGATATATAGGTCTATAATATAAAATATTTAGGATTTTCCGATGACGACGTGCCATTCTTATCCTACTTCAACATCTGCACGGTTTTAAGACAATTGCACCGTCTGATAAAATTACTATTGTCGGACTACTGGGTTGTCGGACTACTGGATTTGTAAATTTTCTGTTTGTTGGGTATAATTATCGGACTATTGGGATGTCGGACTAGTGAGCTATTGGACTAGTGAGTAAATTTGTCGAACTATTGGACTGTCGGACTAATCGGTTGTCGAACTAGTGTGTACAATTGTCGGACTATTGTGTTATCGGACTACTGGGCTGTTGGACTAGCGGGGTGTCCCCGCCGAAACAACACCAAACAGCTATAAAACTATTTTGCCAAAAACCTCCATGATACAGTTGATGGGGTGGGGTGTGGGGGTGGGGGTGGGCAGGGGAACAATGCCAACATGGCCGGGAATAGTCACGGCAGTGGATAAATTCTTTTATTCAGTTTGTTTGATATATAATCTAATCTAACAACCAATCTTCAGGTTCCATTTACCTAGGGAGGGCTCTTGAGACGACCAACAAAACAGCTCAAAAGATGGCTGACACAGATGAGAAGAGAATTGGAGACCATTGAAATACCAACAGATTTGCAGCCATCATTTCACATCTGCATGCTTTGAAGGCGGAGCTAGGGAATGTAGAAGACTGACTTGTGATCCATTTCCGACTCTGTTTGACTTTCCAGCTCATCTTAAACAGGTTTGACCCCTTAATAATTCAATGAATATAAACAACTTGTATAATTTCGCAACGTTTTGTTGATACTTTTTGTCTCACCTTTGAAGCAGAAGCGAATCATAGGTATCACTTTTCCTATTTCCGTTAAGTTTCACGTTTAGGACTTTGTTTTGGCTTTTATTTCGGGATTGGTTAAGCTAACATCGGAACTAGGAATGAATACTTGCATGTGTGTACTGTCAGGAATCAGTGTGAGAGTTAAGTAGTTCGGTCTACGCCACTGTGACCTTGATACAAAACCTGGGTCTTTAGTCGTTATGTTTTTTTGCATTTAACATTAACCCTTTAACACTCAAGCCAAAGCTACCTCTGTAATGTACTGGCCTTCAGAGTTGTCCATTTGCACACGAAAACAAGGCTATTTTTTATATTGAAAGTTTGTCACACAGGAGTGGTTGGCTCGATAACATCTAACCAGACATTCCATTTATAAATTTTCAAAAAATAATGATTAATCTCTTGGTCTGCATATGGACGTATTCTGTGACAATATTGACAATTTAATGATATTAAATTTGTATATATGGTTGCCTATGATGCTAGTCCATCCCATTTATGGCAATTTTAGCATGAATGAGAAAGCACGGGAAATCCAGATTGCAGTTTAAGACCCCTAAATTACGGATGTGGTCACTGAAACCTAAAAAATTTAGATGCCATGAGAAACACTGATCCTTACCTCGAGTTCTGTGTGTGCACTCGCTACAAAACTTAATGTTATCTTTAAGGAGATGATTAATTTAATGGTCAAGTGCTTGCTGAACTCGATACGGATATTAGCATTCGAGCATCTTTTATATATATGCTTATTATAGTGTCATCAACATGGCATATTGCAACCAGAATAAGTCCTCTATTTATTATAACAAATGAATTTGATGGGAGCTGAGGTGTTTATAGACTGTAAGGAAAGACATGACATTTAATTCCAAGGAACACATGTTAACTCTTTTTAAGGCTTTCATGATTTTCAGCTGTCTTTGAGGCGTAACATTAACTTTGATAAGTTACTAGGTGCTGAGCGGGTATAGTGATCAGTAAATTCTACAAGCCCTAGTGACTACAAGCCATGCTTGAACTTTAGCAATTCTACTCTAAGATTATTCAGTTTGCTTTTATATTATAACTGGATAAATTGTGAATTTTAGGACAGTGCTGCTGAAAACTGTTTCTGCTATGTAGCAGCACTGTTTTAAAAAACATTCCATTTTCCTATCATATTCAACATTAAAAAAACATTCAAAAAACGATCTAGGTAAAGAGTTGAAGCGAGTTTATTCAAAAGAAGCTGATTAGTTGGATTGCTTGGTGGCCATCCTGGATGGCTGAGTTTTCGCAAAAATTATTTCTACAAAACCGCTGAACTGATCAGGCCAAAATCTGGGAAATGTAATTTAAGGGCTAACATGACTACGGGTTTGGTGGCCATCTTGAATTCTTTCCCGCCAAAACTCCTATAGGAAAACAATTGGAAACTTTAAATGTCTTCTCAGGAATGACCTGATTGATTTCAACAAAATATGTCAGGACGCATCAAACTCTACATAACACTAAGCAAAGGTAGCTTATTTTTTCTTACGCATTAATAGGTAAGTACTAATCTCACTGACACGTGGAATGACAGGGTTTATATAAAATCCAAGTTTTTGCATAAATTATATTCCGCTTTGACGTGTATGTGTTAGTATGGGATTGTTGCTTTAAATGTCTGATTTACATGTAATGTGCATATTCACACCAGAATGCTTGAAAATAAAATTGTTGAAAAGAATTAAATTGTATACTTTTAGAAGCTCAAATTATGTGACTAGATGTAATGGAACAAAAAAAATCTTAGCCATCATGATGATTTCATTCTGTATATAGATAAATATTTTTTAGTCGTGAATTTGAATTACCGACCATTGTCTGTAATTAAATTTCACAACTAAAAAAATTGTATTAAGTTATCTGAAATTAAATCATGTGTTAAGATTTATTTAAATACATTATATCTATGTACACAATTTAAGTATTTCTGAAACTTTACCACTGGAATGACTGGCTCGATAAGACGATAACCGAGCCTGTCATTACAGTTGTAAAATCTCAAAAATATTCTGTTGGTCTGCAACTGGACTGAAATCTGAAGACTGAACTGTACTCATATCTTGTAGCGCGTGCATTACATCTACTAGGTGCTTGATAGTCGCAGCTCGTCTCTCCCAAGGGGCATTGGCTGTAGTGGTTCAAGTCCACTGGGTGTCAGAAAACAAAGCATGTTACACAAGACATTCTCTCATGTCTCTTTCTCATCTCTCCTCTCTAGTTGTAATGTAAAATGAAAATGACAGCCACGCCACAATGTACACATCAATTTTTCAATTGATACATTTTGTACAAATAAATGAGCCATACCGAGGGATGAAATGCTAAATTAGTTATGGAAAAAGTCTGGAATTTCTGCAGAAGGCATACAATATGAACATCATTCTCGTGAGGAAAGCAGTCATATTTAAATGTTGTGTTTTACTGATGTCTCATTATGCTATGATGAGTAAGTAAGTAGACTTATTGTCATCATTGGCATTGTGTGAATGAATTGTCTGTTATATTTCAGGTGTTACATGAGAGAAAATTACCAGCAGTGAGAGAACTCTTGCACGTTTCCAGCACATCAAAGGCTGAAGATCCACCAAGTGAAACCAGGATGTTTCTATTGACCATAATTATTTTAGTGATTTAAGTCCCCGTAAGTTAAAGCGCAAATATAATGACATTCTCGATGACAAGGAAAAATCCTTAAAGCACTATCAAAATACATTAGCGACATCCAGAAAGCGAATTAAGAGGCAAAAAACACTATTAATATTATGAAGGAGGTTTTCACAGAACTTAATGAGAAAAATCTTCTAAATGAAAATGGATTGGTAGTTTTAGAAAATTATTTTTCTAGTGTAAGCCTTGATTTGTTTAAGAAACAGCGTCTGGCTGACAAAGGTCACTATAGCGAAACACTGAAATCATTTGCCTTAACGTTGAACTTTTATTCACCCAAAGCATACAGCTATGTACGTGATGCATTGAAATTCTGCCTTCCACACCCAATCACTCTTAGAACATGGTATTCGACGGTTGACGGTTCACCGGGTTTTACAGAGGAGGCATTCAATGCAATTAAACATCAGGCTAGTTCTGCAAGTATGCCACTTTCGTGTGCCCTCGTCTTTGATGAAATGGCCCTTAAGCAAGTGGTAGAGTTGGATGGGTAAAACTTTGTTGGTTATTTTGATCTTGGTATTGGTGCCATCGTAGATTCAGTTCCTGTGCCCAAAGAGGCGCTTGTATTTATGGTTGTAGCTATAAATAGCTCCTGGAAAATTCCAATCGCATATTTCCTTTGATGGTATGTATGCCATTGATAAGGCTAATCTTGTCAAACAGGTGATCTTGAAAGTTCATGATTGCGGGCTTTCTATTGTATCTTTGACTTTTGATGGATCAACTGTTAACATGTCCATGGCCAATCATCTAGATGCAGTGCTGAGATCAGCCAGCCCTATTTTGCCAATCCGGTCGATCCCACCGCAAAGGTATTTGTATTTGTAGATCCCTGCCACATGATTAAGCTTATCAGAAATTCATTTGCCTATAATGGTATTTTAGTAATCATGGATGGTAAGCAAGTTCAGCGGTCTTACGTTAAGAAATTGTATGATCTGCAAACAAGTGAAGGTTTCCGGCTGGCAGACCGATTGCGAAGGAATCACATCGAATGGTATCAGCAAAAGATGAAAGTGAAGCTTGCAGTGCAAGCTTTAAGTTCATCTGTATCTAAGGCTTTAGATGTTGTGGAGAATGTCTTAGAATTGCCCGAGTTCATTGTATGTGGACCTACTGCTGAGTTCTGGTCTTTCTTTGATCGTCTGTTTGACATGCTAAATTCAAGAAATGCTTTTGCTAAAGGGTATAAAGCTGTCCTACGTGAATCTAAGAGTCCGTTCTGGGTATCCTTTCTCCACAATTCCCTTCAGTAGCTCTGTTGTCTTCAATTAAATGGGGGTACCAATGATTACTGAATGAAATCGTACACCAATTGGGTTTGTAGCAGCATGTATGGCTCTTCCTGTTATACGTGATGGTTTTTCAGTTTGATACAGGGTAGATGTGGTTGGAACAACAACCCATCATCTCAGCAGTTTCGTGCAGCCTATCAGCGTACGTAGCAATTTTACCCCGCAGGATGATATAGGTATATTATTAGTTACACCAGTGTTTTGACGGGGGTACAGGCTGTTACCACATGCGCAAACAAATATAATTGTTTGCGCGTGAGGTAATACAGCCTTTACCCGCGTCAAATCACTGGTGTAACGAACTTATTACCCCTCAGACGTCGAAGATAGAGATTTGATCATAACGTGACAATATAATTAGATAAGCACTTCTTGAATTAGTCATCTCTAGGCTAGTTCTGCAAGAGTAAAATTGACATGTGTTGCCTTGGCTGAATGCCAAAAATGCCGTCTATGGTTGTGGTCGCACTAGAGAGTTTGCGATCGATAATTAACTCGCCGTTTTTATGGCTATAATTAATTTGTCGAGTAATGCATTCGCTATTCGAATACAAGTATTTTGCGGGATATAAAACCTTGCTGCAACAACAGCTCCCGTCAAATTAGTTTCAAAATATGCAACAACGTTCACGTATAGTTGTCTTGAAATTGAGCTACTCGAAATCTTGAAATTCAACAATTCCGAAGCGGGCGCGTATCCGCCATTTTAGCAACATGCATATTATTATAAAGAGCTTTATGGTTAGCTAAAACACGTTTTTCGCGCGGGGTGGGGGGGGGTGGATACCGTGTGGTATTGCCCTCGCATGAGGGAAATACAAGATCATCCATCCCTGATCTTAACCAATTAAATAACAGTATTTGGTCATGTGACATTACTCAGGGGTAATAATAGTTGGTACACCTCTCCAGCAGCAAGCAGAATTAGAAACGTACAATGACACACAGTGTTCTTTAAGTCGTGGGTTTGAAGCTTTGCCTCCAGGTAATGACAATACAGCTGATGTAGATGTTGTATCAAATGAGCATGATTATTCCCAGCTTGTTATAGTTTTGCAGTGTAGCAGTCTGTCTGTATATGCACAGAATATTGTTGTGTATATTGCAGGATTTATTGTTCGAAAATTGTTGAGGAGCCTTACTTGTAGCACATGTTCAGCAGCCTTAACAGCTGCAGCCGATGCAGTTAACTTTTCTGAATTTTTGGTTTAAAAAACAATGGTGGATTAACAGTGCCGTCACCGGACGTTGTTAAAATGTGCAACATAACTGAAAAGTGCATATAAGAGGGTTCATTTTCAATGGTAGGCCGGATAGCTCACGAAATCTGTTACTACAAGTACAATGAAGTATTGTCATGTCTTCCATTGGGACAGTTATTTCCCTCCCTTAGTGAGCATATATATGATTCGGAGTTTCCTGAAAGTCATGTAATGTCGCTAATTAAATTAATCATAAATGAATACACTATAGTGAAGCACTTTCATGTTGGCCGCCTATGCACAGAAGGTATCAAAGGTCGTAATGTCAGAAGCAAATTGACCAAATCAATTCTGTTTCAAGGTCATTAATATGGCATGATAATGATGTACGATCACCTTTGGCCATTTAGTGGTCAACTGAACCACCGACAGGCTCTGCAGTGGTCTTGGACAATGTCCATTCACATGTCAAGAGGCCATTTAAAAAATTTTACCACTCGGAGGACTGGCTCGGTAACAGAATCAGTCATTCCAGTTCTAAATTTTTTAAATATAGTCTTGTCCAGCGAATGGACACTGATTCAGCAAAACTTGCTTTTTTGACCATTTAATGGTCAAAATGATTATTGGCTTTCATTGCTCTTAGAACTTATAAATCTTCCACATGTGAAACTGTTTTGCTTTTTGAATTGGTTATGCTAAAATATGTTGCTGTTCTCGATAGCAACAGCTTTGTGTTACCTCTGTAATATATCTCCCAATGTGAAAATAAATCAACTTGATTGTGGGGTAATTATCACTTTCAAGCTGGGGTGATTCAATTTCAAATCATGCAGATAAGCTGAGAAATATTTTGAAACTGTTTTGGACTTGACGCCTTAGTTTTGTGCTAATATAAATGTCCAAAACCCATCTTTCAGTTCTGTATAGATCTATCTTGCCGTTAATTGAATTTACTTTGTATAATGTCTGTATAATACTTGTAGATTATTCCACAATAGTGCTGAAATTATTGCCAAATTAAGGACACCCGCAATGATAATGATATAGCGACAGAATGATATAATTGATAATGCAATTATTTATATTATATTGCTACATCTATGATGGCTCAATTCTACAAAATGGCAATGATATAAAGATAATATGTTTGTAATAAGAATAATATTGGTGTTAAAATGAAATAAGTTGTATAATGTTAAAGTTATAATAATCATAATAACATATTTTTATAATGCCATAATGTTGACAGTGATATGATGGTAATACTGATTATGATGACGATAATAATCAAAATGATAATAATAATCAAGGTAGCCAGTGCTGGTGACGGTACTAGTGATTGTAATAATATATATGTGCATAGTTGTTTGTAAATATTGTACATTTGTGTAAAATGTGACCTGGATTTGTAAATAAATTGAATTTGTTACCATTTCCCTGTAAGGGGAAGAGGGTACTTTTGTCCGCACACGTCTGTATCTAAAAAATCTGCCGTACACGATGATTTCCAGAATTCGGCGGTGATCCGGTTACACGAATCTGGAACAAATCGGATCTAATTATGGATCTATTAATATCTTAGAAACTACTGGTCCAGTATGGCCCACGTTTCAACACAATAAAGCATGTGACCATACACTAGGATTCCACAACTTTCGGCACAATCCGAAAAAATACAGAAAATCTCATAACATCCTGATAATCAGAAAACTGTGTGCATGGTGAGAAAATCGAGTGGGCAAAGGGTCTGCAACCTCTGATTGTAATTGTACAAATGGTATGATTATAATGATATGATGATATAACAATAGAGTGACAATGATGATAAAGATCTATGCTTCATAATTCGATTTCAAAACAAGCATACAGGTAGGCTGTTGGATATTTTGAAATCAATCTGACTTGAAGCCGCCATAGACAACGGCAGTTATGCTTTGATGGTAAAGATTTGTCCAAAAGGTTTTTTTATTAAAGTTTTGCTTAAGTAGTGATTGCCTATTCGTTGGCTGTTTTTTTAAACTTTTACCATGGGAACGTCTGGCTTTGTAATCGAGCCAGTCATTCCAGTGATAAAATTTCAAATATATTTGTTTCTTGTCCTTCAAATCGACATTCCTCCAGACCACTGTAGAGACCGATTTTTGTCTGGCATGACGATTAAAGGGTTAAAATAATATTTGTTATCATTATCCTGTAGTATGTCAATATCTCCATTTCACAATGAAGCTACTGTGTATTTTTGTAAATATGCATCTAATTTATCATGTTATTATTTCTAATAAATCTAGATTAATTTATCTAATTCATTTGTTTGTTACTAAGATATATTTACCCATTTCACACCAAGATTAAGTATCATTTTTATACCCCGCCAAGTATTTTGTGATGGCGCTGTCCGGGCGGGTGGTAGAGTGGTTTCTGGATGATAACTCTGGTTACTATTTACCGGATCACTTTGAAACTCTTCATAGGCTGTTTGGTCTACTCTGGGGAACAGACCTATCGAAATGGAGGAATCCAGTTTATGGATCAATCACATTACGTCATAATCAACTATGTCACATATAGCTTGACGTCACAATCCAGTGTCATAATCAATTCTCTTCATTGATGACAATGCACGTCCACACCGGGGAAGAGTCGTTAATGAGTTTTTGACTACCCATGGAATTGAGAGAATTTTGTGAACTAACTCTCCAGATCTCAATTCCATAGAGCATTTGTGAGATCAGTTGAAGCGAGCTGTTTACGGTAGAGTGAGCGATGGCACTGCTTGGTGGCATGCATCATGTGTTACAAGAGGAGTGGGTGGCTATCCCGCAACATCGTGTCACTCGACTCATCAACACTATGAGAGCTCGGTGTCGTAATGTGTTACAGCGAAATGCTGGATACACATGTTATTAACGCAGTTAATCTGTGATCAAATGACGTGCTGTATGTTTGTTATGTTTTGACTGAACGCTCAATGAAATCTCTGTTTTGTGGTTATTAATTATGACACGAATTGATAGTGAATAAAATTGGTTTTTGCAATTTTTGAAATGGGTCAGTTTTGCATTCAAGGCATGCTCATTAACACAGCGAAGGAACTAAGTGCATGAGGATTTCCAGGCATGTGGAACCGAGTAAAAAATGGGTCCAGATCGGATCAAAATCGGAATCTATGGATATCTTGTAAACTTCTGGTCCAATTTGATTCACAGTTTAAGACTTAGGATTCTACAACTTTTGGCATGGTCTGAAAAAATCTAAAATCCAAAAAAATCTGGAAAATCTGAAAACTTTATGTGACAAAAATCGGAGGGCGAGGGTCTGCAATCTGATTTCTCTCGTTTATCAGGTTATTATTTTTAATAAATTTGTAAATTTTCTGATCTATTTGTTTGTTCCTAAGATATATTTACCCATAGCAGCCATGCATACCAAGATTAAGCACCATTTTACCACTTTATTATGCTAAATATTTTGAAATTAAAATGATGAAAACAAACGTTCCAGTTATTGGGGAAAATTATAATTTTCACAAATACAGTGATTGCCTTGGTTAATCTGTATGTTTGTCTGTGGTTAAGTTCTTGGTAATGGTTTAAGCTCTGCATATATTGTCTTATATCAGTTAATCCTAGTGAAACTAAATTCGAACACATGGTTACCTTATTGAAACTAAATTTGGAGACATGGTTACCCAAAGGTAGTGCAATGAAAGTGAGGTCACAGGGTCAATGTCATTGTGACCTTGAGCAATATTCATGTTTTTCAAGTTAGGTCTTCCGTTAATTTTTCTGTAAATTAACTACCTTGCGTCTGTCTTTACCTCAGGGTTTCTTCACCCTATTGCAATCAAATTTGGACACATGTTAATACCTATATCAATAGAATGCATAATATCTTGGTTTGGCAAGTATGATGATGTATCCAGTCCTCAATCATGCTATCTTTAATCATAGCTTTATTCATGAATACTCATTATTCCATTCCAAGACCCCCTGAAAGCTTGAGAATTTTACTGATCAGCTTAGCCTGGACGCAGAAGGCCGGGCAGCCATTTCTCACATTTGCCCATGATTGTTGCTTTTTGGACGGGGTTGGTGGTGGTGGATGGAATGGAGAAGGGGCGTGGCCACAATAGGAATAGGGCCTAATATATTTATCACAATTGTTGGGGGGTGACTGTTCCGCCGATTATATTAAAAAATATCAGAAGTCATTTTGAAAACAATTTGACTAAAAGTTACTTTTTAGCAAACGTTATAATACTCGTTAACATTTCAAGGTGGCTAAATATAGAACTAGTAGAATATTTTTGAAAACTTTGACTCTCTCAGACATCTAAAGTTTCCAACCTCAGTTTTAAAGTAAGCTGATTTCTTTACCATTTAACACATGTTTACTTATGTTGATAATATGCCTATATAATGGGAGGTACGGTAAATACAAAGATTGTTAACCATTTTGAAAATGATTTCGCTGATTCAGGTATACATATCACTGACAATCGGGGATTATTTAAAACATACGTCCATCTAAACAATTTAAATTATGTTCCAATATTAATTTTTTAAACTCGTAATTAGTTTTTACTCAACAGTGGTTTGTTTGTTGACTACTTAGACACGGTATAGAGCAACAACGGTAATGAATATTGCTGACTATTTTGAAAGGAATTTCGTTGAAATGAGGGGTCTACTTGACAAAATTTACTGTTAAGATGCCTGAAAATCGGGGATTATTTAATAAAAGACCCTTCTATATATGTTCCAATTTTTTTTTTTAAATCTAAGTAATTTTGACACAACAGTGGTTTTAGACACGGCATATAGCAACAACAGTAATGAATATTAACTGACTATTTTGAAAGGGATTTCGTTGAAATACTTAACCGATATGTCTGAAAATCGGGGATTATTTAAAAGATGCACCCTTCTATATATGTTCCAAATTTTATTCAAAAATCTGGAGTGGTTTTTACGCAACAAGGTTTTGTTTGCACACATGGAGCCGCTAGTCGCTCTTTTGCCATACTAACAGCAACACGGGCCTGGCTGAGTGCTAGACGTCGAGTGTAATAGTAAAGTATAGGACGCGCTTTCTCTAGTCAATACCTCTATGGGGTACCAAGTGAGAGTGAAGAGTTATCTTCTCTTGGATAGAGACGAGAGTGGCGCCCTCTGTTTGTTTGACTAAATAGCTTAGTCGACTTTAGCCTATTTCATTTGGCGTAGTTGTCTGTTCTGTTTGTCATTGATGTCTGTTCTCTTTGCTATTTATGTCTGTTCTGTTTTTCATTATTGTCCGTTCTGTTTGTCGTAGTTGTCTGTTCTGTTTATCATCGATGTCTGTTCTGTTTGTCGTAGTTGTCAGTTCTGTATGTCGTAGTTGTCTGTTGTGTTTGTGGTAGTTGTCTTTTCTGTTTATCGTAGTTGTCTGTTCTGTTTGTCATTGATGTCTGTTCTGTTTGTCATTGATGTCTGTTCTGTTTGTCGTAGTTGTCTGTTCTGTTTGTCATTGATGTCTGTTCTGTTTGTCGTAGTTGTCTGTTCTGTTGGTCGTAGTTGTCTGTTCTGTTTGACAATAATCTATTCTGTTTGCCAATAGCCTGTTCTGTTTGATGTTAGTCTGTTCTGTTTGACACACAAGTCTGTTCTGTTTGATAATAGCATGTTCTGTTTAACAATAGTCTGTTCTGTTTGACAATAGCCTGTTCTGTTTGACACATTAGTCTGTTCTGTTTGGCATTAGTCTGTTCTGTTTGACGGCGTTGCCTGGATTGTTTGGTGTTTCTTTCTGGTCCATTTGGAATTAGCCTGTTCCATTTGCGTTTTGTATTTTTGCCGGTGATGGCCTTCCATAGGTGGGTCAAGGCAATTGCCGCCGACATCATCGCGCTCTCCCACACCCCATCAGGCGCTCCAGCCTGAAATTAAAATGGGGCAAGTTTATAAGCATCCAATCTAAAAAACCGCTTCACACTAATTAAAAGGTGAGCTTCCATGGGAATAAGTAGTTCCAAGATTTTACGTTGATGTGAGACTTGATTTTTCTTTGAGTGCAGACGAAAGTCGCACAACATCCCTCTTATACTTATAATCTCTCCCTTTACATGGGAGGAATATTTTCTCTTACTCCAGGTTTAAATAAATCCAAACTTTCCTTATGGGGCATGGCGAATCACCCTGGAACTTTTGGGTGTGGTCATCCCCCCCCCCCCCCCCCCTGTGACTTCACCAAAAGTATAAAAGGAGGAGATCGCACACTGAAACTTCGTCTTCCCGTCAAACTCGACACAAGGGAAGAACAAGCATTAGGCTACTTTCGTGTCACAAACAAAATTCTGCTGTTTTCTTAATGCTTTTTTTATTACTACTATTAATATCATTTGGCCAGGAAAAGTATGAAGAGTTAGGAAAAATAGATTAGGTTAGGTAGTCCACACCGTTATCCATATGCGGAAATAAGATGTCACTTACCAAGGACCTTGCCACCTCATTCCGGAAAGAAGTATCTGTGTACAGCATTACAGCTCAATGGACAGCCGTGTAAGTGCACTTTTTCCCACAATTCGGACTTGACGCTACATATCAATTGTGATCATCTTTTTCCTCGCGCATTCTGTATGGACTGCAAGTACCTTTATACAGCTACACGGTACGGTGTGACGCACGCATTGATGGATAAACATTGTGTGCTAGTAGTAACATTACAGCCTTGTGAACGAAGTGAGAATCTTGAACTGCTAGCCGCTCGTTTTGAAACTAGACTTCTGCTTAATGTGCTTCCTATGGGAAAGATGGCCAAGACCAAGCGTACAAAACGGCAACAACCAGACTTTCCACATTACAGACCAGCAACAGCAGCCACCGCATTCACCTCGTGACATGCATAAGTCACTATATCACACCAGCCAGCGAAACGATGGCGTCACCAGCACGACCAGCACTGGCAGCACCTGCAGTAACGGTACCAGCATCACCTGCAGTTTCCACCCTGGCAGAACCCGCAGCCACTCCACCATCCGCATCACACACGATATCAGCATCCGCATCCGTAGTTGGCTGACAAATTTCTGTGGTTATTTCAACACTGGTGACCATATCTGAACAGGGGTTACAGGATGTTTCAGACAGATCTATATCTCCTTGTAGTCTTATCATCGACGAGGAGATCCGCCTTACGGAAGCAACACTAACCACCACTGCATCACGAAGCAGCATCACGTCACACCCATACAGCAGCACTCCTACGGATCCAGTAGTTCGGAAAGTAACTACACCGGATCGTCCCTACGCTGGAAAGAAATGCATCGCAAATTCAATGGAAATGCATGCAGTACCAAGGACGACCGCCAGTAAACTTCTGACGTCCACCAAAATCCGGAAATTATCTGCTAGCATCGCATCAGCAACCACATCAGCATCCGCATCAGCATCTGCAAAAGCATCATCGTTTCAGCGACTGCTCATTCAATTTACGGCACACAGTTCACCCGCAGCACGGACCACCACTCCGACTTCAACAACAACAGGGATGTCAGCCTAATGAAATGGGCAATGTCCAGGAATATCAGTGAAGTTCACTAAGCCCAATATTTTTAGTTTTTTTGCATCAAATGATTCACATCCATTCATTATAGGGGACACATGGATGCCTCGTTGCACAATTCTGGGACACTAAATTGCCTGCTTACAATGAAACACGCAAGTAGACAGGCATTCACATTCTCGCTCCAGACATTATTAAAAAATTGTGCTTATTTATTATTTGCAGGTTGGGACATATATGGATTTCCAGCTGGAACCATCCACCCTGGTCTCCGTATTCTTCTATCTGGTAATATATTCATAGCTATCTTAAATAATTTAGACTGAAGCTTCAATGTGTCAATAATCGTACATAATAAGTATTTCATGCATATGATTTTTATCCATCATCGATTCGAACACAAAACTTACATCATTTTTATTTACACAATGCTATGTGATAAGTTGGAGGAAACGCAGAAAGGACATGTTATAAGAACATGTGGTAGATGTAGTAAAATAGCCAGTTAGAATTGCTTTGTATATATTGAGGTGCTAACTGATATCATACGCGTGACTTCAACAGGTGCGTGTAATCAAAACCATACTGTCCACATGATATATATGCACATCGTCAGCTAAAAACACATAATCACCCTCACTGTATCAGATTCTTGTTACATTGTAAGATTCTTTGTTAATATTTGAGCCAAATCTGGCCAGTAATTTCAGAGACATCCATAAATATAGAATTTGATTTAAGCTTGATGCCGGTTGGCTAACCAAGCCATGTGCAAAGTCTGGAAATCTCCTTTTACAGAAAGATACGGTATGAGATTATAGGGCCACCTAGTAGTCATCTTCATAATCTCTCAGCGTACAGAAAAGGTACCGGGGACGTTTTCATATTCTAAATAATCGAGACCCAAACATTACGCTAAACGATACTTATAGCAGAGCATCAGTTGACCAGTTAAATGCCAAAATTTATAATTGGTATCAGTTTGATTCAGGTTGATTTGTCTAGAAATCAGAATATAAAGTGTTCTGTACACCTACAGATGACATCAACTGCTTCAGAAAGAATCATTCCACCAGCTTCGCGCATATATAGAAATCTGATCAAAACAAAAAACACCTGATTCTTTCGAAGTTCTAGCAATTGGCAATATCTAATTCATTCGATTCCTATTCGTTTTTTAGCTTGGAAGACACAAGCAAGTCTAGTTAGCCTGCTTTCTTTGAAAACGTATAGCAGGTACAAAAATGATCATGACAATTCTAAACCGCATAGCGGACCAAAGATTGAACATCTGCAAATTAAACACAGCAAACCAATCCTGCACAAAGAGTTTTTTAATTTGCCAAATAAACAGATGCAAAGTAAACTAGAAATCACTCGAGATCCATGCTGACTTGCACTTTTGTGCTCTGACGAGGGAAGGCAATAAGTGACACTAGTGGCCTAGAGAGTTGCGCGGTCGACCTCAAACTCAAGCATCAGAAAATGTCATAATATGAAGGCATGGTGTAAATCTAGTGATTCTGCTTTCTTGCACTCCATAGCTATGGCTGCAATGTGTATTTCCGCAGACACTTTGTGGCCCAGTGAACTAGAAATGTCATGCTTTATCCTGAGAATGTAGTCTATTTGATCAATTGTGCCCTTTGCCAGAAACAGTATGTTGGTGAAACAAAAAATGCATTTAGAGTGCAGGCTAGACGCCACGTTTCTGATATTAACACCTCAGCAGATACGCCAATTGCTCAACATTTCCAACTTCCGGATCATTCAGTTGAACATCATTTTGAAATCATGCCAATAGAACAGATTCCGACCTTCGATAGTGAGGAAGAAACGAGTTCGTTTCGCAAAATCCGAGAGGGCCATTGGATTAGAACACTCCAAACAAAAGCACCATTTGGAATAAATGTAGATTCGGGAATATCACAAAAGAACAAAATTATCCCATTTCAACTCATATACAATAGACGTAATGTTGAATTAGCGAAAACCATGAAAGACGAATATTCACAGTTGCAATCTAAATTAAAGGAACCGATCAAAGCACGACCAGTAATAGCTTACAATAGAGATCCAAACCTGAAAGCCGGGCGTTTGTTCGTATGTGTGTATGTGTGTGGGTGTGTGCTCGTACATCCGCACGTGTGTGCATCTATACTTGCGTGGGTGTATGTGTGCGTGTGTGTATGTGGGTGTGGGTGCATTAATTCGTGAGTACATTAGTGCGTGGGTGTGTGCGTGTGGGCGGGCGTGCGTACGGGCGTGCATTCGTGTGTGTGTGATTTCTCTATAATGTAGGATCAATCCCAGCCTTTACCTGTTAAAGCGACCTACTGATAAGTTCATTTTACCCCAACTAATCTCAAGGAACCACTCTAAGTAAATCTAAACTTGGTCTCGATAGGACAAATTTAGGTAAAGAAATTTTCAATTAAATTCCTGTGCCAATGCGTTTTTTTCAATGTAAAGACAGACAGACAGACAGACAGACAGACAGACAGACAGACAGACAGACAGACGAATGCACACACGCACACACATACATACACACGCATGCATACACAGACAGCCACAGAAATGCACATGCGCATGCACATACACAATGCACGCACGCAGGCACACAGACACCCACACGCACGCACACACGTACGCACGCACGCACGCACGCATGCATACCCACACAAACGCATGCACACATGCTTGCATGCGTGCATGCACAGACTGAAAGCTGCAATACTCCCAGCGGCCTTTTGTGGTGTGAATAACAACACTATTGTAGACAGACACACATTTGAACAGATTCCGTATTTTGATTCCAATAAAGAAACACGTGAATTTAGTAAACTAAGGACATTACAAACAATTCTTACTGGTCTGAATACAATGCCCTCTTCTGCTACAGGGTGGGTGCAATGGCAATGGTGATTTTCTAAATGACTAATTTCTATTGCATAGTTCTTTGTGCGTGTGTGTACTCGACTGATTGTGTGATGCATATGCGTGAGCGAATATGCGTATGTCTAGGTTGTCTTTCTCATGTATACATTCGTATACATGTCTAAAATTGCACAAGCTGTTGACAGTTTTGTTGGGCTATGCGCGCTCTTTATAACCTTGGAACTGTGTTATCTTGACATCAAGTTTCTGGGAATTCATGGTTCAACGGTTTAAAAGATACCCGTAACATTTACACCACATGGGTTATTCATCTGATAACATAGTGTCCTTGTTCAAAAGCAGCAGAAGACATATACACATTTATATTCCTAGTTAACTTCTTATTATCATAATTTCGTACACTCGACGTTCGCTGGCATTGTGTGGAAAAAGTGCAATGCAATTTAAATCTATTTTCTTATTAAATTCTACAGGTTGTTTCCAAAGGAAATGCTGAAATGTTGAATCTCAATTCGCCAATGAATGCCACACAGTTCAGCATAATGACAACATCTGAAATGGCCCCTATATGTGCTGTCATCGCATATTTCATTGACAATTGTGAGGTTACTGCGGATAGTGTGACAATCAACGTTTCTGGTATCTTACGAAATCAGGTAATTTAAAGTACACTTGCTATAGCGAAATCCAATATGTCAGTCGTGTATATAAAGCTGTACTCAATTACGTCACGTATAAGCTGACGTGACGATCAACTTTGTAATGGATGATGCAGCTAGGCCAGTTCAGGATGAGAGTAGACTCAGTCTAGCGAATTGTGTTTATAGTTATGAACATTGCGAGGGGAGGCGACGTGAACACTCCTTCCATCCATTAAGATGCCAACAAACAGGAACATTGTAATGTAGCCAAGTGGTTAGTTATATTTTTAATTATATACTACATGTTTACAATAATTATGTAAGGACATATCAATTCTAGGTTCTAAGTAGTCGATCTCGAATGAATAAATTACTGATGAGCAAGAGCTATCTGAATTTCATTAAATAGAGCGTGTATGTGCACGCTTTGTCCATAGTGTTCCTAGAGAGGGACAATACAGATGGACACGATGTATTTCCATATATGATGAAAATTTATACTATCATTACTAATTTGTTTTCATCTTGTACTTCAGGATAATCAGCAGAGGATACAAAGAGACGAATAATGGCAATGAAACTATCAGATATTGCCATGATAACACCAGTTACTAAGCCAGTACTGGGCCAATACCAGACCATATTTTCACGGTATAGGTCCAGTACCTGCCCAGTAACCTGCGAAATCATGGAAATATCAATTTGCATGTTATGCATGATGGCATGATACCAACAACTAACTAAAATTGTGACAAGCACAGGGGAAGATGGATTTATACAAATCGAAGGTGTTAATGTACCAACTTAAGAATGTGAATAGGGTGGCTTGAGAATGGTGTGTAAACGGGACAAGTCGTTGTCTTGCATTATATATACAGATTTCTGTTCGATACATATCACAATCAAACGAGTTAATAATTCGATTGTTTAATTTATAATTTCACTTATTACACAGGTCAGTTCAGCCTTTGGTGCCAGACAGTTAAATCCTGGTACTAGCACGACATTCACTGTTAAATCTGAGCCGAATTCATTCATATACGCTTTAGCTTTCGATAAGACCGTAGTTCAATCGGCCGGAACTAATGACATCACAGAGAAAACCGTTAGTATAGGCTGCTTCATTCCTAGCTATGTCCGCCTATTTCTATTTCCCGTATGTGTACTTTGTTTGTGGGAGCATGCAAGTGACAGATCTGGATGCTATAAACTATTAGCAAATGGAGGATCCAGCTACAATTGTTCTCACCCAAATATTCGCAGCATTCCTTCAATGCCCCATTCACATTATTTAGGTACACACTGTATATTATATACATTCATGTAATGCACTGTAACATTCTCACCCATAGTATGTGTAATGATGCTAACGTAGCTAACATATCATATATGGTGAAACAAGCTATAGCAAATAGATTGATATTAATGTTTGAAATATTGTACTGTATGGCTGTTGTGATATAAATATATTAGCATATAAGTGTTGAATCCGTTAAGAGATGGTCTAGAGGAGACAATCCACGATGAACACATTACATGATACATATCACGGACTTGCTTCCTGCGCAACTTTGTGGATGGTATTGGGTTGAATCATTTATTGTCAGGATATCTTTTAAGGGGTTGACATACGTGTATATGTTATATATATATATCGGGCTTGGGTACAGGTGCAGGGTATTGCATTTAAATGCAAATGCAAATGTTTGCAACTTATTCAAATGCATGTGCAAATGCAAATGCATTTACAAATGCATTTTAATATGTGGACACACCTCTGGTACTAAAATTCTGGTCCACAGTATGCATCTATCAACTATGCATATGCTGGGAGTGAGTATCTTTGGGAACATGTTTTGTAACTTAATGATGTAGTGGGTTCTAACTTATGAGAAATGTTTTGGTTGTAGTATTTTAATAATCAATGTTGGAAAGTAAAATAATCCATTTCTTTTAGATTTATAGATTATTAAAGCCTGATAAACAATAGTGCATGTAGTATAGAATATGAATAATATAATAACATATTATTAGTAACCCAGGAATGGCCAAAATGACAAAACAAAGGTTCTGTATTGATCTTGAAGAATGTAAATTTGAACACCAAGAAAATAATATTTTTGAGATTTTACCACTGGAATAACTGGCTCGCTTACCAAACTAGTCATTCCAGTGTAAAATTTTCAAACCTAGTCTCTTTGTCTGAAAATGAAACTGTTCTATGAAAGAAATAATACTTATTTTACCATTAAGGGGTAATCATTAGAGAATTTATTTTTCAGATTTCCGTTGATTATTTTTAGGCTAATCTTACTGATCACTATTGCGCCCATGGAACCAACATGTGCCAGTCAAATTACTTTCAAAAATACTTATCAAATATAATGTTGAATATCTGAAAAGTAATTTGATTGATAGTCGCTGCTGTGCCTATGCTGTGCCTATGGCAGCAACATGTTTCAGTCAAAGTATATTCAAAATATAGCTGTAAGCTAAAGCTTCCAGTCAAATTTGTTTCAAAATATTCATCAGCTTGTTCAATAACTGAATTAAGATGCTAACATTTCAGGATTCAAATGTTTAAATGTTAACTCATATGGCTGAGAAAACACATGGCTGAGAATGTGTGCATAGTAGACTGAATGACAGATGCTGCTAATCACAATGGGTGAACAGTAAAAAATTAACCCATGTCATGCTGAATTATCTGCATCTATTATTTATTGATCTTAGTAAATGTCTATTTGCATTCCAAGAAGATGATCTTTGATGATTTACCACTGGAATGACTGACCCGATTACAAAACCAGTCCTTTCAGTCATACATTTTCAAAAATGGTCTTCTCTTGTGATACAAATGGACATTCAAAAAGCCAATCTTGACAAATACAGGATTAGGAGATTTCTGAATGAATGGAGTTAACAACGTACTACCCTATTCATAGATTGAACAGTCAGAGATATATTACTAAGCTCAAGCTAATTACTTTGAAAGGATCTTGACAAAGAATATAGCAAGTACTTATTGAACAGATTGTACAGGCAAAAGTTCTCGAGTGACCAAAAGATTGCAGTTCTTTAAAGCAGATTATTGTATGAATATTATTAATCTTCCTGAAAATCAGCATATTGATTAACGCAGCAACAACGTTTAGTCCAATAGTTTTATTAACGTATCTGTGTCCAAACCGGCAAACGCAGCCTTTAGTGTGGTCTTTACAAATGCCCATTTGCAGCACAAGAGAAGAGGATCACTGAGCCAATCATCCCAGTGGTCTGGTATGTAAGGGGTAAAGGGCATTGGCCAGGAGAATAGAGGCACCAATTCCTTACTATGTATAAGATGAGTATATGTATTATACTCTAGAGATACATTGCTGTAGATTATCTCGGAAACAAATTAACTAAAATCTGTTGGCTTGCTAAGATCTCAACTGACGTAAACTAATTTCGAAATATGCATGATTTTGTACATATGTATATTTATGGCTGAGAGCTACATGCTAAGAAATTCAGAGTGAAATGAGTTAATAAATCACACAGAATTAAATTTCTTTAAAGCAACAGAAATCGCAGGTTTATGATTTAACAAATAATTTGGTTGAATAATTTGAAATTAATTTGACTTGCAGCTGCTTGGTTCCTTCCAATTTTGAAAGAAATACAGAATGAAAAAAGTGGTGCATTTGAAAAAACTCAAATGCATTTGAAAACTCAAATGCAAATGCAACCGTTTTTATGCAAATGCAAAATGCAAATACATGAAATTCAAATGCAAGTGCAAATGCAAATGCAAATGCGTCAGAAATTGCATAATTGCATTAAATGCAAATGCAAGTGCAAATGCATTTGCACTTGTACTTAAGCCTGATCTATATATATATATATATATATATATATATATATATATATATATATATATATATATATATATATATATATATATATATATATATATATATATACAATGGGTACCGAAGTTCGTGAATCTAAGCAAGTAATGCACTCGTGAAAGAAAACTCTTAAACAGATCTGCGCAAGAACTTAACACAATGTGAAATAACACTTCCCAATACAAATGAAAAAATTTCAGTACAAAATTTTAATTTTTAAACAAATCCCAAAGCATTTGAACTGACCCACCTCGCCAGGTTATGCGTGAAATAGCGGTACCGAATTTCGTGAATTGCATCTTCAGATGTCTGGTACATGCTTGTAAAAGCTTGCAATTTTTATCACCACCATCAGTAAGTGTATGAAAAGTTTCTTGTTTTGACCGTATTTTGCTCAAAACTTTGTCAAAAGCTTCAGAACTGTCAATCAAAACGTGGCTACTGTGTAGATGCGTTCCATTCAACGTTACATCATAGAACGAGAGCGATAAAAACAACTTCACGAATTTCAGTACTCACGAGTAT
Organism: Chaetoderma sp. LZ-2023a; assembly: GCA_034401795.1. Lineage (NCBI taxonomy): Eukaryota > Metazoa > Mollusca > Caudofoveata > Chaetodermatida > Chaetodermatidae > Chaetoderma > Chaetoderma sp. LZ-2023a. The sequence goes on from CM067367.1 coordinate 49,194,272, forward strand.
ATATGCATGAACTATCGTGACCTGCACGGCACAGATTAGAGCTGCCTTCTGGCACATTCTTTGTGCATGTTAGTTTTGGGACATATTGATCATTGACAGCATCCAATATCAAAGTAAACAATCAATCATTCAGAATAGGTATTTCAGGAGATAGGCCAAGAAAACGAACTCGTTGTTCATGAGCATTTGCAGAACAAAATTGTAGCATGAACTTAATGAGCTTAGGAGGCATATGCGCAGTACAGGGTGGGTTGACGAGGGTATGCTCATTGCCGGCATGCGCGTAGGAATAAAATTGAACGAATAAATACAAAGTGTTTTATAGCTGTACATGCAAAGTTATTATATCTATGTATTACATTGTCTGCAGATCGAGTATGGTCTTCGTGCATTTAGCTCAGTGCGGCAATACAGTCCACTATTAGGAAACACGGATAAGCTTATTAAGGTGATGTATATATTTACCTCTTAATCTGCATAACGCTTTATAGACATTAGGTGAAGCTAAATATGTTTGTATCGATACAATTCTTTAGTGACCACAACATGATCATTCTTTCAGGCATGTGATCAGAAGATCAGCATTTTAAAAACAAATTCACCATCTTTGACCAAGTTTGCAAATTTTACAGTTGAGGTCTACTGAGAAGCTTTGCTAAACGTATTCATATTTAGAATTTCAACTTTATGCATAAATTTGCTGGCTCAAGTTGGTAATCTCTCCTAATTTATCTGTCTTAAATTCTCTTTAATGTGATAAGAACAATGCTGCATTGGTGTTATCAGTGGACATCGAATAGTGAACTATGCTCACAAGAAATAAGTATTACACCTTACGCTACCAGATTCACATGAGACCTTTACAATTAAGCTGACAAATAATACAGTGTTGCAAATCATTAATGAACATATCTATGTAAATAAATACCATCAAAATCGGTATCATACATACAAATAGTACACACATGCCAGTCCAATATAAAGTATGCGTGGAATTAAAATTTTAAAATTTGCTTAACACATTACCACTCTGACTTCAAAATGTAAAAAATTCAAATTAAATTAAAAGATGAACTGGTGTTCAACAAATTTGGTAGAAGATATTTCTGTCTATTGACTCAGCAAACGATAGAATATTAGCATAAGAATGGTAATGGTTATGGAGATTTCTGAGTTCACCTTTTTAATATTTGTGGCATTTCAGATTGGACATATAGTAGTTTTCTGCTGAATGTGTTCATACTTTTATGCATTTTATTAAACAAGCCGACGCATCGCTAATTGGTTTTCAAAAATGTGTTTTTCAAGACTGGCAAATTTGACACATTTCATTGAAATCATGATGGAAGATAGATAAATGTTGGTGTATAAGAGGTTGTGTGTAGACATAAATTAGCATGATTTGAGTACAGCTCCTAAATACGTTAACATGTTTTAAAAAAACCCAGAGACCTGTTAGTAAGATATGTGATTTTGAATATTTTTAACATAATTAGCCCATTTTATTTTCTTATTTCTGAGCTGTACTGTGTATCCCTTCAAGGGGCTGTATAGTGTATTGGAAATCGGTCACAGTGTTAGATGCATTCTGACGAATATTGAGCAAAATATGTTTTGTTATTAGCCTTGAACCTTTCAACCGAATCGCTGTATATTTTCTGAAATGATGACATACTTTTAATCTATTTATGCAAATTTATATGCATCCTGTCACAGCTTTAAGCCCGCTTCTAATTTCTTGTATCAATTGGATCCACCGTTGGTGGACTGAAATACATTTTGAATACATTTTGAATCTAGTTTTTGTGTAAATGTGCCACACAATAATTGCATGGTCTCGTGTTTATCCTGGTGATCAAGGCTGTGTCTTGAATTTCCAGATACCACGTTAGTCATTTAAAACCTGAATTTTTCGATGCTCCAATTCAAGGTAATACGGATCAGCAACTGAATTTTCTGGAACTTATTTGACATAACACACTCCCAGTGAAATTAGTTTCAACATGTTCGCCAGGATATTTACCAAATTCTAAATGAATTTGTGGTGTCTACAGCTGTATTTTCGGGGTGGGCGTTGGAGTGCTACCAACTTTGGTAGTATTAGTTAAATGAGAAATTCAAAATGGCATCCAGGGTGACCGCCATAACCTTAAAATGTACATGTCATTAACTCGTCGTACTTGATGGTGGGAGAAATAGTGTACCATGATGGAATTTTCCATTGCATCACCCTAAGTAAAATGTCTATTGAGACATGTATGGACTCAATGCCACAATACGCAGATATGCTTAGGAGAAGCTATGGACTATGAGCTCCAGTTCGCTTCGAGGATGAAATGTTTTTTGGAAGGCTGACACGCGTCAACTAACAGAGTGCTGGTGTACTATTAGCCAGTACCTAGGTCCCTGAAACAAACATGAGTTTACTGGCTTCATTAACATGAGTAGCAGAAGACGTCTTTGAATACAGTACACAACATAGCTTTCAAGTCAATGTGCAATTTCGTCATCAATCTCTACTGTGCTTCTGGATAGAGACAAGAAGCTTTGCACACGCTCTGGAAATACAGTCCATACGTTCCACGATGTTCTTTTACCTCGTCCGGCACACAGCAGTGTGGTGTCACCATGTGAATGCATGAAAAAGGCACTGATGATGCTTGTGCATGTCCGAGGCTTGAGAAAATTCCATGTGCAGGGATACATCAATAATGTTTGGCAAGACTACATGCCACCCAGCTCTAGCAGACCTGCACGTCCTGAGCTGTGGCCACTGCGAAGTCCAAAACATCAGTGTCAACAATTCTAAAAAGAAGTTTCATGTGGCCATTTCTAACGGCATGCGCAGCATGGAGTATCATTCTAGTGTCTGCTTACTCTTGATTACTGGGGTCAATGGATGCAGTTGATTCTTTGTCACACTGATGTGCCGTATTTTCTGCATACTGATCCCAAAGCGCATTCAATGTTTGAACATTTTCAAACTGAATCATGATGTATGGGATGAAAAGGGTTTCAGCATATTCATGAAATGTACGAACTGTTGCTGGCTTCAACATGTTGATTATAACAACACCATCAATTATTTGGATTGTCTTGCGTGTTTGGCCTTCAATACAAGCCATGCTACACATAGCTTATAGCTTCTAGGCATGGTAGAAGATCAGACTTTGACCAATGCCTTAGCTTATAGCAAATGAGTGATGGTGGTTCTGGCTGGCTTCCATGCTCAAAATGCTGTTCGAGGTCCCCATCCCGTGACTGGCATGATATGAAAAACCTTGCGAATAGGTTGCCGTGAGCTCATTTGGGAAAGTTATTCTTGGTGATTGTATCTGAGATTGGACAGCAGTCAACACAACTGATGCCCTCATTGATAAACTGCTGGCACTGTTTTCGTCCACGGTCTTTGACTGTTGAAACTCCTCTCTCTCTCTCTCTCTCATCCATGATATCATTAGTGTCTAAAAGTGAGAAGGTCAGAACTGCACTCAGGAAATGGATTAGCCATATCTCCTCACACTTGGATGAAGGCTTTGCCATCTTTGGCAAATGATTCTTGGATATAGATAATTTGTTCAGGATGTGTGCTGCAGATAAGTCCAGTAGCCAGTGTCTGTTCAAATTCAAACACTACATGAGACACTTCGAGACCTGCTAGCATCAGCCTTCTCAAGGCAGCAGCGTTTTCTATCAGGCCGACGGCACGTCCGTCCACTTTGGCATACTTATTTGATTCTTCATGTGACTGATCGAGGGCCACCAGTGCGAAGTTACACATTTCTCTCTATGAAATTCATCATAGACTTATGGATGTGAGTCTTTGAGACCTAGCATGTCTCGCACATGGATTGGCAACCAACGTGCATAGTGGACATGAGCTAGTGCAAAACACCACATGATTCCAGTCCATTATTTCTGGCATATTAGTCGTTTGAGCGTCCGCCGGAGTGACACGCCTACGAGTCTTAAATTCCATTATTAGCAGCAATAACCATGCAAGCTTTCTACTTTCTTTCTCAGTATATCGAAATATGAAAATATAAATTTAGAAATTACAACAACGATTATCAATTATTTGATGCCAACGATATGCACGTTTTCTGAACACTAGATCAGACCAGGTGTGGAATTGAGATTTCATCATTATTGTATACAACTGTTCTCTAAACACCTATATCCCTTCAGTACAATCTGCTGTTCCTAAAGGTATTTATTCTGATTCAGATTAAATTCTTTGTAGCTTTTTAAAAATTATCCTGGAACTAACATTTGTCAAAATAAATGTATTCATAAAAAGAAAGAAATGAAGTGTAAAATAGCTTAAAATCATATAGATATAAATAAATCCGAAATGTATCACGTGCCTCACCAGTAGCAGTCTTTGAGGAACTGGACTAAAGTCTGGTCGGAACTGGACTGAAGTCTGGTCGGAAATTTAAGGAATGGTGTTCTGGTCAATATCTCCGTTACTATAAAATCCATGATTGGCAGGTTGCCAAAATATTTTTGAACAATTTTGTAGTAATTTGTCCGATATTAACCGAGATATTAACGAAAACGTCATTCCCTGAATTTTCCGACCAAACTTTAATTCTGAAATCTCGGACTGTATTGTCAAAATAATATTAGGATACCTAAAAGACTGAGCAGATTCTATCATGTGAGTTCTTGTGCCATATTTTTTTTTTTATCAATTGTGATATCATTTCATGCATACAGGATAAGCAATTGAGCAAAAACATTGATTTTATGGAAACTAAAATATCCGGTTGGTGGGATAAGATTTTTGGGGCAAAAACTGTTCTTACGTCATGGAACCGCGACTCCAATGAAAACTATATATTATCCTAGATTTGTACCAAAGTTGGTGCTTTTATCACATTTTGAACGATTCTGGCATTTTTACTCTTTTATTAGCTACACTAATAGCGACAGAATTAGAATAAAGATTAGTTAGATATATACGCTATGCATGTCCGCCCATTTGTGTTATTATATACCAGTATTTCACTTTGCCCTAATGACATGACCGGCCACAGTAAAAAAACCTCTCACTGAAGGATCCCTGCATAGTACCAATATTAGATTGAAGCCAAACAAGTTTACATGGTTAGGTCCTTATACCAAAGTTATATTTATATACACATAATCTTTAATCAACCTATATGACAACGCCCTTTCCCAAAAATTACTTAGTTCCCCAAAACCAAGGGTGAGGTCCAGCCCTCCAGGGCGCATATCACACATAGGCAGCCTTGCCGAAATTGTTTTAAAAAATACTCACAGATCAACACAACAAGCGACTGAACAACATATTGATACTGACTGACGCATGCAAGTTGTGAGTTGGGTCTAGATGTCTAGAATGCTTTGAATTTGTGCTAGACGCAGGAGGAAATAACTTGGTGACAGTTATTCTCAAATGAAAGCAGCCACGAAAAATCGTCTGTAGTTGATCCACCATAACTGCAAACAGCTCCATCGGATTTTGAACCTCAGAGTACACGAACAGCCATTTAGTACTGCTTGTGGATGAGTACATACCTAATAGTGTGACAATCCGAACCACGATCATCCTATTGAAAAAGAGCTTTACAGTGATATTTAATGTGGGGGAAATGTTACCTTATAACTGGATGCATAGCAATTTCAGCTAAAACAATATTGTTTACTATATGGCATTAATTTTGTTTATTTAATCACTGATTATTTGACTTCTTATATTGATATCAAACTAAGGTAGGTTGTCCTAACAATTGCAGGAAGGGGATTAGTTGTATATATCATTGTGTGCATTGGTTATACAGAGGTACGTAGCAGAGGCATGTTCAGATTTGTAAACACTGACATTACGCACAATGAAGTAGTTTGTTCAATACATGGATGTCTTAATATCACCTCAGCATCGTTTGATCCTGCGAATCAATATTAATTGATGGTTGGCTAGTTCATGGAAATATGTGGCCATTATTGTTGCCAAGCTTCAGGTATTTACAGGAACCTATGTATGATTACTGTATTCTGTGGGTGTAGTAGTAGAAACATCCTCCATCTGCAATCAGTTCATCTACACTTTTGACCACTGTCTTGTCCTCATATCAGCCAAAATATTTAGCCTCTTCTTAATATGACTACGGAGTCCTGTTTTCTTGAGCTCATCTCGCAGCATGCTTAACATATGTTTGCAGTGACGTCCTCTCCTGGCTTTTGATTTATTGTCTCTCAGTATGGCGAATTCCAATGCTCTCTGTGTTGCGGTATTTTCTGGCATCCTTGGCCCATGCCCAAACGTTGATCATCTAGAATGAGAGCAGCGATGTATTACACATCTTGAATACGACAGCATTGGCCATTATGCTGTTTGGCCATCAGTGTCCAGTGATAGGGAGTAAGTATTTGCGGTGGCAGACATCGAATTTGTATAGAATTGCCTTTGGAGCTACCCAGCTGCTACAGTTGTATAGCATCAAGGAGACGCATATGGCGCCGTTCAAACGTAGTCTTTTTGCCAAGGACATCTTTGACCTACGAAGCCACAGCTGCCAGAGGAACTGGAAGTTTATGCTTACCACGACGCAGCGAGCAACAATCATGCAGTACTACAGAACAGTGAGCACTTAATTGTACTTTTCCTCCTTAAAGTAGATCGTCCTTTCTTTAGCTTTATGCATTTTCCATAGTGATATGTGATTCTGTATTCAGAAATTTCAGTTTGCTTGTAGTTCATCATCACAACTGGCCTGCTGTAGTATTTATAGGATCCGTGTGCGTTTAATTGTGTCAAAGGCTCCTGATATGCCAATGCCCATTTGGTGGAAATCCCATTGTTTGGACATCACTACTGACACAATCATGACGAGCCAATGCAACGTATGGCCAGCTGCGTCCACGTTCAAAGCCACTTTGACATATACCAGTGAAGTCATCGATCTTGTCCACGATGCGATAAATGGTAACATTGGATACAATTTCCGCTACCCTGTTGAGGAGAACAATGGGATGCATATCGTCTGGAGGACTTGCGTTCCTGAGCTTGTGTACTGTGTTAGGGGGTGTTGGCCTACATCATCTATGGGAAGCTGGTCCATAAAGGCGGAAGCGATCATGTGCATGATAAATTTTGAGATAATGTCACGTGCGTATTTGAATAGGTCATTGCCCATTCCACCATGTCCGAAGTGCTTTCTCGCCTGCTACAGCTTTAATTAGGGTGGGGGAGGGGGGGGGGCGTGTCATCAGAAAATGGAGGCAAGGGCTCATTATCATGGTTAGTGAACTGTTCCTTGAACCATTCTAGAATTACGCTTGCGTTGCCCTGGTCAGTCCCAATAAAGTGTCATTCAGAGCTGTGTACAGTGTGTGGTGGTGTTAACTCGGCAAGTCACAGGGTTCAGACAGCCAGAAACATTACCAGTCATCCGTGACAGTAATTTCATCTGCTAGGAAGTCTGCTTGTTGAATAGCAAGATATTGCAAGTGTTCGTTAATGTGGCGCATAATGTTATTGTGTTCCAAGCATGGTTTCGTGCGGTGTGCCGTGGTTGTAATTTATTAGTCTATGATAGTTTGTTCTTATTGGATTGCGACCACCCACCCCAAATCGCCAATTAAAAAAAACATTGTCGCTTGTGTAACACAGATGCCATCTGGAATTTGCCTATTTCATGTTAATCACATGAGAGTTTACCTGGTATTAATGAATTGCTAGGCTTCAACACATAGGTGTATGCACCAAACCATCAATCTAGTAATACTAGTTAGTAGGTCATTTATGCGTTTGGCTGTCAGCTTGGAAGTTATCTTGAGAATCATGACTTCCGACGATCAGACTGCGGTAAACATTTAATATATTATATAGTATACCAGACACTAGCATAAACCGCTGATAAATCTTGTGTAGTAATTTTGAGATGCAAACCATATATTGGCCCGACCATGCAACTTACTATGCCTTATTTTCATTAAATTGATCTGCATGTGTGGGAAATTGGCGTAGAATTGCCTAGGTGCACTGGACTGCAAATGAACACATTGTTTCTTTGAAATCAATACGATTCACGTTGACCATTTCGGAAACGTATATATGCAAATGTATTTAATGAATTAATCTTGAACATGCTCGGTGTATACAACACTATGTTTCGTAGTACGTAATAATAAATAATAATACAGCATTTGTATAGCGCCATTCATCAATTTGACTAATTTTCAAAGGTGCTTCGGTATATATGTGTTTTTAGTTTTTCTTTAAATTTCTCCCTAGAGCTTATCGTTTTAATATCCAGTGGTAGGGTATTCCAAAGTTTTGGCGCGGCGATGCTGAAAGCTCTGTCTCCACATGACTTCAGATTGGATCGTGGAATGTTTAGCAGGTGTTGATCTGTAGAGCGAAGAGCACGGTGCGGAGGGTGGGGCATAATGAGATCCTTCATGTATTCTGGAGCTTCATCGTGCATGCATTTCCATGTTAGGAGGATAAGTTTGAAGTCAATTCGTTGACGGACAGGTAGCCAGTGGAGGTGTTTCAGTATAGGGGTTATCTGATCACGTTTCTTGATCTGCATCAGGACATGGGGTGCAGAATTTTGAACCTGTTGTAACTTGTTCAGTGACTTTGCCGTTATACCATATAGCAGGCAGTTACCATTATCCAGACGTGATGTTATAAATGCATGGATAAGCGTTTCTGTTGTTTGATGTGTTAAAACAGTTCTTATTGAATTAATGTTTCTTAGATGGTAATATGCCGCTTTGCAAATAGATGTTACCTGCGCATCCAAATCCATAAACTGACCAAATATTACACCTACATTTCTGGCTGATGGATTTGCCATAATCAGACTGTTTACTAGTTGGACTTCGGTAGTATGAACCTTACTACGTTGATGTTTTGTCGATATCACGAGGAACTCGGTTTTGTCTGGGTTTAGTTTAAGCTTATTAAATGTCATCCACTGACTAATGTCTGCAACACAATTCCGTACATGTTCAAGAGCCATGGTCTCGTTTGTATGCACGTTGGGTTGGAATGTCGGGTAAAGCTGCGTATCATCCGCATACATGTGGATCTGGAGATTATGTTGTTTCGCAATGTTTACAATAGGTGCCGAGTACACAGTGAAAAACTTTAGACCGAGAACTGAGCCTTGCGGTACACCGTACTCTAACAGGACACTAGCGCTGGAGGAGTTGGAGATAGTCACAGCTTGGTGTCTGTTTGTGAGATAGGACCTTACCCATGATAAGGCCGTTCCAGTTATGCCTATGCTTTTGTTCAATCGCGTGATTCACGTGAGACACGATTCACTTCAATGATATCATCGATAGTGCTAATCTAAACCACACACGTGCAAGGTCATACGCTTGATTTAATTATTGGTAGACCATCCGATGACATGATAAGTAATGTCCGTGTAGAATCATTCATTACGGACCATGCCGCAGTACACGGCACTCTCAATATTGTCAGACCACGATCGCCTAGAGAGACAATTACGTTTCGGAAGCCAAAACAATAAATCATAGTGACCTCGCAACGGATTTGAAAGCAAGTGAGTTGTTTTCGCATCCACAAACAACATTAATCCCATCTATCGAACAATACAATTCTGTGCTGGGTCAACTCCTCAACAAACATGCTCCCGAAAAGACGCGCACCATTGCTGCACGACAACAAGCACCTTGGTATAATTCAAACCTCACATCGGCCAAAAAGACGTGTAGACAATATGAGAGAAAATGGAGGAGAACTCGTTCGATGACTGATAGGTTGGCTTTTCAGTCTCGGAGAACATGTGTCGTAAATCTGTTCCATAAAGCAAACTCAGACTATTATTCAAATCTGATATCAGCTACAGCAGATCAGAAAGAACTATTTAAGGTGATAGATGAGCTTCTTCATAGGAAAGCAAACCCCAAACTGCCGAAACATAGTGACACTGCTACCTTAGCGAACACATTCAACACATTCTTCTCTGAGAAGATTGCCACCATTCGCAAAAACCTTGACAGCGTACCCCCTGTTGCAGTGCACGACGAAGAACTATACCATCCACCGGATCTAGAAATTTTCCGTCCAACAACCGAGGAGGAAATCTCTAAAATCATTATGTCCTCGCCAAGCAAGACTTGTTCGCTCGATCCGATACCAACTACAATAGTTAAGCACCATCTTCAAATCCTTGCACCGATAATCACAAAAATCGTGAATGTGTCCTTAGCTAATGGAGTTTTTCCATCTCTCATGAAAAATGCCTTAGTGACCCCGTTGCTCAAAAAGTCATCATTGGACTTGGATACCCTTAATAATTACCGACCAGTTTCCAACCTTTCATTCTTGTCTAAGCTTGTAGAAAAGGTCGTGGCAGATCGTATATCTAAGCATATGCAGCAGTACCAACTGGCTGAAAAATTTCAGTCAGCCTATAGAGAGCACCATGGAACAGAGACCACCCTGGTCAGGGTCCAGAATGACATTCTGCGTGCATTAGACAATCACAATGCAGTGTTCCTGGTTTTACTCGATCTTTCTGCCGCGTTCGATATGATCGATCATGAAATTTTAATTGAACAAAAGCATAGGCATAACTGGAACGGCCTATTTCATCACTTAATGTTTTCATTAACTAACTGTTGTAGATTGGCACTATCGATGATATCATTGAAGTGAATCGTGTCTCACGTGAATCACGCGACGTATGACGTAATGCATTTCATATTTTTGATCAAAAAGAACAAAAGGGTTGAAGACAATCTGCAGTTGAGAAAACGATTATGCTATTAATGTTTTATAGGTACATAGTCAGAAATCTTGGATAAGAATCGATCCATAATTTTGATCACTTACTTATTAGTAGATTATTCCAAACCAGGTCACGCCCATTTCTAGATAAGCGCTGTCCACATTCTACACACGTTTGCTGAGATTTTGACACTTGTAATGCTGACATCCCAAAATCTCAATTTTAAGGCATGCTCTTGAATAGTTTGGGCTCATTTGACTTGAAGCTGTAGTTCAACAACAGCTCTCATTCGAACAAATATTCAACATAATATTTGAAAAATTGTAAATTTACCAAAAACATACAATTCAGACGTTTTCTGTCGAAACCTTGCCCTTTTTGTGTCGTGCCATGTCATGTGATTCTGCTAACAGTTGACATACTTTAATTTTGAGTAAAAGATCGACTTAGGTCATTGATAGCAAACCGTATCAAAACCAAAATAAAACGTACTCTTGAATACTTTGAACATAATTGGATTGCAAGACATTGCTGCCTAAGACAAACGTGGCTTCCAATCAAATTAAGTCCAAGATATTCAATTTCGCAGTTCTTACATTGTGTCCAAAATTGTACTAACCAGCATGCATCTGTTTTTGTTTTGGAAGCATGTTAATTTATTTATGATCTGTACTGCACTTTCAGCATGCTGGTCTCTTCTATCTCACATATTACCATGTACTAGGACCACGTGAGTGATTAGTCAATGTTCTCGGATTTATTATCTTTTAATTGGATATTGGCGTTGGTCATGACGTTGGTACTTTCATCAAGACTCGGTGAGAACTGAATGATATTGACTATGAGGATCAAATCTAATCTAAGAATAAACATATGTTGCATTGTATTAAACCTCACATCTCAGGGTTATCTAAACCTGGAAATATGATTGATGTAAGTAGAAGGGCAACGCTATGTGCGTCGATTCTGATTTGTCTAGAGATTGATGACATCATCAAGATTTGAATTACGCTACGCCACCTTTTTCCCGCCAAATAAACTCGAATCTGATGGGTTGGGAGAGAAATTATTTGTTCTTTCTCGTCCAATGAGGTTCGAGTATTTCTTGTGCAGAAAATGGGGGCGAGGTCTAATGCATCTATTAATAATCACTCTAGCGACCAATCAGTTCGTCGCCCATATTATTGCTGTTTTCAGAAAGTTAAATGTAGCTCTGCTAAGGGAGTCAATACTATCGCCATGGCTGGGTCATATGACGCCATCTATGTTCGTTGTCATGCCTACCGACCCATTGAAAGGGAGTATGACTTATCGTGTGGGATAAGGCATAATGTAGTCCATATCGCAGCACTGGTAAACGAGTCCATACCATCAGCCTTGGGTAGGTCAGAGTACGGGGCACCAACTGTCGTGGTGTTGGGCCTAATGCCCCATGAAAAGGGGCATGCTCTAAGCACTGTGGGCGGGGCCTAATATTGATGACGTCATCATTCTTTCGACCAATCTACATCGACGCCCATATCGTCACCCTACATTTGTACAGTTACAACATGTGCAGACATGTTCTGGCCAGTAGCCCATGCTCCCTCCCCCTGGGGATAATAAGGATAGAAAGTTTGGGAAGAGCGTAAGTTTGCAAAGCTTTGCCTAGATTAAGTAAAATTTCTATAATAGTTACAATGAATTCAGCGTAATTTTATGCTGCAACATGCCTGTAGATCTCGGCGTAGATATTGAAGGAGGATGAAGAGGATCAGCGAAGAGGAACACACTTTGTAGAATAACTATAGAACGGTTATGGGATCTAACATGGTTTACTCTGCGTGATGGGCCTAACGAATCAGAAAATTATATCTTAGACCTGCTACACCCACCTCTACCTACACTACAGCCATATCTCGACAATACATTGCTAGAGGATTTTCCACAGCTAGATCTAACCGCTCACACTCTAACAGAATGCGAATTACCAGGAGAAGAAGAGGAATAATGAGAAGATTGCAGACCCCTAGAGTCCCAGGCTATGGCAGATCTCGATAATATATTAGCTGGGTTTGATAACGCTACACCAGAAAGTGTCATTTTCGAGAACAATGTAAGGGGTGCACTAATTACTGAGGCACTCTTCCTTTACTACACATCTGCTGAGGATGACTATGGTGATATTTTTAATGATAACGATTCGCACATTCAAAGTGTGGCTATAAAGACACTTGCTCAGGCACTATAGCATTGAATGATGCTATAGATTATCAAGCAGATTGCTACGGTTGTTAGCATAATCGGCTGACTCAGCGAGAACATGTGTACTCAGGAATAGACCATGTTCTAAGACCTGTCGATAACGTCATGCTATACTAGGTAAAGGAAAATATGACTTGTCATGCACATTATCTAATGAGGAATGCATGTATCCACTCTAAAGCAACAGCTATGTCCTCTACTAACGCAACAATAACAATTGTGAACCCTGCAATTCATTATAAACCCCATGAGTGCATAACAGCGCTGAACACTTTGTAGATTCTGAACACATTTGGACCCTATGTGGAATCGAGTTTGATATACTTTTTAAAGCTTGAATTACTGTAATACCATTTCAAAAGTAGCTATAACAGAAAGTTGGACGAATATCTTGAAACTAATTGAGACCTATCGTCATAAACAATGCTCAGTCGAATTAGTTTCACACTATTGGTCAGAATGTGGATTATTGTTATTGTTAATATGGAGATGTATCAAATCGTCAAACCCTGATCGCTCTTTTGGGTATTCATGACACTTAGCAGGCTCTATTATTTTCAAACCTCTCTCTCTCTCTCTCTCTCTCTCTCTCTCTCTCTTTCTCTCTCTCAACCCTTTGGGGGAAGCAACACAATCCTTCTGGGAAGCACCTCAAATAATGGCATGGCTTGAATACATCTAGGTGTGAGCAGCCATTAAAACTAAACCAACACCAACAAACAATGCGCATGGTAATCTAGCTTGGTTTATGGTTGAGCCGCAATCAACTCACCCTGGCGAGATGGCATTGGTCGTGTTAATATGCTGGTGGCCTTGCTTGCTTGCTGCTGTGTTCCTCGTGACGTCTCGTCGGGTATCGCCCGATAATGAAATGACATGGACGTGGAGACGAGTCTGTGGCGCTGGATACATGCAAACTGGACATGTGAGTCGTGACTGGCGTGGCTTTGCTTTCGGTGCAGATGCTGGCACTCTGCTTTGCTCTCCTTTTGTGAAAGGGCATTTTAGCGACTTGACGACGTGACTAGTAGGCCCTTTTTAATCTCCAAATAGCGCCATTTGCATTCAACTTATTATTTCTAATAGCAACAGATTATAATTTTCAGTTTTAATTTGGAACTTTCATTTATAGACACTAGATTTTAATTTCAGTCTCTCCCGTTTCTTGCACATGTCATTATTTTAAGTTACCTACGTTTAGTTGATAGTATTATTTTTCAGTTTCATGTGTTATTAATATTTTTTATTTCAAAACTTCCTGCTTTCCGTTTTTAGATTTAATTTCACAGACTGTTCTCCACCCCATCCCACCTCCGAGAGAAATAAAGTAATCCCCCCACCCCACCCCCACACCACCCCCATTTTAAACCGCATACAACACATACACCCGCCAACAACAGTTCATTAAGCACCACAGGCAGTTCATACACACCTAGCAACATCTTGCTCTTTGATTTTTTTTTTTTTTGAATTTTATTTATAGCAACGCTTCGGAGACCCACTTCTCAGAATCAGTTATGTCTCAAAGACATCTAGGTGTAAGCGACCAATGAACAAAACCACCACCACCACCACCACCACCACCACCACCACCACCACCAACAACAACAACAACAACAACAACAACAACAAAAGCGACATCCCACGTTTGTAATTACATCCATTTTAAGTGCCACAATATGTGTAATGCGTGCTATGTCCAGTGCTTACCATTTAAAAACTCGATTATTTTCTTCATAATTTAATATTTATTCATGGGAAACTATTTCTGAAGGTTTGCGTCCTCATAGAATTACTATTTGCGAAGCTTCATGATCAGAAATCAAACGTGTGTTGTAGTAAAGTTAACGAAATTATTTTTAGCAGACAATATATAAAGCCATGTGCTTTCTACAAGGCACGGGGCCTTTTTTCCTACTGCACAACGTATCTCACGTGACCTGTAGGGTTGAATTTGGGGTCGTTGCGCTGCTCTGTCAGTTCCTCTTCAGATTCCGCCGATGCTGGTTATCTGGCCTCAGGGATGGAGAAGAGAGAGTGCAGGCAACCAGTAACCACAAAGACGAATCTCGAAGGTCGGTGGAATGTTCATGTTCCAGTGGGGCCGGGCGACCATTCCTGTGAACAGTGAGCACCTCAACTATTTATGGAGCCAGTGTGTGTCTGCATAATGGGTTCTATTATTTATTATTTTATAGATCAGCGAATCTAAAGCTGGCTTCTAGTGGTGAAAGCACGTTGAGCTGACAATAAGAATCGTTAATTGTGAGATAGATGAAGTGACGTGTTCGTGCAGTCTGTGTTGTATCTCGCCAAAGATACCTAACCTATCCTTATTATCTGGAAGATACCCTGTACAGGATGAGTCTCAGCGCAGCGAGCTAGTTTAATATAAACTGATATCATAAGCGAGAGGAAAATGACTCGGGAGGGCCTCCGTCACAGAAAAATGCCTACTATGCTTTAGTGGAGGAAGAGAAACGGTTAAGACCATACTCTTATCTAGACCAATGCTAAAGAGTGCCAACTTATATATGTGTATTTATTTATATAAAGATGTACACTGGTTTACATGGAGGTGGAGCGGTGGCTTCAACAGAATCTGGCACCATCGTCTCTTATGCTAGTCACTGGTTTAGTTCGTGCCACATTATTTTGGCGGTCTTTCTTGAGGAGCTAGGCTAACCTTTAGTTATTGAGTCTGGACGCATATGGGGTTATGCTTCGAACAGCTGGAGCTTACTTAACTTTGTAACAGGTTGCCTTCCTGGTGGATGAGCCCGGGTAGCCATCTCAGCCCGCACCAATTGGACTAGTCTCTAGTAGAGGAAAGGCGATATAGCGGCTTTAGAAAAGTAGTTGCTGTGTCAGAGCAATCAACTAATTTGCATCATTATCACCTTTTTTCCTTCGACCTTTGTCACCTTTGTGTAAAGCTGTGAAAAAAGGCCCTATCCCCTCCATTGTGATTGGATGTTAGATGTAGAGGGTGACCATAAGCCCCATCCCTCGTTAAGTCACGTGCCTCCTGTCATTCAATGCAGTGAGCTTAATAGTAATTATTTAATGATTGACAAGGGTTAATGACCGGGTAATTAAGGATGATTGACGGGTAATTAAGAATGATTGATGCGATACATGTCTGGACTCATTCAATAGCGAAGCCCCACCCCTCGTTAAGTCACATGCCTCCAGGCATTCAATGAGGCGATGGTTAATGGGTGTAATTAACGATGGTCTGTGGAGCCATGCCAAACCCTCAAGGGTTAATGTATTACGTGATGAGGGATGGCCAGGTTATGTGTCTGGTCACGTCTTTTCCTGGGAACTCGTTCGATGACGAAGCCCCGCCCCCTCATTAAATCACGGGTCTCCAGGTATTCAATGAGGTGAGGTTAATAGTCATTAGCATAATGATTAACATGGGTTAATGCATAGCATAATGATTATTGATGGTTTGCATGTCTGAGCACGTATTTCTTCAGACTCTGGGAACTCGTGCAATCATGGGAGGTTCTAAAATGGTCGAGCTATAGAGTAAGGCAATTGTGGAAGACGACTCCGTTAGTCTAACTGATCGATCATTATTAAAATTCTGAACCTCAGCGTTTTTAGCCGTGACAATGTACATGGGTTGATGTATCGCGTACGGGCAATTGGTTGTTGTTATTACTCAAACAGATGAAAATTAACTAGTTGAGCTTTGAAACAATTCCAACCATGTGTAACGATCGTCAGAGTCATACGAAGTTCAACAAATCAATTTTCAATCGTGTTAGGGAAATAACAACAGCCTATTACATTTTTAATGAGGCCTTGAGAGCAGCACCGCAACATTTGGAGAGAAATTCCAGTCTAAGTTGACTGATGGTTTGGACGGGTTATAGGCGAGGGTTCTCTCAGGTTGTTTTTTCAATTAAAACAATAAGAGGCACTTCACATTTCACAATTTTCTTTAATGAAATCAAGTTTTAGTAACTCTATACAACAGATAAAATATACAGATGATAAATATACAGATGATAAAAATATACATACGAATAAGTGAAAAAATATATAAACTAAATATATGTAAAACGAATACAAACATTAATAATTTAATTAAAATATAAAATTTACAAATGTTTCAAGCGGAATCCAGTGACGTGTAAAAGTTAAGTGATAGACATAGAGACTGATTCGACTGAGATATTACGCAAAACTGATTTTAGAGCTATTATTTAAATAAATTTGAAACCGATCTAAGCGATGCTGAACCCCTAACAGGTTGGCTGTAAAGATAGGGTAGGGATTTTGTACAGATGTAGGGTTTTGGAGATATTATCTTTCAAAGTGTTGGGATGAGGGTGTAGGGTATATTTTATATAGGTTAAATAATGTTTTTTTAAAAATGGGTTCAATGTATGAATATATAACAATTTACTCGAGGCACCTCTTACTCCCACCCAACCCCCGCACAATATAACTACATTTCGCCCCTCCCACACTCACGCACAAACACACGTGCACATTTTGAACCAATAATAACAAAACAGAAGATTACTTACTCCCCCTTGATGAATGGTATGCTAGTAATCTTCTACGTTATGGGTTAGAACATTATACATAGTACAAACATGACAGCTCAACCCTTTCCTCACCCACACCGCACGTTTTTCCAATTCGCTCACACTCAAACCCACATAACCCCCAGAATATGTACCCCTCAACTTTCTCACCCCACCCCAGGCTATATAAATCATATCCTATGGATACCCTGAAAGCCATGTGGTTTAGTATGATAATCGTTAAAAATTATATGATTTTTGTAAGTGAATCTTAAACGTTTCTCAGTATCCTTACTCAAAAGTCTATGATCTTTATTCCTAATGTTTGTATTAGGATACTGAGCGAACGTTTCGAGATTATGATGGTTGATGGTCGGACAGGAACAGGCGGAGCTACTAGCTTATTCTTATTTAAGTATTTAGCCCTAAGCACCTTATTACATAATGACGCTAAAGTCATAGATGACACGAAAGGCGCTATTCCCGTTTCGTGGATGAACATTTCACGAAACTTACCGCAAGTCATGCATAGGATATCTACGTCAGACCTGCAATAAAGTTTCATGGCATCACTAAAATTGAAAACACCATCTTTAACCGAGTCATACCAGGAGTCGAGTTCCTTACACGCTGACGCAGACATACTGTAACCATCAAAAGTGTAAATCGAGGGATATGCATCTACATAATCAAAGAAGACGTTACTGTCTAGGAGATATGGAAAAAAATACTTTCTCGCTAGGTAGATTGAATATCGCATGCTAGACTGTCCTTAAAATGAATGTCCCCAACATTCAAATACACCACTTTATTACTGTTCATTATTACATTGGATGATTTAAGTTCTGTATTTCTAAAGAGCCACTCCATCACTAGATGCAAGTCAAAACCACGGCTGTTATGAGCTATAGCGATGTAGTCCCGAAAACATAAAACAGTAGTCTTATGCATACCCTTATGCTCAGATTTCGTAGCTAATGACTATTGCATGAAATTGGTTAGAGGAGTAGAACCTTCGAAAATAACCTCTCGTCGACGTTCATCACAATCCGAGCAATACTCGTCATGAGGTTTGATAATGCATATGTAGCAAGCTATCTGAGCCACGACATAAATAACCTCGTGACGCTTTGTCACTTGATTCATTTCAAAATCATAAAAGATGAAACGTTGAGGGATGGACGATAAGTCCTTATGCATGTTTTAGGGCCGCATGCCTTACGCTTCGCCGCTAAGCTTATGTGCGCTTCATTATAACTCTGAATATAACAAATGTGGTCAGGTAAATCAACATCAGTCTTGCAACTAGGACATTTCCCCTGTCCGCAGTGATGTTTAGAGTGAGAAGCAATGTCTAGAAGTTTGCCACAGCCCCTTCAAGACTTACTCATAGTGCACATTTCAGAGTCGACGTGATTGTTGTAGCAACCCTCGCTCTTAAACAATCTGCTACAAGCTTTGCAATAGTGATTAGCGATCTGCTTGCAGCGTGGAGCCTCTTGACATCGACAGCGTTTTGCGCAAGAGTGTTGACCACATTGAGCATAAGCTACATCGCAATCGTCACAATAATAACTATAACCTTCCAAGGTCTTAACGCTGGTTATGTATGCGTAATAATCATTATACAGCTATAGGTGCAGAATTTGAATGCAATTATCAACACCCATGTATGTGTGACGTAGTAACTTTAAACTGAAAAATCTCATACACTATCCAGGTAAACACCCCATGAACTGCTACAGGTTAACACCCAGGTAAACACCCCAGAACTGTTCCTCCCATATACGCGCTCAAAGTCCGAACTGCCTCATCATCTGCCATCAATTGACCTAATCAAAATAATATAGTCCGTGCTAGATTATATGCTAATCTCAAAACGATGGTTGCATTTCAACCATACAGTAAAAAACCCCAATACCCTTGTGAAGACTGACTACTATAACTTGAGTTTAGCTGTAGCTGTGCTAACCAGAATGGTTAACCAAACCTGCCAACAATATGGCAGTGCTGTTACTTAGCGAGTGCCCTCGTGCAAATGCATGTGCAGATTCTCAAAGGCATCCACATCTCACCAGTCACCAGTCACCTGCCCCATATATACGTGCTACTTTCTGTGTCTGCACAATAGCAGAGTGATGTGGGAATTCAATGCCCTGATGACATTCTTCTAAAATTGTTAAGTTACAACGCTGTATGGACGACACCGATGCCATTGTGATAGCAACTATTGTTCTTCGAACAGGAGAGCTAAGAGAACTTACATTCCTCAAAAACCTTATTTTCTTTTTAAAATATAATAACAAAGTATAAAAATAAACAATACAGTATATTTACAAAGTGTACCATTCCTGGATCAATAGATAACAGCTGGTTCACTCTATGGATCCAGAAATATGTTAGCCCTACCAGGCTAACATTTAAGTGGGGTAATCGGACCCGAAATCCGAACTTACTCCTTTCATTGTGTTACTGGTTTTCGAACTAACTAAACCTCCCGACTCTTGATGGGACACTTATTATACTGGTAGAATCAAATGTCTCGCAGTTATAATCGCTGTGGAGTATATATTGGATGGAACAGTTTGACCATTACTAATTGGAAATATAACCAGTTTTCGTATTTTCCAATATTACTCAAACAACTAGCGCCGAATATCGGAAAATCCAGACCCACACACATCAAGAAATTATAGAATCGGAATGAATTAAGTGCAACATAATGAAATAAAGTCACTATTCCATTTGCAAATCAAAACATCCCCATCAATTCCATCTTTTCCGAGGCGGTCAATCCAAAGGTTCCCATATTTTATCTGGAATTTTAGCCTTGGTAGGGGGAGGTGAAGGGGTATGATAATGATGATAACATTCTAAATATGTATTCTAATTTTATATATATATATATATATATATATATATATATATATATATATATATATATATATATATATATATATATATATATAATATATACGAGCATAACTTACTGGTATCCAAACTACAGGCCAAATCTACAAACAGGATTCCATACTTATTTTCACGGAATCATTCCTTCAAAGTTGACTTGTCAGTTAGATATGAGTGAACAAACACACAACTTTCGAGCTGTCCGGCTAATCAGAAGCGAACCTGAGTTTCGCGTGCAAAAACAGCGCAAAATACATTTCATCTGACTACATGCCAACTTAAAGTTACCCTTAAAGTTATCCTGCCCTAACATATAAAAGAAATTTATAGAAAAACCTAACCATCTCCCAAAACACAACCTGACTGAGACAAGTGATTTTGACACAGCAAATCACTCTGTCACATATGCGCAGCATTTATTGTCGGCCTTGCGATACACTCTTAGAGAAATGCCACGTGGGGCCAAAATGTCTTGGAATGCAATCCAAGCATCGGGCCCGCAAGCTACTTCAGTAGGCACACCTGCATGAGTGTGCTGTTCTCGAGATTTCATCCGATGATTCCAATTATCACCTTAGGCCCCACTAGCTAGAGTTTTAGGGAGATTTCTAATCCGCACACGGTTGGCCTTCGATGCTGCCAAATCTAGATAACATAGCCCGATCGCTATACATCGGGCCATGCACATATTATCCAAATTTTTAACAGTGATACAGCTTCTTTTCAGCATGGCTTCGAACTCCAACTCATCGAGATATAATTTGGTAAGATTACTATTCCACCCCGATCAGCTAGGTATTTCTACATGAAAAATCTCCATAGAAAAATCATCATCGAGACATACATCTCTTTGAGATTGACTCACTCCAGAAATTGCATTCGTTATTTCTGTAGCCGTCAGATCTCGGACTTGGTCAAAGTCCATGTGGATTGGGGTGTTTAAAGCTGGGTGATTTATCACAACCCTGTTGTAATCTTGGGGCGATTCATTCATGCTAGTGTAAAACCTCTCTAATATTCTTTCGAATATAGAGTGCACGTTAGGGCTGTACGGTTTTGATAAGAACACAACCGGTGATGGTGTTGGCCATAAATCCGGTTTTAACGGGATATCCGGTTTAATGGCTGAAAATATTTTCAGTTTTCGTGAATAAAAAATAATTCGCAATACCACGAAAATAGAACGTTTTTAGTGGTAGACTTAAATCTGTAGCTACATGGATAGTATCCGATGCAATTTTGGAGGATATAGTGAAATCACTACTTAAATTGCTTTAAAACTAGATTTTGCACTTTTAAATTCATTGCGATATGTCATTTCAAGTTCTTGCACAATCTGTCATATATTAGATTCCTAGACAATTAGAAATTTGTATATCCCCCTCTAGGATAACGCGTAGAGAGATACATTGTGTAGTAAATCAAATTTATTGATCTAATTAATCGGATACGTGTAATCAACCTCGGCCATATTATACTATTTACTAGCATACGAAAGAGGAATTCATACGTATTTTAATATATATCATAAGCGTGATTTGGAAGGGATTGGTTTAAAACCCTATCAGTTGTAAGCTGTAAAAGTTGTGTTCCGGCGCTAATAATGTATATTGACCTGCGTCAAGTGTTAATTATATCGTCCAACATGCGTTGAGCCAGCGTTGCAATAAGGGTTTAGCCTATGCTGTGTCCGAATGCTGTTTAAACCTAATTCGTGGAAACAAAATTAAATCGAATACAACATAAATGATTATACAGATACCGTGATAATATTAGCTTGCTCAGTAAAAGCAGGACACTGTTATATGAAAGACGATGAGTTATTCAACGCAGTGGTTTCTTACACCTTCTACTGCCAGCAGTATCACTGCTTATTTCTAAATTATTCGGATAATAATAATGATAATAGCCATGTAAAGTGTTCAGAATATGGCTTTGCTACCACATAATATGATAGACAGTATAAACACGACGTCTAGGATTATTATTATAAATAGTGATCAAAACCTTAGATCGGCTGTGAATTTAGATCAAGAGCTGGAATAAATTCTAAATCATAGCGGGCTAGAGAAAAGTCAAATTTGTATTCTCAGGTGCTTCAAAGGTTTAGAATGCAGATAGATCAGTCTAAGCAACTCGGTTCAGCCGTTAAGTCATCAGATGTTTCTCAGCGTTCGTGGAATCACCAGACTTCAGCACCTCGGGGTTTACATTTGGATAATGCTAGAATTAAAGAGTTAGTTCAATAATTGAGCCCTAGCTTAAGGAATAAAGGCAAGAGACTGATTGAAATCTTAAATCATAGGGCCCCAGGCGTATCATTAGACAACCCCAATCGTGTCACCATAGAAGGTGTAGCCTATCCGAATAGCAATAGAATCTGGTAGATTTAATAGCCTCAACAGTGACGCAGAAACCTTATAAAATTCTAAGGATTTTTTAGAACTTAAATTAATGACAGCATTCAATAGACATTAGCCGATGCCAATATACCTAGACAAGTAGTGGGCAGTCATAAGACTTGGACTAAGATTCATAATACAGCCGAAGACGTTGAACAACCGCAGCGTTTTCAATCCAGCAAATCTAGAGCGAAAAAATACGAACCAGATGCTAAAGGTTTACGATCTACACTCATTAATAGAGGGGTCACAACAGCTCAACGCTCTGTAGCTAGAACTCTGAGATCTCGTGATGCTAAGCTTTCCAAAACTTGGTTAAACTATGGCGAAAAAACGCTCGCAAGAACCGTAAGAAATAAGTGATCTATTAGCGTAACTGACAGATTGAAATGTGTATATTATGATAGCAAACACTCTGTGTCTTTTGGCAGTTTGGAAAAGCTGTATTGGGCCTTTAATGGAACAATATATAAACCCTTAATACGAGCCTGGTTAGCAGAACAAGCTACGTACACTTGCATAGACCTAAGCGAATACAGTTTAACAAAGATCGATTCAAAGTAACCAGCGTTGATCAGCTAGGGCAAATGGATCTGAGCAACGTTACTAGTTTAGCCAGACATAATAACTCTATGCATTATCTACCATACGTAATATATTATCTATCACAATTTGTGTGGATAATTCCTTTAACGAATACAACTGCTAATACCTTGGCTCAAGCTTTGGAGTTTTTTCTGAATACAGATCGATAAAGGGGGTGATTTCGTGAACGCTACAATTAGACACGTGTTAACGTCTAAAGGTATACATTTCTACACATCCCAGAACTCTCTCACGAAGGTGGCAGTCGTTGAACGTGTTCAACGCACCATAAAGACTAAGTCATGGAAATATATGAGTTACAAAAATACTGATATATATATATCGACACACTCCCTAATCAGGTAAAATCTTACAATAGATCTGTACACGTTAGTACAAAAATGAAAGCGGTAGATGTTGACCGCAGTACAGAGGTGTTAGCTTGGCATAATATGTACTCGAAAGCAAAGCCGAGCGCATCGGTAAAGCTGAGTGATTTGAGAGTAGGTGATGACGTAAGAGTGTCAGAGTTAAAAGATCCATTTACCAAGGGCTATAGACCGACCTGGAGCGAGGAGATATTCAAAATAAGTTCTAAGCTGCCTCACAGATCGGGTGTATATAAGCTCAACGATTATAATAAAAATCTCATTATCGGTACATTTTATTCCGAAGAGTTGCAGAAAATTTGTTTAAACGAAGCTAACAGTCAGCTGTATCGAGTAGAAAGACTTATTAAAAGGCGTACGAAAGATAATATGCGCAATGTCTATGTCAAATGGGTCGGTTACCCAAAGTCGTTGAATATCATGGATAAGATATTCAGAAATTAAACGTATTTAGAATCACTATACCGCTACGGGTAGAACTCCACTCGGCCCACCACCCAACCCACCTGTGTCAAACCATACGCTAACGCCTCAGCGTTGTAGAAATGTCTCTAAACAGTCCAGAAATACGTAATAATGATTCTCGTTGGTCATTTTATGGTGATAAAGTACCCAGAGACGAGATAAGATATCTCGCTCAGGTTATGATTATTTATATTATAATAGTAACGTATTAAATAAATCTGAGCACTCAAAATGTCGATAAAGGGGTTTGTATAGTGTTAGCGTCCGGGTGTTTGGGATATATATTACCTGCGTCGAGTATAAAAAACGACCAAAGTTGATCGATTGACTCTGTCACTGGTTTAGAAAGAATAGCTAGAAACATGGAGCAGTTTTATATTGCACTACCGAGTAACGGTAGCATGGATCACTATCCTGATAATAAGATTTCAGAATTCAGAACGGATCTTCAAACGCCTTTAATTTTCTCTAGGTAATGGGAAGTCGGCTTGACATCCATATTGTATCTGAGAAGTTGGTTAACATTAGCGAAGCCTTCGACGATCCTGTTACATTTTGATGAACCCTTGAAGCCAAAAGGCGCAGCGGCAGCTATCGATGAAATGTACTAGTACAACCAGTGAATTCCGAGGTTCGACGTAAAGCTGCATAATTTCTTCTCTACATCCAACGCATAGAAATATCTAAAGGCTTCTATACCATTAAAATTATAATAGAGTTTATAAATAAGAAGCTTAATAGCCACAAACGTTATAAAAATATCATAGATTCAACTGTTTCACGGATCGAATCAATCTCGTAACATTAAATGTTAAGTTAATGCTCGCCATTGAATTTGACGCTTACCTAAATAAATTCTTAGGCTATATCGATCATATCATTAGTGGCCCTACCCCCGAGTTCTATCAATGCGTAAAAGTAATATAATTGCATTAACTACAGCTTACGTATATTGTAATATCATAAGCCATACTGTAGTCGGAGACACAACAGCACCTCTATTAAGAGTTATGCCATTATCTAGCCGTCGTGACAGTGAAGATATTTGTCAATGGACATTTCCTGACATTCAATATAGAACCGTATCTAAGAATTATATCGACACGATAGGCGTGGTTATAAGCGATAGGACTGGAGAGAACATCCCATTTGAAGATGGTACATCACCGTGCGTACTTAGTTTACATTTTAGACCTAAGGTCTAAGAACTTACACGTAAGCACTCTACTAATGCAACTCTAAACATTTTGACTGTAAAAACAAAAGTTAATCAAAAGTAAAAAATGACTTATACTTGTAAACCAGATTCAGCTACGTTGAGAGCTTATTACGGTAATTAAGCCGGCGGACGTTTACCTGTATTCGTAGGCGATATGAGTCAAAATGGTCATGGGCTAGGAAATGTCCTAGGTTCGCTGTTCAGAGCAGCCATGCCATTAGCTAAAAGCATTGGAAAAAGTTTGGGTAAGCGAGTCCTGTCAGCCGGTTTAGGTGTGGCTGAAGATGTTTTAGCGGGTAAAAAATTGAGAACATCTGTGAAAAATAGGGCTTTGAATGTCGGTAGAGCGATCGTACCAAAAGCCACAGCGTTAGCTCATAACAATATCTCTGAAGCTATTTCACAACCTAGACGCAAAAATGCGAATAGGGGTCAACGATTAGCTAACCCTCGTAGAAGTCATTCGAAACATAACCATAGAGGGCGAAGCATCGGAAACGCTAAACGAGTGGATATATTTAGTTAACTAATAAGATGGCTACTTGTCACTGCAATAAAAGTGAATTAGATTTGTATACTGTGAAACCTGTAATGACTACGATGGATCAAGCTTGTTGGTAAAGTAATCAACCAATTACGAGTCTGTCTAACTCTTGGGGAAGTCTGAAGTTTTTCGTCTCTGGAAACCATGACGAATACATAGAATTAGCTCAAAGTTACATTTACGTTAAAGCTAGCGTCGTACAGGTTGGCGCGTGGGTGGAAACTCATTTAATGGCGAACAACGATGTTGTGCCGGTTAACCTATGGGTCTGAACAACGATGTTGTGCCGGTTAACCTATGGGGTTTCTCAAGTAGATGTATTTTTAAATGGAAAACGTGTCTCTGACACTAACGACACGTACGCTATTTAATCAATGGTGTTTCATTAAATGTCCGTTTTACGTCGAGTAAACCTGATTTTGACCTAATTCGTGCCGATGCTCACACTTACAAATTGCGTCTACACGAAGCTATATTAAATTTACATACGGTAAAACCTATTCCCGAAGTAAGTAAGGCTCACGCGTCCACATTGCCAAAGTCCCCCACTCGATACCCTTTTAAAAGAGCTATCGTTAAATCAGTCACTATTCCAGCAGGTACTAGTA
This sequence comes from Chaetoderma sp. LZ-2023a, assembly GCA_034401795.1. Taxonomy (NCBI): domain Eukaryota; kingdom Metazoa; phylum Mollusca; class Caudofoveata; order Chaetodermatida; family Chaetodermatidae; genus Chaetoderma; species Chaetoderma sp. LZ-2023a. Next base: position 49,220,930 of record CM067367.1, read on the forward strand.
GCGTGAATAGGGACACTATTTTTCTCAGGGACCTACTGAGTAGGGTTATATTCGGCATAGATACAAATCCATATAAGTGGTGCTAATTACATTTCGTGCTATATGGACAATACGCAAGTAGCTGGAGACGCTCTTACACCAAATTTCATAGTTGCTGGTTATAATTTTACAGAATCATTCTTGACGTTGTATAATGGAACCGGTACATTATTCGATGGCAAATGTATAGGGCTTAACAATATAAGGTAGGTTACACAGTTTTTGCCTTTGACTATACCCCAGACCTCGCCACAGGCGATCATGTCTACCTTACGAAGGAAGGAAGTCTACGCCTCTAACTCAATTTAAGACATAATTACCTGATACTACGTACATAATATGTTATGCAGAATTTAATAACATTATAAGCATTGACAGCGATCGTAACGTAACCACGGACTACTAGAGCCCTTGACACCCTCACACACACACATGGCCGCCCGCACGCACGCACACACGCATGCACGCACGCACACACACACACACACACGTTGGCGTACGGTTGCACTCATCAAAGTATATTCATCTGATTATTATTATTATTATTATTATTATTATTATTATTATTATTATCATTATCATTATTATTATTATTATTATTATTATTATATATATATATATATATATATATATATATATATATATATATATATATATATATATATATATATATATATATATATATATATATATATATATATATATATATATATATATATATATATATATATATATATATATATATATATAATGGTGTTACTGTGCAACCGCTATTATCGACTCGTTGCAGAGAGTTCTGCATATATTTTCTGTATCCTAGGATTCACGGCATGTCGATGATTTCAATTATAATGACATTACTAGATTTACCAAAAAATAATCGAATCATCCAAAGATTAGTTCATACATTGTTAGGGTATAGACGTATAGTGATGCAACAAGGAATGTTGCAATAAAAACGCTGTGAATCTACATTTGTGCTTTATCTGTTTTTTTGTCTGTTTTTAACCCATTAGACGGTCTGCAGATGTTTTTAAAATGTTTAAGATGTTTTGGTTTAAGCGCGCTTTTACCATATTCATGTTAAAATACATTTCAAAGTCTGTTTCTCACGTTCTTTTTCATTTTCCAAAATTATAATTTTAACATAGTTCTCCTAAAATTATGTAGATGTCTGAAGACTCAGGCTAATGCTACATATACAGGAATAAAGTCTTGAATGAACAGTTCGTCAGAGATATTGTTTGCTGATAGCTATTTGTAACCCTTCTCTCTCTCTCTCTCTCTCTCTCTCTGTCTCTCAGACTTATCTCTTTGACCGTTTCACAAACAAATACTAAATACAGCGCACGAGCCCCCATCTGCAAAAAGCAAAAATTACCATGATTATTTCATATAACCAAACCTCAATAACCCGGGCAGGTATCTACGGGAAGATTCCCTAGAGATCAAATATCCACTAACAGGAATATATCTGCTGTATGATCAATATCAATTGACCACGAGTTGCTGATAGACCACAAAACAATACTTATTTAAATGATATTGAGAATTTATCGACGAGTAAATATTATGCAATGTGTGCGTGCGTGCGTGCGGTTGGGCAGGCGGGCGGCCGGGCGGCCGGGCGGGCGGGCGGGTGGGCGGGCGGGCGGGCGGGCGGGCGGGCGGGCGGCTGGGTTGACGGGTGGGCATGCGTGTGAAGCCACTGTTTATAGAACAATATGATGCGAGGGTGGTATATACTAATTAAAAGTCATGTGTAGTGGCATTCGAGATAGTAGTCATACATACATTACTGAGATGTGATCGTGCATGGAAATAAGTACTAACAAAGTAATCCAAATGGAACTGGTAGCTAGCACACGGTATGGTTTAATAAACACATAATACAATTGAAAGCGGAACATAGAACTCGATATAATGTAATAAACGCCTACTCCAATGGAACATGAAACATACGGCACAGTACGGCTTAATACACAGTAATCCAATTGGAAGTGGAACATAAGACCCGATGTGACGTAGTAAACGTGTAATCCAATTTGTGACAATAGAGATCCCACAATCTTCACCAGGGTTGGGGTCAATTCCGATTGGAATTGGAATTGATCAGTCAATTCCAATTCAATTCCGGAAATGGAATTGGAATTTCTAAATCTGAGGACTCCGGAATTGGAACTTGAAATGGAATTGATAAATTTTAAGACACCAGAATTGGAATTGGATTTGGAATTGATAATTTGAACTGACCGGAATTGATAAATTCCAATTCAATTCCAATTAATTCCAGTCATAATTTGTAATAGATTTACTGAGCAGTTTTGGCAATACAATGTGCATGTAATATCTGTAAATTATACACTGCTCTGTATGTGCCCTTAATGCATTTCATCCTAAATGATCTATATCATATAATTTACCACATTTCATTCTATATGCAGGTTGATGATATGTATTATGCCAGCTGCTATTAGATGCTTTATTGAATATTTAAAAATTGATTTGATTAAATACTATTGTCGCCTAAGGCTCCAACAGTTTCTGTTAAAATTAATTTTAACAACTTAGTTATATGTTTGGTTTGAAGACTAGATTTGAGACACTGATAAGTCAGTGATGAGCAGTTTAGCCCATAATACTTTAACACCTAAGACGGCCAAAACACCTGCAATGAATTTCAGGAATGTGCATTGGCAGGCCAATGGAAGACTATTTTTGAAAATTTACCACCATAGTGGCTAGCTGGATAACTGAGCCAGTAATGCCAGTGGTAAATTTTCAAAAATAATCTCTCGCTATCTGAATTGACAAAATAAGGATCTTATAAATGCTATGAACTTTAATGCATTATTGAATTAACTAAATTCTCCCTGACCAGTGACCAATTAAGCCTTTTATCCTATGTGAGCTTCGTACAGCCTTTATTCAATCAAAGCTGCTGATCTTGAACTTATTACATTCTGCATTCCCTGGAAACAGGTTTTCATCTCTATGAAATCATGCCATCTTTATAATCATACAAATTAGGTAAAATGATTTCAAATGTATAAGCCAGAACCAAGATAATCAAATTGTGTTAAAATTATTCATCAAGATGTTAGCAATAGTGTTCAGCTGAGTAATAACTATCATCTGCTTGGAAGGAAATGGGTGAAGAAAGAAGTACATTACATGATAATTGCCATGTAAGTATACCCGCCTACATAACAAAGGAATCATTGAACAACACCCCTCTGTGAAATGTTTTAAAACACAGACACCTGGACTAGAGGTGTTATTCAAATTCTACATACATGTGCTCGGTACTCTCACTCAGTACTGTACTGTATATACATTGTATTATAATGCTTTTTAATGCAAACATTTGTATAGCAATGTTTACATGTATCTACAATAATTAAACATGGCATTACTCTTTAGTCATATTCATAAAAATAAACTCGGCATCAAGCTATAATTAAGTCAAATAAACTAAAAATTAGATCTGCTGAATGTTGATTGTTTGGACAATAATTTGATTGAAAAAAATAACTACCTATTTGTAACAACAATTTTTATTCTAATTGTTTTAAATATTAATGGAGAAGCCAGCCAAAATGCCTTCTGCACTGGTCTTGAGGAAGGATCATATGTATGCTAAGAGACCATTTTTGAAAATTTACCAGGGGAATGATTGATTCCATAACTGAGCCAGTCATTGCATTGTTAAATTTTAAAAAGTCTTCTCTTATCCTGCAAATGGACATTTGCTAATGCTAAATCTAGTTTTTCTTGACCAATCTTGGACATTAAATGGTTAAAATATAACAACGTTGATCTCAAGTAAATATTGGTATGGAATTGGAATTGGACTTGGAATTGAACTTGTCTGGGTGGAACTGGAATTGGAATTGATAAAATGAATTGATGTGGAAACGGAATTGGAATTGAAATTGATAAAATGAATTGAGGTAGAATTGGAATTGGAATTGGAATTGATAAAATGGAATTGACCCCCATCCCTGATCCTCGCGAAGATGTGGCGCTATGTGAGGGTCCTCCAGCTCAGTGGCTCTTAGGTACACGTAACTGTTACTGGTTCCCAACCCGGGGGTTCTTATAGACAGGTGAAATGTTACTGGTTCGAAATAGTGGTCCTTAAATACAGGTCAAATGTTACTGGTTCGGAAACACATTGGTTCCAATAGACAGGTGAAATGTTACTGGTTCACAAACACGGTGGTTCTAATAGCAGGTGAAATGTTACTGGTTCACAAACGTGGTGGTTCTTATAGACAGGTAGACTTATAGACAGCTACAATGTTCCTGGTTCATAAACAGGGTGGTTCTAAGAGACAGGTGAAATGTTACTGGTTCGACATACAGTGGTCCTTAAATGCAGGTGAAATGTTACTGGTTCGTAAACACGTTGGTTCTAATAGACAGGTGAAATGTTACTGGTTGACAAACACGATAGTTCTAATAGGCAGGTGAAAGGTTACTGGTTTACAAGCGCAGTGGTTCTTATAGACAGGTAGAATATCACTGGTTCTTAAACGGGGTGGTTCTAAGAGACAGATGAAATGTTACTGATTCACAAACCCGATGATTCTTATATAGCAACAGGTCTCGGGGTATAAAGGATAAAAAACACTTCCTTTGTTGTCCTTACTTTTAAATCACTTTTCCTTCCAGTTACAGTTTAGTTTACTTCATATAATATAGTTTTCTCCACAGGCCTGCTGGCCTACCAACTTATATCCCTATCTCTACATCCGCACTGTATCTCACGCTCGCATCAACTCCCCTCAGATCTCCCTTACAGTTCCTTTACTCCTCCCACTTCAGGGGTATCAGCAGTCTTAGCAAAGTAGAATGACTCGCAAATGCCACACTACCATTATTTCCCAAAAAAACAGGATACGCTGCATTGGACAGTTAATATATGGATAATGGAGATAATTTGTGTGTTAAAATAGTGAGAGTTAACGTGCAACAAACTGTTGTGTCATTGATTGCCTCAATACTTGGATCTGGGGTGCAAGGTATTTATGTTTGAGAAGGGTTAAATTCTATGCAACAATTTAGTTCAGCCTTACAAGTGTGGAGATTTAGACATGTAGAGAAATTAGCGGTGTCAGATTTGTTTATTTTCACACCGATAAAGTTGCCATGTGTCGGGTTTAATCCCTGGGTCATGGCCGGTAACTGAAATTCCATACTGCAGTCGGTGATTAGGAAGACATAAAAATTAGCCAGGCATTATACGGGCCCGATACTCCGGTCATCCGAAACAACTTTTTTCAGATAAAATGGCCATGTGTATTCTTGACTTGAGTGTACCGAGTCCTGCTTTCTTGAGGTCACCTCGTAGCACGCTTAGCAGATTTATGCAATGACGTCCTCTCCTGGCTTTGTATTTGCTGGCTCCGAGTAGGGCCAATTCCAAGGCTTTCTGTGCTGGTGTCTCGTCTGGCATCCTTAGCACATGGCCAAACATGGACCATCTTTGTTGGACGCCCTTTACAGACAGCGGCGACGTATTACACATCTTGTATAGTGCATCGTTGGAAATTATGCTGTCTGCCCATCGGTGCCCAATATGTGTTTGCGGTGGCAGGTTTGTCTAGAGCTTCCTTTGGAGCTACCCAACTGTTACAGCTATGCAGCCTCAAGGATACGCAGGCTGTATTGTATAATTGTAGCTTCTTTATCAAGGGAATTTTGTTCCCCATGACGCAGCGTGCATACATTTTCAGCAGTACTGCAAGGCAGTGAGCCCAGGATTGTACTTTACCTCCATGGTTCGCTGCCACTAAGTGTGTCGTCATTTTCTATAGTTTCATGCTTTGTCGATGGGTATATGTGGGTGAACTCTGTTTTGGATTCATTCATAAAGAGATTCTCAATTTTTAGTTTGTTTGCAGCTATTGGGAACAGTTCGTCAAGGGGTTTCTTTTCCTCATCTATGAAGTCCACATTGTCGGGATAGTCCATCTCTAGCGGCATGCCCAGTATTGACACTGGGGCGTTTGGTCTTGTGGAACTTTCCCACACAGATTTCAATGCGGCAGCAAGGTAGCAGGTGAAAAGCACCCGAGATAGACCATCTCCCTGTGGGGAGCCGATTGATCTCTAAAGACTTCACTAACTTGACTCGTACTCTCAGCTTGGTGTCTGCAAGCAGTAGTCTCACTAGTCATAGCCCATCTTCATTGCAACTGGCCTGGCGTAGTACGTCTAGGATCTTTGAGCGTTTAATTGTGTCGAAGTATCGTGACATGTCAATGCCCATTGTGTGGAAGTCCCAGTGTTTGGACATGACTACCGACATGAGTATGCGTTGAGCCCATACAATGTCTGCGCAGCTGCGTCCACGTTCGAAGCCACTTTGACATGATCCGCTGAAGTAATCGATCTTATCCCGGATGGAGCATAGAGTAAAATTGGATAGGATTTTCCGTATGCTGTTGAGGAGCACAATTGGCCGCAGATCGGCTGGTGGCCCAGGTGGTTTCTTGGAGTTGGATAGTACGATAAAGGTGCCTTGGCCTACAGCGTCGAAGGGGAAGGTGGTGCATAAAAGCTGAATCGAGTAGGTGCGTGGTCGATTTTGAGATAATATCAATTGCATATTTGAATAGTATCCCATCAGGTCCAGATGCACGTCCATTTTTCAGGGCTTTAAGTGCCTTCTCAACTTCTGCTGATTTAATTGGCGTTAGTAATGGCCTGGGGTCTCCTGAGAATGGGTGCAATGGCTCATCATCGTTGTCGATGAACTGTTCCTTGAACCATTCTTTGATCGCCTCTTATAACCTGTTACTAGTATTGACCTAGTTATAACCTATGATTATCGAATTTTTATTTGTGTTTTCTCAAAATCAAATCTCACCAACATTATCGCTATAAAAAGCGATATATATATATATATATATATATATATATATATATATATATATATATATATATATATATATATATATATATATATATATATATATATATAAATATATATATATATATATATATATATATATATATATTATTCGTGCAGCTTGTAAACAGTGCGGAGTACATCGTTCAGCCATACAGTCTTACAGGCTTTGTATAACTCGCATACATTCCAATATAAACTCGGATCTGTAGACAATGTCCGAAAGAAAGAGTGTTTAGGTACGCATTCGAATGCATTTAAGTAATGTAATTTTACATTGGCAATATGTCTTAAGAAATAATCGATACCCATTCACCGATGCGCTCATTGAGACGGTCTGTCGTGCTGACACCTGTAATAGTCCAGAATCGCGAGTCTACGGGTCGCTAAATTCAAACAAATTTGCGAAAATAGCTGTAGCATTGGCTCTGGTAGATTGTGGAACGCTTTCATAGTCAAAACTCAGATATTCACATTCATTTATATATCGATGGCACGTATCAGTTGTGTCCTGCATGGCTGTTGGTTGAGCGCATGTTTCTACAGCGGCAGGCGAGTCGGGTGATGTAAAACACTTGTCCTCTTCGTAATCCTGTAAATCATTAGAATCCAATGTATCGGGTAAGGGTTCGAATCCCGACGGTATTTCTTTTTCTACATTCGTAGACGCTTGTTGAATAGCGTAATCTAACCCTCTGCGGGTACGTGTTCGATAAGTGTCTGCATTGCTCTGTCTATTTCAGCATCGGCATCGTTTACATCGGCAAAATTACAAGGTTTCTTAGCCATTAATCCTAGCAATCGACTCATGCAGACTATCGAGAATATGTAATCCTTAGTCTTTACTGTGTCACCTTCTAAAACAGTCTGTAGTTTAAGTTCTTCAGCCGTAGTAGTAATGTATATTCCGTCCAATATTAACTTCGAGTTAACGTTTACATCACTGCTCAGAGTTCTGACTATTTCAAACCAAGCGGCTTCGTCGACCATTAACTTTAAGCTGACTCTAGAGATGGCGAGCAAAGGCCCGTTACTGCATATGTCTATTTGTCTCTGACCATTACCCGAGCGACATGAATCAGCCATTAATCTAATGCTTAATAGCTGATCGTTGTAATCTTTGGAGAGCATCACGTCCACCATTGAGCGTTTTAGGTGGGTTTTTTTATCTATATATCGACGATCAGCGATTCTTTATCAATAAGGCGCGGCCGCACTAAGGCTGGTTAGAAATGTAATAGAAATCTTCGGTTTATTTTTTAGGGCATAAAAACGCTTACACTAGCATAGAGTTCGTTATAGCTCCGAGAATTTTGTGCAAGTTCTCCTTCAGACTTCTCCACGAATAGTTATGGAATGTTATGCTCCTGAACGATGGTTTATGATCGGTTTGACCTGGCGGAGTAAAATACCAATTTAGCCTGACGTATGGATATTTAGTGCTGATAGTGACCTTTGATTGAAGTTCTAATTCGTATATTTAATTAATCTGATCTACTCTGTCGGAGCACCTAGCTCTAATCACAGTTTCTTAGGCATCATAGCGGCGAACTTTCGAAACGTATTACCGTACATAAACACTCCTCCCTTGGTGGGGTAAACACTACCAACACTAAACTCGCGTATGTCTACCACAAATTCGTCGTTACATTTCAGAACGTGCACGTGTACATTGTTACCGAGTGCTACGGGCATGTCACAACCCATAAAACAGCCTGTATTCATAATTATAATAAACGTTGAACAAATCGTTTAAACAAAAATAAAAAACCGTTAACTCTTAACGTATCATATTTTTAAAACGCTGCTTTTATACTCTAATGCCCATCGGTTAACGCTCGTCACACGTCATTATGCTAATGACTATTAAGCTCACCTCAATGGATACCTGGAGACCCATGATTTAATGAAGGGGTGGGGCTTCGTCATCAAACGAGTTCCCAGGAAAAGATGTGTCCAGACACGTAACCTGGTCGTCCTTCATTACGTAATACATAACCCTTGAGCGTTTCGCATGGCGCCAACAGATCATCCTTAATTACACCCATTAACCATCACCTCATTGAATGCCTGGAGGCATGCGACTTAAGGAACGGGGGAGGCTTTGCGATCGAACGAGTCCAGACATGTAACACGTCAATCATCCTTAATTACCCGTCAACCATCCTTAATTACCCGGTCATTAACCCTTGTCAATCTTTAAGATAATTACCATTAAGCTCATCGCATTAGATGATCGGAGGCACGTGACTTAACAAGGGGTGGGGCTTATGGTCACCCTCTACATCTAACATCCAATCAGAATGGAGGAGATAGGGCGTTTTTTTCCACGCCTTTACACAAAGACGGCAAAGATCAAAGGAGAAAATGTGATAATGATGCAAATTAGTTGGTTGCTCTGACACAGCAACTACTTTTCTAAAACTACTATATCGCATCTTCTCTGCTGTCTCTCAGGCCCACGGCGCATACATGTTGCCTGGACGACGAGTCCGAAGCCAATGAGCGACTTTTAACCATGTGTCAGCACAACCACAGATAACAAGACATAATAACACACGGAAGCATTGATTAAGTAGCGTATCCATTTACGGCGAGGTTGAAAAAGCGGTTGGCAGACTATGGTGACCTTCCTAGAAGGCCTCGAGAGCATATTGGCGTCTCCCAGTCACCGTTGAGTTAGTCTGCGACCCGCATCTTTTCCGTCATCGGGTGTGTTGAGAATGAACCATGTGAGATTCGCTTCCTTGGAGATAACGTTTATCTGCTCTAGGCTTACGTAACTGGCCTAAGGTTCACTGCTAGGTGTTCCTACTATAATTAATGTGCACAGTATGCACTGTGATGCACAGTGAATCCTATTTTGTCTTAAAGATTATCTGAAGGTACCGGTGATCAACACAGCTTATCTCAGTAGCGGCTCCCAAAGCAATGTTCGCAGAAAGAACAAAAGTTAAATATTGAAGAGTGCACTAGATATGTGCGAGTTCTAGTTTCCACTGGTTCGTGTGGTACGGCAGGTTTAGCAAGATATCAATACAGACCAATCGTTTCACATGATGGTTTTAGATGTTAACGGCCAAAAGGCAATGCCACTCACGAAGGTCCCTGCAAACTTGATGGATAGGGAAACCTTACTTTTGAGTTTGTTTATTTACCCCAGTTGGTGAGAGGTTTATAAAATGGAGTCGGCATTTGTGCTAAAGTAGGCCTCTGGACACGCGTGCAGGAACTGAAATAAGCTACGTTGTTGTAGATTACTAGAATAGCGAGCTCTGCGTAGTAAGCAAGGATATTGTCCTCGCTCCAGACGGCCCACGTCCTGACTGAGGAATACAAGAAGAAAGTATTTGTTTTATTGGCGTCTATTGCGTCCCTGATTCCAGGTCCCATTCACGCCACTCTAGGCTGGTTTTATTTCAGTCTATTATTGGTAACTTTCCCAGCTTTTACACCGATACACATTTATACTCCTGGGTGGAGAAGAGGCAACGAGGAATGTAGGAGATTGTTTATGTTTTCAGCGATCGTCAGGTGGCCAAACAGAGACGCGATCCTGGGGTTGACAGTTTCAGAGCTCTGCTCGTTACCGCCTGAGCTAGCACCTCCACAACTATTGAGGAACATGTTATTTGTTTGATAGGCGTGTATCGAGTCCCTGATTCCAGGTCCCATTCATGTACTGAGGAATACTGCCAGGGCGACACCTTATATACTGTGTGGTGACCAATCGGTAGTCACCACATCAGAGCTCAACCAATCGCCGAGGCAATAGCATGAGAAGAGCACGTGTTTGTGACGTCACGCTACATTCAACCTGCCTTCACATGTGCAATGGCGATCTAAACCATCCCAGAAAAGTTAAATAGACCAATTTTTATTTTTGTCTGATATCTTCGCCATTTCTGGACCGATTTCATTTCTGTTAGTGGATTCGTTTGTCTTAACGAATCCTGGTGATGATTCAGCCCAGGATGGATGAAAGGGGACACATATTAAGGACTCCCCAAAATACAGGCAACTATGAACATAGGAATGCGATTCCCCACACTATTTGTACAGCGCGAGTAAGCTATCACTTATGGGTGTGCATGCGTGATAGGCGTTCGTACTGACTCCATCAATCTCTTACCAATCGGAGCTCTCTTTTCTGTGGCTGCACACGCGGGCCTATAGAACCAATGGGGGTGAGGTTGGAGCATCTCAGACCAGGCCGTTTCGTACCCAGATAACCGGGGTCGGTTCGTACCTGGCTGAGTGATCCGCGCTACTGTACCTCACTTACCCCGATCACATATCCAAATGAATGAGAGTATAATCGGGCAATGGTATCACGTGGTACAAATTCGTATCACGTGGGACAAATTCTACTCGATTACTCCTGCTTCAAGTGAGAGTAAAAGAGTGCGCATGCGTCGATAGGCAAAGCAACCACGTGATACTTTCGATGTGCCTAATGCAACAATTAACCACGGTCTCATAGTCACGTGTTGACCACACACCTCGAGGACGCATTTGAAAACTATAGACCTTTATCGCGAGTCGTTTTTGCCAGCAACAGTACGTGCTTGGAAAAACCTGTCACTATGTCTAATACGCTACCAGAATTCAAGACAAAACTAAGAGCAATGTCCCATATACCCAGCTCCCCTCCGTGGTACTACGTCGGCTCAACAGTGGCTAATATACGCTTAAGTAAGCTTCGTAACGGCTTCAGTGGATTAAATAGACATCTATTTGATAACTTCCTCTCTGACTCTGCCAGCTGCGCCTGCGGCCATCCTGATGAATCTGTCAAACATTACCGTTTTTATGTCCACTTTTTAAAGAGCAAAGAACCACCTTTGAAAATGAGCTTGCCTGCAACCAAATCTCCTCAACAACCCTAACCACTCAGCAACTTCTATATGGCCGCGCTGATGTTGATGTAGAGTTAAACATCACGGTTTCCACCATTCTATGCAAATATATTACTGACACCTGTCGGTTTAAATTACCTACAATAATCTCTAATACCATTCATGGATTGTGTCGACAAATCCACAACCGCAGAAGTTGCTGGATGGTCATGCAGTGTGGACCCGCACGCGTGACTACAGCACATCGAGCTCCTCCTTTCACTTTATACCGCCTTGTGATTCGTCGAACCATGCTTTTCTCCTTCTCCCGAAGATTTTCTTCTGCCATCATTAGGCTACATACAAAATCTCTTCTCCTCCTCCCCACCCCTCCTCCCCCTCATTCTTCTTCTTCTGCTTCTTCTTCTTATTCATCCTCTTCTTATTCTTCTTCTTCTTCTTCTTGTTCTTCTTCTTATTATTGTTATTATTATTACTGTTATTGTTGTTATTACTGTTATGACAGTTGGCAATATTATTATTCCGCCTCTTGAGTTATTCAATTAACTATATCTGTACGTAACTGGGAGACTCGCTCATAAGACATGTCTTATTGTGCTCCCACATAAACTAAAAAATAAACTTTGTTTAAACCAAAACGATAGGCCTATATCTGCAATCTAGTTGGCTGAAAAGCGACCTTCACCTTCTCGGGTTTTCAGACCAACGAATGTGTGCATATACAGTGCAATTATTACCGATTTTCGTCTTCGTGTTAGGACTTTCAATCGGTAAAATATGGACTTCAGCCAAAGAAACACTTACATATATCAAGGATATTGGAATTTTCTTTTCTGGACCGCGACCATTTTCGATTTTCGTGTTGCTGCTCAACGTACGTGGCTGTATTCTACTAGGGTTTTGGGCAATGGTGCGTGTGAGTGCGAGCCTAGCGCATATTGTGAATGGGGGTATGACTAATAGGCGGCAGGGGAAAAAAATGTTGAATATTTTGAAATAGATTTGACTCCTGTTTAAATTGTCGCAAAATACTCTACAGCTTACATGCATAACTACTGTGAAGCTAGAGCAGTAAAAACTCCCCATCGCTCAACACCCCAACACACTAATAAAAAGGAATTCTTATTGAAAAAAACAACTTAGAGTTGCCCTCTCCCTACATAATTATTATAAGCAGCCAATACCTTTGAAACATTAAAGCTGAAGGGTCATTATGAAACTAAGACATGTTTTTAATTTAAAAATGTAAGTGAATTAATTATTCATGTTTGCAATTTGTATCGAGCAATCGTCAGCCATTTTGTTTTGCGGTGGCCATTTTCTTTTCCCCACACCTCCAGCCTAATAAAAGGAATCGTCAAATTTAAATTCGTCCCCATTTAGTTTTTGGTGCCTCGTGTGTAAGACATCTAGCGAGCACCCCAATAGCAAAGTTTCTTCACGTAAACTACAAAGAAATCACGAACTGAGAACATAAGAATGTAATGAATATGTTTATAATCACGTTCTATCACATCGAGGATAAATATCCATTCAAAATTGGATGTAAATGTGTACTTATTCTCTCTCAGACGAGCTATTCCACCTTGCACAAACAACAAGACATTTTGGCAATATTAATAACGCCGACGTCATTGATCTATGTGTAGATCATCCCAAATCAGTCCAATTTGATTATTTGCCTATCAAAGCGAATAAGCCTAAACAATATAGTCCCGGAAATATGTGATACGATAGCGATATGATGCATGATTTCAGGTTTTTACAATGCGCCACTGATAAAAATTCACATTAATGTAGGGGAGATCAGAGTAATACTGTAGTATTATATTTGGCAAGGTGCGATTTTGGTAAAATGCAAAATGATATGGTTTGGTGTTGGGGGTGAGCTATCTGTGCCAGTGCCACTAAGACTACCAATATCGCTCCACTAACACTCTCAATATCACCATGACCGTCACAACCCCCAACACCACCACCGCCGCCACCACCACCACCACCACCACGACCACCACCACCACCACCACCACCACCACCACCACCACCAACAACAACAACAACAACAGCGACAACAACACCAACACACCCCATGCTGCCCACCACCTCCCCCATCCTGACCGTACCACTACTACCACCACCACCACCACCTCTACTACTACTACTACCACTACTACTACTACTACTACTACTACTACTACTACTACTACTACTACTCCTACTACTACTACTACTACTACTACTACTACTACGACTACTACTACTACTACTACTACTACTACTACTACTACTACTACTACTACTACTACTACGACTAGTACTACCACCACCACCACCTCTACTACTACTACTACTACCACTACTACTACTACTAATACTACTACTACTACTACTACTACTACTACTACTACTACTACTACTACTACGACTACTACTACTACTACTACTACTACTACTACTACTACTACTACTACTACTACTACTACTACTACTACTACGACTACTACTACCACTACTTTTTTTTTGTTGAAAATCTGACGCTGACGCAGTCGGACAAACTTCATAGAGGAACTCCTTTAAAAAGGCTTTCAAACAACCCACCCTCCCCCCCCTCCCCGAAAAAAATCTGGTGAACTAATAAGTCTGATAAATAAGATATACAACTAACGAGCATTAATACAATCTGTAAATACATACTGCATAAATGTTATAGATACAAAACAATAAGCTGATAAAGATCTGATAACAAAACAAAACTTACAGAAAAATAGATGGTTTACATTTTCGATTTACTTTATTGTAAGGTTTTGTAAATTACCCAGGAGCAAATAACCCTATGAAACCCTGTGCAAGTTTCTAAAATTACCCGGGACGATTTTATAATTCAATGGCAACTTACTTTATTGATTGATTATTAAATTACCCCAGTCTGTTTATTTCTTAACATGAATTATTAAACATAACAATATCAAAATGCAGACTAAAATGAATTACAAGGCACAAATTAATTAAAAGACACAGATAAAACAGCTGTAGTAATTAAATGATTTAAGCTAGTGCAACCGCAATTATTTTTACAGTTCCCAACTTCATTGAAACTATGTTTGTTTTGCACCATATGTCCTTGAATACCTTTTCTTTACCATGCTGTTTTAATCTAAAATATTTGCAAGAAATATGATTCAACAGCAATGAACGAAATATTGCCCATAGATGGATTTTTCGTCTGTGCACACCGATGTTTCCAAATGGCCCAAACACCTATGGTTAGCATTGTTATTAAAATAGTCTTATCAGACCTTACAATATTCACACCGCTTATTTCAAATTCTTTAAATAAGACTACGTGTGTTTCTAGAACAATGGGCTTTGGTCCAAATTGTGCCAAGATTTGGCTGATATACTCCCAAAATTGTGACGATATTGGACATTCTGCAAATAAATACTTGGTTGTTTCCTCGTCTGTTTGACATGAGTAACACCTATCAGAAATCGTAATATTGTACTTGTATGTCAAGTGTCCCACCCATAGCCGTCGATGTAGTAATCACCTCAATAAATCACGAGCCATATTTGGTATGTATGGAGAATGTAAGATTTTCCATACATTTTTCCAACTGAATGGTTTATAGCTTGAATCATCCCATCTCCTAATTGCTATGGGAGGTGTTACTTGTTTTCGTCTCATAACGTGGTACCATTCCTTGGATCTCATTTTGTATTTTAACATCTCATCATCAAGAACTAATGCAGGTTGCGGAGTCAAACTATTATGATTTACATTTGGCAGACGAAACCATTCAATTGGTACAGCATGTTTTATTTTATTTAGCAACAGCTGGACATCTATATGCCTCATATGTGGTTTTTCTAGCTACTTCTTGCATTGAAATCCATGTACATGTTTGCGGGTGTATCGTATCAGACAGATGTTGAATGCCATATTTTGCAAAGGACGGTAGATAAATTACTGCATTGTTATAACATATTTTACTATTGTTCTTCCTTCCAGCACGTAGGTGGAGGCATGTATCTGTCAAATATTTATAGCTCTTGTCTTGATCTTTAAACACATCTGGTATCATTTGGCTATTCGGAGGTGGCTTCTTTGAGGTAAAAACACACTCCGCCAGAAATGGTTCTACAATTCTCTCAACGAGAGCTCGTGAAACATATGCCCGCATCGCATCTGATGTAATAAGAGCATTAACAAATTTTAACCTTAAAGAAACACATTTCACATTAATGTCAATTAAATCAAGTCCTCCTTCTAACTTAGCATTATTGAGAACACGATGGGAAACTAAACGATACTTTTCTTCCCATATGAATGACAATATCAACTCGTTAACCTCCTTTTATACATGTTTGGGTATGTGTACAACAGATGCTGTATACCATAGACCAGATAATACCAAGTTGTTGACAACAAACACTATCAACAATTGAAAGACGACTTTGCTAATACCAATTTGCTAATATTCTCTTAAGCTTAGATACTCGTTCATTCCGAGTTTGTGTTGTATTCGGTGTCCTGCTAAAATAGATGCCTAAAATCTTAATGGTATCATTAGACCAATTGATTTCAAGTGGCTGGTCATTCTGCTCTTTCCATGGCCCCCAAAATAATCCTTTGGATTTTCCTTTATTGATTTTCAAACCAAACGCATTTTGGAACTCTTCTAGTACTTGGTTTAAAATCATTGTTCGACCAAGCAAAAACAGTTGGGTCATCAGCATATTGTGATAGCTTAAGTGGTCTTTCTATGCCACGAATAAATATGCCTTGAAAGTTATTATTTTGCCTCAATGCTATGCCAAGGGATTCCATCACAATAACAAATAATAATGGCGATAGCGAACACCCATGTCTAATACCACGTTCTAAGACAATTTCTCTGGATAATTGATTGTTCACTAAATAGCTACTCTTGATATCCGTATAAAAAATCTTAACCCATTTAATAAAGCTTGAGCCTAACCCAAACGATTGTGAAGAATTAAAAAGAAAATCCCATTCCACACTGTCAAATGCCTTTCCGTTGTCCAAGGCAATCACAGCTGAAGGAATGCTATCCTTCTCAACCAATTGTATAAGATCTCTTATTAACATGGTATTGGTTAAAATTGTCCTCCTAGGTACAGCACATGTCTTCTCTATTCCAATAATTTCTCCTAAAACACTACCAAATTTCAATGTTAGTGCTCTGGACATTATTTTGTAGTCTACACATAGTAGAGAAATTGGTCTGTAATTCTGAATTAGACGTCTGTCATCTCGTTTATATATTAGTCTTACGTATGCCTAGCCATAGTTTGTAGTAAATGGCCATTCCCAAAAATTTCAGTGGCAAACTCTTCCATTATTAGACCTACAAGGTGCCAAAATGTTTGGTAAAATTCAACTGGAAGGCCATCACACCCCAGTGATTTTTCTAGTTTCATACCGTTAATGGATTTAGTTAAATCTTCTAGTGTTACGGGTTGATCACAGAATTCACTGCCTGTATCTGACACCTTTTTGTCTATATTTGCTAGCAAATCCAATTTTGCATCTTCATCAATTCCCTCTGACTTGTACAATGACTCATAGTAATTGCATACAATAGTACTCATTTCATTGTTGGTAAAGATGGTTGAACGATCGGCATGTTTAATGAGCACATCCCCTTATCTATTACCCATGCTTTTTCTAATGTATAAAAATATCGGGTTGGCTTTTCCCATTCTGCATGCATCTGGGCTCTTGCTCTATTTTTTGGCACCCTCAAACTGATATTGTTCTATATCTCTTATTTTACTTTTAATTTTAACCTGTAATTCGTAATAATTATCTTCACCATAATTTACTTTAGCAATAATTTTCACCAGTGATCGATGATGTGTTCTCTTGCGTTTGCGTATTTCCCGTGCTTTTCTAACAGCATACTGTCAGGAAACATACTTTAAATCCAGTTTTACATCCTCCCACCATTGCAATGTGCTCTTATATGATGCTTTCCTATTAACCCAATGCTGCCAACAACTCTATATTATTCTTATAAAATTCTTCTCCCAACAGTGCTGTGCTTAATTTCCAAAACCCAACCCCTTTTGTTACCCAAACAGCATTGACAAAGGTTACACAAACCGTGTTGTAATCTGAGAATGCGACTGGCTTAATATTAACATCTCTCCAGTACCCTGTCAACAAACTATTCACATAAATTCTGTCGATCCTTGAACCAACTTCACCATCTACCGAAGAACATGTAGGATCTTTACTGTGAGGTTTTGATATTCTATAGGTGTCAACTAAATTTTCATTATCACATATTTGTTTTAAGAGTCTATGTGATGTATCATTATAAGTTGAAGTTGCATTCCTGTCATTTTCTTTGTCTGCAACACAATTAAAGTCACCACCCATTACTAAGTTCTCAGTGATGTTATCTATTGCTGTTGTGGACATCTCATTAAAAAAATTACGACGCAGTTAATGAGATGCAGGTACATCACCGTTGTAGACCGGTATGGTGAGATTGCCACTTTCAGGGCTGTCGGATGGATGGTTTTGCTGCCATATTGGATCATTTTTCCGGCAAAATCTCTCATCATATGTTGTTGTGCGATTTGAAATGTCTTCTTCTCCAGAGCCAATGAGCCGATTTCAATTGTGTTTGGCGGGGAGGGGGGGGGCATCCTCAGGGCATGGGGATCCAGGTTTGGTCAAACAACACAGATTAGGCAATTGGGCCGGTGTCTGTCTTGGATTTTGGCTGGTTTCTAAAAGCATCTTTGGAAGTCTTCAACAAAACTGTTTGTGGGTCGGGGTGAGGTGTGTTGGGGGTACCAAGTGCTTCATCAGCCATTTTGGATGATCTAGTTTTTTTTGCAAAAACGACTTCTCCAGAACTGTTGAATGGATCGGCCGAAGTTTTGGAGAGGTGATTGATAAATAAGGGCCATTAAAGTGTGTTCGAGGGTGGTTGATATGTTTAAAACATGGCCGCTGTGGGCCAATGCTACTGACTTTCTATGATATTTTCTACCCTGCTCTAGTAGGGGTGAGCCCATCGAGGCTGGCGTTCCAGATTAAATACAGATACAGATAAACACACACGAACCCATCCTATTCTAAGGGTTTGCTCTGCAAAATTAAATATAATAAATTCTGAATAATAATGATACAATAATATTTCGATAATGCAGGGGAGGGGTGGTGGGGGCGGGTGTGTAGGGGGGGGGGTTGGGTAGGAGGTCTTTGGGTTAAAATGTTACACCCTCAGACACCCTGAAACAGATACCTTTAATCAACCCCTAACACTGACACCCACCCGACACCGAGCTACAAGATACATAGACCCATGTACACCCAAGCCACAAACCCAAAGCCTGTACACACGTACATGCATACATACCCACGCACGCACACACACACACGCATACACGCATGTACGCATGCACCAATATGAATGAATATTCGCATAGCATACCAATATTCGAACATTTCGGGAAAATTTAGGTTTCCGCCATGGTATTTCAGACCCTTTGATTTAAGACCAACATCCTGTGGTAGTGGGAGCCTGACTCAACTCCATGACTGACATGATTGCCAGTCAGACTTGAGCCAGACAATATATTGAATAACATTAGGGCACACATTTCACGCAACAATGGAAGAGTGGGATATCTCCATGCAGCCGATGGCTATTGTCAGAGACAGCGGAGCAAACAGAAAAGCAAACTGTGAGATGCATTTCAGACCAGACTTGGGTTGTTTTGGCCACATGCTACAATGTGCTATTCTGAAGGTACTGAGTGATGAAACAGCATCAGCAATTCCCTAGGAGGCAAGGAAGATCGTAACCCACTTTGCACTTTCTGAATCAGAACATGTTACAACGAATAAGAAATCATTGTCTGGCAATCATAGTTTTCACCAGCAAGATATCCCTGTCTTTTAATATGTTTAGTTTCTATTGTCCAAGCGTCTGAAATAATTGAATAGTTTGAATATTCATTAGCACAATTATACAAATATTTGAATACAGATTTTTATATGAATAACGAGTTCTAATGTCCACACCCAGTCGAGCGTCCATAGCCAACTAGTTGTGCAAACATACGGACAAAAATTCGTGCACACTAGTGTTCATGTGTATAAAGATGTGACTACTTACATTGCATATGCCCATCATCGCAACTCTTCTACATTTGTGCTCGAGCATATCTGCTCTTAATTGTTGAGTGAAGTGCGAGTCAGGAGGCTATGATCATCGATCTCTATTAGGTGATCTTTTTTGGGTACTCGCTAATGGCACCCAACAAGTCGTAATCAATGTAACCATCAACTGTCCTCAGTGCAGAGGCCTCTCTCCAAGGTTCTCAGAGTTGTTGTCATTGTTATTGGTGTGAGCTTTCATTTATAAGAGGGCATCTTTTGTAAAATCATTTTGAAATTAGAAATCTTACAAAGCGCTAACGCTTTAATGACTGAGCCTAATGACTCTGAATGAAGTGTATTTGTCATAATCACCTTATCTATATGTAGTAGAGGATTAGCACTACAACTGTATTCGTCCATGTTTCAATTTACTAATTTTGAATTACAATTCAGAGGTACAATGTCGAGTTGCCACGTGACCACCCTTTGATGTGTAGTGTCGCGCAAACACAACTCTGTGCAACTCTCAGCAAATTTCATATGGATAATATTTTGACATGTCGATACTTGCTTTGACAGAGATATGAAAGAGATATGCGTTTTAGTATCTGGAAAAATCAACACGTACCCAGTAATGGCTATGCTCTTCACCCACACACATGCACGCAAGCACTCACGCACGCACGCACGCACGCACGCACGCACGCACGCACGCACGCACGCACGCACGCACGCACGCACGCACGCACGCACGCACACACGCACACCTATTCAAATTAGCGCTACAACCTCCTTTTGCCTCTATAATTTAATAACATGAATGATAATGTATAGTGGACAGCAATTGTCACACCAATCCCCAGCGTCATCCTGACTGCTTAGATTTCAAGGTTAATTTATTTCGTTTTATTTTGCCAGATAAATTTGATTCGGTCTATACAAGGTAGACTCCAATTTGAGAGCATTAGATCTGCTTTAGTCATACCCCAGACATCATCATCATCATCAGCAGCAGCAGTAGCACCACCATCATCAGCATCATCATCATCATCATCATCATTTATCTGTGTTGCTATTACCTAAATGCAGCAATCATGAAATTATCTAAACTTTAAAATGTTATCAATGTATATTTAATACCATTACAGAGTATAAGTGATTCAGGGTTCAAGAAGACCTAGCTGCAAAGGTAGCGTAGTTAAATGGTAAGTCATAAGGGCATAGTTCAAAAGTAAATCGGCTGGATGTGGATGTAAAAATGTATATCGATTTAGGGGTTGGTGTGCCGGGTTTAAACTTTTTTCAATCTAACCCATCAGTTTGACTCATTGTCGATTGTAATGAAGCATTAATATATATATATCTCGCTTATGCGTTGTTGACTGCAGATGGATATATGCCATGGGATGTGTTATGGTCTGTCCTTAATCTTTTAAAGGACATGTGACTGTAATGGCGCTTATGCGAGCACCGCTTATATGTTAATTGAGTAACATATGCTTTGACAATGGCAATCAGTTTGCTATTGTTTTACAAACATTCGTAGGTATTTACTGATCTTTAATGAGATGTGTCGTGTGTCTGTTTCGAGCAGGCAAATACTGTTTTCTACATATCCATATGTATGTACGTGTACACCAACAACAAAAACCAACACCCACCCTCCTGCCCTTCCTCACCAAAGAACCCCGCCGAATCATCAGGCTATCCGAACATAACTGGGTATGGTCAGTGTAGTGAACTGGGCATATAGAATCGGTGTTGGTGAATTACCATCCTTTGCTATTTAATACAACTATTCTGGTGCAGATTTTTGAGTGTTTTTAGTAAAAGACTCACCTGGAAATTTTGTCACAGATTGGCTCGCATAATGTTACTGGTTATTAGAGGTTGGGTGGCGTGTAACGTGTATGAGATCGTTTAAAACTCTGTGGAATAGATTAGACGTTCAGTTGAAATGAATGTATGTAGCAGTTACAGATGCTTGTGACATGTTTTTTTAAAACGTTTGACTGAATGAGTAACAACATACTTTCAGTAATGCTGCAACAATGCCAATCCTGCAGATTTCAACCACTGTTAATCAGCATCTCGTGATAGCTATTCGTAGTAAAGAAAACATACTATTTTGTATTCTGAATGGACAAATTTATGGAAATTATTTTCATTCATAGGGCTCGACTCCTTATGCTTGACAGTCATCAAACTATGGGTAACGAGATGGGTGTCGATGATGAACAGTCGAAAAAATGATGACGTCATCAATATTTAAATTAGGTCATGACCCAGACCTTGGGCCGATACCCCATTCATGGGTTATTATGCCTGACAATGCAGCAGCTGGCATCCCATAATCTGACCTGACCCAGCACGATGGCACAGACTTCCTGACCAGTGCACTGATATGGGCTCCATTAGGCCACACCCCACACCATGCCTTAGGCCACGCCTGTCTTATGCTTCAATGGGTCGGACAACATATCCGTTGGTGCGCTATAATCTGATCTAACCTTGGGTGAGGGTATGGACTCACTTAACAGTGCGGCGATATGGCTTTCATTAGGCCACACCACACACATTAGGTCATGCCCCTCATGGGGCATTAGGCCGAACAACAAGCATAGATATTGTCACCTGATTCAACCTGGGCAACGGTATGGACTCCCTTACAAGTGCTACATTAGGTCACAACCATTTCATGTGTCATTAGACACGGAAACAAGCATAGAGTGTCACATGACACAACCAGGACGAGGAGATGGGCGTCGCTGTTGATTGACCATCAACTGCCACGTGCCCTCGGCCATGCCCACTAATGACTTTGAACCTCATTACACCTGGCAATCATCGACACATGCCCATTTATGTCTGCGAAAACAGTGAAGATATAGGAGGCGATCTGATTGGTCAGGAGGGTGATGACGGCATCAATATTATAATTAGGTCATGACTCCTTCTTTCTGGCACAAAATGCTCGATTCTGATTGGGTGAACGAACAAATGATTTATAACTAGACCAATCAGATTCGAGCATTTTTGGCGAGAAAAGGGTGTTGTTGCGTAATTTACCTATTGCTGATGTTATCACTCTCTGGTCCAATCAGATTCGACGCCCATATCATCGCCCTTCTACTTATGTATTGAAAAATACATTACCTTTTTACTCTCACTGTCTGATATTTTAGAAACGTGTTTTCTGATTTATGGCACCAGACCCATGTGATTCCAATAGATAAGATGAAGTCTATATATTCCAATTCGTGTGTCTATGTTAGATGTAGTTATGTCTATTAAAATTACATTTGTAATATTACTGCATAGAATACTTTTGGTGATCTAAATCGTCTTTTGTTCTACCACTTTTGCTACATAAAGACTCTTTGCATTGGAGGATTCCAGTTTATCCATCACTGATATGGCGCCATACTCAGCTATGCGACGCAAAGGATGATGTCATACTCAACTACATCATGAATGATATAGTTAAGTTTATGACAAACGCTTAATTGATGAGTGCTTACGCGTTGGTGTACGCATTGCATGTCTTTAGTATTTAATAAACATAGGGAGCAACAGCACAGAGTCAAATTAATTTCACAATATACAACAGCTTACCGGAAATTGATAGTCATGGAGTTGGGGGATCGAGCGATCCCAACACGGAGTAATTATTGGTGGAGCTTAGCTAAAGGTAGGCGTGGCATAGTTAAAACTGGATTCATCCATTTAAATGCTTATAACTTCAGTGGATGGTGCATTGACATCATGGACACCATGGAGCCCCTGCACCTGTTCAAATGGAGGCAGAACATTGAAAAGTCGATCACGAACATGTACAAATCCACCTCCTTCTAACGGTGGACGAACGTGTTTTGGTGCAAGATGGCAATTTGACCAGTGCTCTTGTCCAAGTAATGATTATAAGAAAACTTACCTTATCATATACAATCAAAGCAAACAGTACAGTATCCAACACATACTTTATGTTCCAGTTCAAGTTCAAGTTCACGTCCACGTGCACACCATATCTATACAGACACTGATTATGTTGCTCTTATCTATGCATGCCATATTATTATTATTATTATTATTATTATTATTATTATTATTATTGAGATATCACTCACTCTTTTAATGATCTTAAAATGATAGTCGGCAGTCGTATCCATGCATATACATTTGCAATTTATCTTATGAAAAACTATTTATATAATCGACTTTTTCAAAATTATCATCTATAAGTGTTGTAACAATTGATTAAACTGGTGTAATATATATGATGTTGACATTTTAAATCATTCTAGTTTCGTTTTATTCTGGTCCCCTTGGAGTGCGTGGAGTAACTGTACTGGTGGTCATGCAGATGGACAGGCATATCGATCGAGAACATGTCAGAACAATCAAACAGAAGATGGTCTGACATGCCTTGGTCGTGTCCAGGAAGAAGTTAACTGTAGCTTTTCTGGTAAGACACACGTGTGGGCTCCCATCTAGTCACTTACACACAGACTACAATCAGCAAATTGTACATATTTATTACCAGAATACAATTGTAAAAGTCAAACATTGGGTGTGGCAAACTGGGCATTCTGGAAATAATATACAACATAGTCATTTTGCACCCACCTGAAATAAAGTTATAATGCCACATAATTGTTCAGTGACACCGTTCTCTCCTTGCAGAATATGTAAAAAAGATATAGATAGATGCTGGGCATCTGTATATATTGGATTAGATCAAAAGGAAGGCATGGTCATTGGCCGACATCTTTTCGTAAAGGGATGAAGGTGTGCATGCATGGATGATAACTTTAAATATATGCGTAATAATTATTGCAGTAGCTGATGGAATCATGGCCAGATTCCTTGCTTTGTCTTTGATAACCTGCCAATCGAGCAACGAGGGCAAAGTTCTGAGAAACAGTCTGACACCTAATGTAGTGAAATGATTAACCATGTTATGAGCATAATCGTAATTTGAGAATTCATTGAAATAGTATATGTGATGATGGCAGCAATGAAATTAATGAGGTTTTGGTTGGATGTTGTTAGGTGTTTACAGCTGGCTATCATGGTTTCAATCATAACTATCTACAAAAGCGGCCACATTGTATTGGACTTATTGGCTGGACAAAATATATTAACCAAGCTCAGTGCTTACTATTCTATTATTTAAGAAGTCTGGTTGATTCTAATAGATACGTGTTATTGTATATATTACAATTAGTTTATCTATGTTACGCATACTTATTCAGTCTGGCGTACTGGCGAGAAGTAGAGAAGCGAGGAGCGCATAATCTTAAGAGATAGACACATAGGCATGCACAGAGATAGGAAGGGGGAAGCGCACTTTTGAACTTTTTGCCTGGGTTTCTTAGTCCCGGGTGCTTTTTGTATGTTTCATGGATGCGATTTTTATTTATTCGGAAGGTTGTAACCTTCCAATACAATAACTCGCAGGGACGCCTTCGTATGGTGCAAGGATGGTATTCCTCGTGCCGAAGACGCCCCGTCTCAAAAACATACATATGCAGTATAATGCTATATAAAATGTACTGAGTTTAAAAACAAATTAAAGTGCGGTCCTAGATAAGACTGCCCGGATGACAAGAATTATTACTCTCGCCACCCTCAGAGAGTGATATATATATAAGTATATACTATATATATATATTAAAAATATACTATGCG
Source organism: Chaetoderma sp. LZ-2023a (assembly GCA_034401795.1). Lineage (NCBI taxonomy): Eukaryota > Metazoa > Mollusca > Caudofoveata > Chaetodermatida > Chaetodermatidae > Chaetoderma > Chaetoderma sp. LZ-2023a. Next base: position 49,246,581 of record CM067367.1, read on the forward strand.
TTAACTGTTCTTTTTAAGCTTTCGGTCAAATATACACATAAGGGTTTTTTTTGTTCGCGCCAGTTAAGTTGTATGCGTCCTCATAATGATGGACGCACGCACAGGTATTCAGAAATATCCGAGTGGCGTATTCGTGATACACCCCAGGAGCTGTTCGCTGAAGAAATGTTCAGCTCTGTGCCACTGACAGGTGTTGACACGTGGAAGGTTCTAGCTGATATGTCGGCGCATGGCCGCTCGATCGTCGGAGGGTGCATATGGGCAGAAACGGCCAGAAGAGTGTGTTCAGGGTTTGGTATGGTGCTGGATACCATATGTTGCCTGCGCCCTCATTCCACAGAAACAATGTGGCTAATGAGAGTTCGTGAGATTGGCCAAATGGCTAAGTCTACAGCCCGTGCTCTACACACGGCGGCGGATACACCGCTTACATTTTCCCTATGCACACTAGCTGGTGCTGTACATTTTCGAACAGAAGGTTTGGATGATGCCAACGTTACTTGCATCACAGATCGTGCGGACATAGAAGTAGCGGCAGGGATCAGCTGCTCTGGATCGTCGATCGTTAGTTCCCCTCCCATAGACTCGAAGGATGATGGTAGTGATGTTAACAGCCGGATCAGAACTATTGGAGACGACACAGTATGTGGTGTGGTCGGTGATGGTAGAGAAGGTTCACTAGGCAGGAGAACGTGCCGCTTTTCTGCCCTTCCTGCTGGAAGGATGCCCCCAGGCAATTTTCAGTTCCACTGGTTCGGCGTCAGCCCAAAACCCTTTGCCATAAATAACTTTTCACTTGGTTCACAATATGCCGAACTAAATCGTTGTCGTGCTTTATATGCAGGCGAAGTTCACTGCGCCGCTCATAGCTGTGACAACATTCCGAGCCACCAGTGACTGGTTTCCAAGAACATACATGTGAGGGGGAAGTGATGATAGATTGCTCGTTGGCACAGGTAGCACACATTTCTAGTTCCACGCGAACCTCCTCGAGTGTTCGTTTGGCGAGGAGCATCGTTTAGTGTCTTTTTAATACCATCACAATAAGAAGAAAATCACGCCTCTGAATACCTACACAAGATTTGTATAACTAGGTCTTCATACTGAAATGGCCTAACTGGACTTATATCTTTCTTGAAATTTAGTCTGTGGCACAAACGCGGTCTGGTGCCAGTGATCTTCCCGCGTGCACCGATGGTTGGATCGATGTAACTCACTCCAGGTAAGATGAGGTTCTGTGCACAAATCATGCTTTTTATTCTTTTTGGTGAGGTCACAGGGCGAAGGGAGACGTCCAGCCCCGTGGCTGGTCGTGATTTGCCCCCTGCATTAATACTACCTTGGTTTAAACAGTACAGTTGCCTCAAATTCCCATGCCCTCTCGGCGAAATGTGAGAAGAATCAACAAGCCAATATAAGGCGATATTTACCAAAACTTTTAATAGCGCACTGTTTCTGATTAACCAACCGACCAGGAACTACTTATTCCGGTGGATACGTCATAATGTCAAGGCCTGATGCGGTTTCAGGCATAGTCCGTTATAACGTACTTAATTATTTTTTAAGCTAGGGCACTCACATTGGTGCGTGACGGCAAGATGACGTAATTGACGACAGGCGTGGTGCAGTCGCATGCTTTGACCCTGTCTCACTCATGCTGTAGCCAGGCGACCTGGTGCCAGCGTGTCTATCGCTATGTGTGAAACCTGTTGGACAACCAAAGTTGGTTGTTTCTACGTGCTGCGGATCAGCACGGTGTTGATTAGAAAATACGCATTGCGCTTTCAGAACTTAGTTCCTGGAGTGTGATGGATGAATATAAGTGACTGTAATTTATTCGTTTTAAAAACGTGAACATTAATTTTGGTCTTATTATTTTGCCAGATGTCGTAGTAGCCTACTTATCGGGCTGGGCTAACGCAGGTGTGCGTTATTATTATTCTTTGGTAGGATTTTAAACTGCCGTGGGAATGATAATTTGAGAAATACATTTTCTTATAACAAAAGGACTGTTTAGATTTCAATATCGCTAGTAACCAGCCCATGCAGTAATGATTCGCAGCATGTCTATTTTGACCGAAATCATTAACAGTCGTGATCTCCAATAGTGTAGGCATAATCATATTATAATGGGCAAGGTTACACCAACATTGTTTATACCTATGATCAGATTTTACTGGGTTCGGCGGGTCCCAAGCAGTTATTTCCCGCAAGATAACTTAACAGCGCCATTCCTTGACCTAGTGTTAGAACGATACAGTACGGCGTAGAAACATGTTTACGTTTACACAACATGATAGTACAAAGGCGCCTCTGTCCGAAGATTCACTTAGCCTGTCAATGCTGCGTATCAGTATCTCTTGTCTCGATGGTGATTGTATGCGTGTTTGCTGCTTTATTTTACGGTTGTAGATACAGGCGCTATCGTGAGTGATTATGTTAAACGGAGGGAGGGTTACCGTTATGTGTTTGAGGTTATGATTCTATAGGGCATTGCGTACATTCATTAGCTACGAACGAGCTTTTCAGCGGGAAAACGTTACATTAGAACATCGAGGCCGCGATAGCTTATTGAAGTTCTTAGATCTCTCATAATCGAGCCGAGCCTGTCGGTAGCAAAATCCTACTACCTTACTGACTGCAATTTGCGGGGATCGTGTTCTCTTAATAAAACTCATCTGGGATTACGTGTCTTATGATGCTGTAGTTTTAACTAATGAGTTGTGTCGGTGGCGCGTCCAAGGGCGGGCTGATCCTCCCAGCGGGTGTTGACGATATCAGTGGTAGAGTTCGTCGACGCCGTTCCTGGTTCGACACCGGGTGTTCAGGGCGTGAATTGTAGAATGCTTTATATTTATGTATGAGGTAATGCTTAATGCAGGGGAAGATTGACGTGTAAGCAACGGTGATAATGTGTAGTGTTAACGCGAATAAATACATTTGTAAAGCATGCTGGTTGTCGATGGGTGAATGGCGCGAAGATGTTACTGCACACCACTTTGAATTTGCTGGTGATTACGTGGTATGACATATCAAGGGGTGTGACTGGATACGCGTTGTAGCCGCTGTCTTTGTCTAATGACGTTTTGTGGTAATCATAAAAGCGTAATGAATTTATAGATGCTGGCTGATCATACTGTCAGAGGGTGATTCTGGTTGGTGAAATGTTGATTATTGCACAATCAGGATGGTCGGTTAGATAACGAGGCCGTGGTGGCAAGTGGCGTTGGTGTTATTTGACGCTATGTGTATATGTGTCATTCATTGACAACTCCATGGGGTGTGTGTGGTTAGGAGGACTGGCCGGTGGATTTGGGAATCGTTGGCGGGGAAATGGTGGGCTTTTGAATCTTTAGGCATGAAAAGGCAGACTCATATTCATCCTCTATTAGCGAGCATAAAACAATCGATTCGAGAACTTACTTATATGGCCACTGATACGGTTCCTGCCAGTGTTTTGGGGATGGCTGTCATACCGAGGACCGATTTATTCAGGGGACTAAGTTCTCTCATACCAGTGGTGTGGGTAGCCACTGGTGATGAGCGCAATGTTAGGGGCGGAGGGCGCGTGATGTCCAAGTTTGCGCTGAGGGAAATGAAGGGATGTACCATGGGATGAACGCCACGGAAATAGGGCCTTGGGGATGGTGGTTAGTCGGGGTGGTGAGGGGTTGAAGGGGTGGTAATGGCGAAGTTTGCGGCCATATGGAATGGAGGGATGCACCGTGGGACGGATTGCTGAGTAGTAGAGTGTGGGGATGGTGGATTTGAGTGGGCGAGGCCGAACTTGCGTGTTCACCTGCTCGATATAACAGGTCGACGATCAATCAGACATTTACATTTATATTGCTGATCACACGTATCTCTGCTAGTGAGGCGGAGTGACTGGGGAAGGCCTCTGCTTCAGCTTGGGGTAGCTTGATAATCGTGCTAATGGCGTGAAGTGTGTTGGAGTGGGAAGAGGAATGTGGAACAACCTGTCCACCCTTCCCCTTGGACAATACACACGAGAAAGTCTTCAGAAACTGCTTTCCAGACCTGGTATACCCGATCTGAGGAGCGAGAGGGTGAGAAACAATATCCCACCACCCTCATCATTAACCAACTGTTGGGTCGCCATCTCCTGGCTTGGTAGGAGAGGGACCGAACTCGCACCGTCGTGCAGGTGGTTAATGTCGGGGATAGCAGTATCTGTAGAGACAGCGGTCTGGGTGCCAGCGTTCAACGCCATGCCAGACCGGAGCTGAGGCTCTAGACTAGCGCTAACGGTGTGTCCAATTTCTTACCTACTCCCACATAGGGACCTTTCCACTGGTAACTCAGCTTACTCGGTACATTTGTAGAATGTTTGTCATCGTGAATCCAAACCCTCTTTCTTGCCTCATAGGGGTTATCATGTACATGACGGTCATGCCTTGTTTTTGGCGCCAGTGTACAGAGGGGAGGGTGTCTCTAACGAGCTCATGGGCCTGTTCTAGCCTCTGGAGCATGAGCTCTACATAGAGAGAGGGCGAGTTGATTTTACCTGGGGTCCTTGGGATGGCGAGATCCAGAGGTAAGGCTAGCTCGTGGACTAGCATAAGTTTTGCGGGAGTGAAACCTGTGCTGGTGTGGACTGAAGTACGGTATGCTAAGAGGACATATGGGAGCCGAAGATCCAAATTACGACAGGCAAGGTGGGTTTTCTTCATTAACATGATAGCTAGGGTACCGTTAAACCGATCTACTATCCCGTCGCTGCGCGGGTGATAGGGCATGGTACGTGTTTTACAATATGGAATAGTTTGCAGAGCTTGGCGATCTAAATAGCTCTCAAAATGTGTACCTTGGTCGGAATGTGGCTCATAGGGCATACCAAACCGGCAGAAGACTGGCCAGGGCGATTATGTACATAAAAGATTCCATACTACCTTTGACTAAGTAGCGTAGGTAGCCTATCTCGAGAGGAGCGCATGCGTGGTGCATGCTTTTACGGACTGCTATTATCATGTGTTATTTCATAGGATAAGTACGCGGGCTGTTAATACCCAGAGGGGGAGGGGCGTGTCTGAGATGGCTCGACCCGGGCCCATTTCGACCGGTGTCAGCAATCCCCTCTACAACATGACGCCACATGTAGGTAAATGCCACGATCAATTACGTAATAAATGACGTACCTATGTCCATCATAAATGCTTAATAGTTCTTCAAGTTGTACGAATTGTATGTTTTTACCATTAAATAAACATCTTGGTGAATATTTTGACAGACAGACGAATGAATAACAGACTCTGTGGAATAAGCTCACGTGACCATTCTGTACATTCGTGCGTGCATGCGAGCGAGCCAGCGAGCGTGTGTGCGTGCGTACGTGTGTGCGTCCGAGAGGGCGGGCGGACTGGCAGGCGGACGAACACCACAGCCAATCGTCTCATCTATCATCATGATTTCTGCCATCAAGTCCGCGTATAAAGGATTGAGGAGGAGTCACGACTCCTCCCCCCCCCACTCTCGGAACGAATCAGATTCTTTGTTTACGTGTAATTGGTGCGTCAGTCTTTGGCTCATTGGCCGGAGATTCATCCTCTGAAGCTGAAGGGGAAAATTCCTATTTCCGGGATATCTTCTTATCGTTATTATTCGTCGCATGAAGATTAAGAAAACTGTAACGGTCTTGAAGTATCTTCAATCGGCCTTAAATTAAATGCATATGCCCTTAGCATACTTGGGGTCGTTTATGAGAAAGTTTATATAGACTTTAAAGGTTAGCAAAGCCAGCTAGGTAGCGTGGTATATGAGCCACGCGATGCATTGGCTCACACGATGCTGACTAGCAGACAGCTCTTGACTTATGGGTAGTATCCTACCATAATAAGTACATGTCTATAGTTACATCAATCATCCAAGTGAATTCACTGCACATGGTCTGTGCCAACCGGCGTCATGGGCAATGTTGTGTACAGAGAAAGTTCCAGATCGGAGAAGGCTCCAGACCACAATCCGACTATAAGTATTTTTTTCACTATTATAATTATCTTGACTATGTCATCAAGTACTTCACTAACAAATCAGATCCATCCATTGAATAAATGTGCAGCAGTAGCAATACAGATATTCTAGCTGATCATTGATGTTATGCTTGCTAATTGAGATTATTGCTTTGCAAACGCTCACAAACATTGTTAATCTGCGAATTTTCATATTTATCGGAAAATACTACGTTTCCACCTCAATTGGCATGCACTGCTTGACATGTGGTATTTTTTGGAGCGTATATATATGTATGTATATATATATATATATATATATATATATATATATATATATATATATATATATATATATATATATATATATATATATATATATATATATATATATATATATATATATATATATATATATATATATATATATATATATATATATATATATATATATATATATATATATATATATATATATATATATATATATATATATATATATATATATATATATATATATATATATATATATATATATATATATATATATATATATATATATATATATATATATATATATATATATATATATATATATATATATATATATATATATATATATATATATATATATATATATATATATATATATATATATATATATATATATATATATATATATATATATATATATATATATATATATATAGATATATATATATATATATATATATATATATATATATATATATATATATATATATATATATATATATATATATATATATATATATATATATATATGCGTGCGTGCGTGCGTGCGTGCGTGCGTGCGTGCGTGCGTGCGTGCGTGCGTGCGTGCGTGCGTGCGTGCGTGCGTCTGTGTGTGTAATTACATAACGCTAAAAGCGGGCATAGCATATACATACATTTGACACATCCGTTCGTTTGTTTTCCATTTGCAGTCATGACAAGTTGTGTCAGGTGTATTTGCTGTCGTAGACCCATCCCGTAATGGGCGGGTTCGCGTGCATAGCTAGCTGATTGGTTGCCTAATATATTTTAGTTGTTTTTATCGGTTGTTGATTTTCTCATCAGTATCGGAGAATAATTCGATTTTAAGGCATTGTCTCTTCGCCATCTTATTTATCTACCTACTAACGCTATGCAACTGATGGAGTACTCTTCATTTGTCTGATTTAAACCAGCATGCTTCCTGAGCCAGCGAATGAACCACAGATAGTCCCATGTGAATCGTCAGTGTGTCAGTATATCAGACATGTGAAAGCTGGTCGGCCAATCCTTGACTACCAGTCTTGGTGCGGTAGTCCAGTGGAAAGATGCCTGGTTGCTGATGCTATGCGGAGTTGCAGAATGGTGGTTCGATCCCCCGACCGGGAGATGGTGATCAACAAATTAAACTAATGGGTGCATCACTGTCGGCTAAGTTAGCACATGGAAATTGAAGCCGCATGTTGCCAGTGCGTCAATAAAATAAAAATACATATACTGCAGATGGACATTCCTTAAGGCCATTGCAGAGGTCGGTTTTGGCCGGTTTCGGCATTAAATGGTTAAACTCAGCCTTTTGAGCCTCATTTAATAAATATTATCTGCTAAAATAAGGTTATAACATTGATATTGGAAGAGTATATCACATGCATATATATGCATCAGCATATCAGACGTGCAACCACATAAACAAGTGATGAATCCAATTTCTCCATCGGTCATATGACGTCATAAACAACTACGTCACATGTAGGCTGCCGTCACAATTAATTACCTCGTGACTCACGTGATTCAGTGTGTCATAGACGCGTAATACTCTGTCAAGTTGTACGAGTGTATGTCTTTACCATTTAATAATCATTCTGTTGAATATTTTGAAACTAATTTTACCGGGCACTGTTTCTGCCAAACTTCTGGGAAATGATATCCACAGCGTCCAGCGATCGATTGATCCCAACACAGGCAAAGCTTGTGTGGAGACCGTGGGGCGTAGCTAATGGTGGACGGGGCATAGCTAAAAGTGGATTCGTCCATGTATCATTGATAATCGTGTGATACATGCATATATTGGCTGTGGCCTTATCATGGATGTCATGACACGTATTTTTTATGTGGTATTAGATACAATGACAAGATTGACAACAACTGGAATAAGATGGACATCAACAAGGAGACCAACATGGACAACATGGACACGACCATGGAGAACATGGACAACACCATTGACAACAAGGAGAACAGTATGGCAAACAAGGACACCAGTATGATTCCATATGTCCGTATGCCGCTTGCGTATGCGAAACCTGTCCGTATCCGAATCCGATCGCTACGTGTAGCGATTTCATTCGGATACGGACAGCATTCGTATGTGGGATTCCTTGAAAATGACGTTTTCATTACGTCATTCATGAGCTTTCCCCAAATCGACACTATTATTCCGCACATGTGTTCCTATTGAAGATAAATTCATAGTAAGTGCGCAGGAATGTGAAACTCACTGAAAAGCTGATAGACTATTTTAGAACATATTCATGCTAGTAGTAGTAGTAGTAGTAGTAATAGTAACATCAACAGCAGCAGCGGCGGTGGCTTCGGCGGCGGCGGCGGCGGCAGCGGTTGTGGTGGTAGTAGTAGTAGTAGTAGTAGTAACAACAGCAGCAGCGGCGGCGGTGGCGGCGGCGGCAGCAGCGGTTGTGGTAGTAGTAGTAGTAGTAGTAGTAGTAGTAGTAGTAGTCCAATTGATTGAATAAAATCACTACTTTCGGATACGCATACGCATACGTACAAATGGAATCACTCATTCGGACACGCATACGCATAAGCATACGCGTTAATGGAATCCTAGCTTTAGGCGTTGTCGCGAAATGGCTGATTCATTCAAGTTTTTACAAATAGGGCCTACTACAAGTTACCACAGCTGTATCACGTGGCATCGTGTTTGTAAACATGTACTTTTAAGGGAAAACTAATTTGTGGCAATTCTGTCGATATAATATATCACACTAGAATGATACATGGTATTTTCCGGGCTATATCTACACACTCCCATATACCCTCACTACCCTATCGGTGTGATTTTGTCCGAGTGTGATTATGTCCGGTGGGATTTTGACCAGGCGGTGATTTTGTCCGGTGGGATTTTGTTCAGGTGGGATTATGTCCGGGTGGATTTTGTCGGTGTCCAGTGAGATTATGTCCAGGTAGGATTATGTCCGGTGAGTTTTCTTTCCGTTGGGATGATGTCCTGTAGGATTCTGACTGGTGCCATTTTGTCCGAGCACCATCTCTGGGCTATTGCATCCTTTGACTGGAAACTGTTGCTGTCTAACAGATTCCCGGCGAAGTTATTTTTAATTTACTTAACACTATGAATACGTTTCACTAAGGGTGGCCATTTAAGATAGTAGGTCTACGTGGTCACATATATTGTGGGCAAGCTTTGATGTGCTTCATCAGGTCTAAACCCCATGGACTTGATGAAGCAGATTTATGTGTGATAGTAGTAGCGCGCGTGACCCTAGTATAAACATGTTAGTGTCAAGTAAAATCTTTGCTGTGCTGGACAAACACCTTTTACCCAACTTTTCAGCAAATCATTAAGTCAGGCTGTTGTTCACTGTTTGTATAAATTGCCGGAAGATAATTTACTGTTGTTTGTTCTACAAATACTTTTCCAAGCATATATCATTAGTCATGCATATTTTAAATGGTTTAATAACTTATATAATTTGGCTATTAATTGTAGACTGTTAATACAGGATGCAATGGAAGTGAGACTCCACATGGGTGGGTCTCAGTGATTTTAACGATATGCACATCTATGCATATTTGCCGGCGAAATCGTGTCATTCTTAGTCAGCCCATTTTATCATATTTTGAAGAATGTTCTTGAAATTGGCTGACGATGTTCTATATACCCCTTGATTAAAGTATGGGTTCCAATGGACAAAGATATTATGTTCTGTGTTCATATTATCTATACCGTGTATGCACCTCGCCGTTATGGACAACTCGCCCCAATCTTTACAGACGAAGCCCCCCCCCCACCCCCCCACTCCCCCACCCCACACACAATGGATACCAATTTATACCTTCTGCTTTCATAGTATCGATACTCTGTATGCACCTCACTACTATGGACAGTTCTCCCCATGATCTACGGACAAAGCACCCCACACAATGGATATCTATTTATACCTTCTGCATTCATATTGTCAACACAGTGTATGTATCTCACTGTTATGGACAACTCGCCCCATGCTTTATGCACGAAGCACCACATGCACAATGGCCATCGATTTATGGCTTCTGTTTTCATAGTATCAATAACGTACATACACCTCACTGTTATGAACAACCACGCCATGCTTTATTGACAATACACCCCTCGTACAAATCCACCCAAAATGGGGTCGCAGCGGCAACTTCAATGAACCTCTGCCATTCAATAGCATTCTGCATTATTTACTATTGCATCCACTACTATATTCTGCCATCAGGTGATAATCCTTTTGAATCAGGACTCTCTTTTCAAATGCAGTTTGTTACTGTACTGTCCTACAATGTCATATCGTATTGTCCACTAGTGGATATCATGTTGTTCTATCCTCTTTTTTACTATTAAGGAAATCAGTAGTACCTTATTAATCTGGTGCAAAAGCACCAGAGACAAAACCCGCAGTCATAAAGGTGGTGCCTGGAAAAGCCCAAGACTAACGACCAAAAGGGTGTCCAAAAAGTTACACACCTAATGGCTGACTACATGACCTGTTCCCTTATTCCATCATGCACCTTTAAAACCATTATCCTAAAAGCCAGGTCTAACAACCATCTGCATATGCAATATGAGAAAATATGTGTTAAATTATTAATTTGATTTCCTAATACACCAGTCTCCCTAAACACTTTAACAAAAGTTATCGAAAAACTAATTAAAACCCCTCACCGTTATCCTTATACTATCCATTCAAACATACAACATAAGCTACCCAATCACCCAACTGCACGCAGCAAAACTCGGCTCACATACACCCCTGTATACATACACGCACTCATGAACGCACGCACGCACTCACGTACTCACGCACGCAAGCAAGCAAGCAAGCACGCACGCACGCACGCACACACGATCGCAAACACGGACGCACGCACGCACACACGCACGCATGCACACACGAATATCCACCCACCATATACCCATACATACACCACGCCAAACACACTATCGCAACCACCCTATTTATCCAACGCACACACACGCACGCACGCGCGCGCGCGCACACACACATCGAACCCACCACCGCAAGAATTACAACCACACAATTAACCTGACCCCTCTTAATTCAGGTCACAATGACCTATAATATACCATAAATTCCAAGTAAAGCTAATTCATGTTAATTTAGGCGAAGTGTGACTAGCAATCACAGACATCACCATCCCACGGAAACCGTGCTGGCAGTTCTACAGGCCAGGGGTCCACATTGGCATCCCTGGATCAGACATTACACCGGCTGCATATGGGCTCACAATATCATCATATTTGCTTTATTATTTTTTTTAATTTATTTAATTATTTATTTTTCTTTCTTTTTCTTTTAAAATCTTGTCTTCTTCTTTTCGATCGCTGGTATCACACTTGGAGAGCCGTTCTCAAGATGAACTCTGTGGTTTTCTGCAGTTCTTCCACAGGCCCATACAGCTTTTCAAGAAAAGAGGTTGACAAAGGACAGATCTCTTCTCTCAGCAGCTGATACGTACTGCAACACTGAAGTATGTGCTCTGTGGTCTGTTCTGCTTCTCTACAAGGACAAGCGGGCGATGTCGTAAGGTGGAACCGCCTGTACATGTGTTGGTTTAGTCTGTTGTGTCCAGTTCTGAGACGAAAAATGGTCACTTGCTCTGGCCTCGTGAGATGATGGTAGGCATCTTCTGATTGAGGTGTCCTATAGAGTGACTTGATGATAGTCTTCATCTCTGTATGGGTAACCATGTTTTCTGTCTGATTCTCTTCTGCACCCACCTTTGCCATCTTGTCTGCTTCCTCATTTCCTTGGACTCCACAGTGTGAGGGGATCCACTGCAATGATATCCGAAAGCATTTGATGGTTTGTAGTGCTTCTTCAAGTTGTGGCAGCTTACCTTTGGTGATAGCCTCAAGGACGGAGCGGGCATCAGATAAAAATACAATCTGTGCAATAGGGTCTGCTGTTCTACTGATGGTATTAGCTGCATGAACCAGTGCTTCGACCTCAGCTCTGTAGTTTGTGCAGTGTTTTCCTGTCGGTATTGCAGCTGACTCATGTTGTCCGTTTGGATACTGTATGTGCAGTCCGGCACCTCCGCTCCTAATTACATCTTTGGCTGATCCATCTGTGTAGATCCTTATCCATGTCTCCTGAGGGTACATTTCTTCCAGCATGGCTAGGGTCAGGGCCTTTTTCTCACATCACTGTGTTCATCTGTGGTTGTGAGATGCAGTACTGTGGTGCGAATAGCTATGCTCTCTAGTTTGTTTTCCCAGGGTGGAGGATCAAGGGTGTGGTGTGGGTCTTCTATTTGTGCTGGCAACGTTTCTTGGTGTTTCCTTTGAAGTGTCAAGAATCAAAATTTAAAAATAAATACTCAGTAATTAAATAACAAAAAATACTACATTTCCCTGTACCCTATTTCAAACCCACCACTCCCCAATGTTCACAATGTATACAAGTCCCCATATATACAAAAATACAACTATTTATAATTCCCCAACCCGTTTCTTGGCTAAAACGTTTTGGTTTCAGTGTTAATTACAATTTCCCATCCCATATTTAGTCCATCTATACACCCATCCCACTCATTAACCCCATCATAACAACACTGGCCAAAAACATCCCTAGACACCGAGAATGTACACCTGCAGGCCGAGAGAGAGAGAGAGAGAGAGAGAGAGAGAGAGAGAGAGAGAGAGAGAGCTATCTCCGGAATTCAGCAACCGAACTCCGTCTCAATAACGGAGCCAGTCATTCCAGTTGAAAAAATCCGTTATTTCAAGATTCTGGTTTGGAGCTATATTTACTGCCTTCACTAATAATTTCAATTGGACAAAAATATAAATGAAATAAACTCATTTTCTTGTAGTAATTTAGCACATTCTGACAGAAATCAGCCCACAACCTTGGTTAATAGTGTACACAATGTTTCCTTTCAGGCACATATTTGGGATGATCATTGTTAAACATACGCCATGTAGATGATCACTGCGTACATTCCACTGTGCATTACTGCCATATTGAGTCAATAACAAATCCTGCATGAAGGGAGTAAATCTATACCAACTACAGCATATATATATATATATATATATATATATATATATATATATATATATATATATATATATATATATATATATATATATATATATATATATATATATATATATCTAGAGTCCAGAATAATATACAAATTAATGGGTCAAAATAGTACTATATACTATGCCCAACATAACAGGGGTGGGTGGGTAGGTCATTAATGCATTAGGCATTTTACCATCATTGACTCCCAGTAAATACCTGCTGAGACACACAAGGGACAGACATGGTGTATAAATGGAAGTACACATATAGTTTATCATTATATTATCTTATAAGGCAACCCGTAACAGGGTACCACATGGAATATTTCAGCACATTCCTGGATAATTTGAAATGCACTTTTAGCCCCGTGAATATCTGGTGATGCTCACCTGGACCATTGACATTTGAACCATTTGCAATTCAATTTATAAATATGACATGTTTTCGAACCAGGTTGATACAGTCTCGGTAGTTGCGGGTTCCATATTTTTCCTGGGTTGCATAGCAAGTTCCTTCATTTTGTTAAGATTTGAGACGATTCGGATCAATAGTTTTTAGATACAGCCTGGAATAAGTCTTTGCGAGTGACTGATTGAGTGACTGACTAAAGAACATGGTGGTTTATTGAGCTGCTACCCACAACCAAAAACCAGGTAGCTGGCACAAAAATCGAAGTGAACTTCTAGCCAAATTCAGTCAGGCTTTCTCGTTCCCTTACCAGGTGAGCTAAGATCTTTGAAAATTTACCACTGGAATGAGTGTCTCAATAATCAAGACAGTGATAGTATGGTAAATTTCCTAAATAGATATCACTGATGCTTGGAAATAAATTTGCTGCCCATAGAATCAAGATCTTCCACTAAAATTAGCATGTGAAGAAGACCCTGATAACGCAAATTACTTGTCTCATACATCGTCCCAGTAAGCTGCGTTATATGTGGAGTATGCTTCAAATAAGAAAATCATACTACATTTGGGTAGAAAGAATTGAAATTAAATGTAACTCAAATTTAAGTTATTGAAACTGAAAAAGTATTCAGTCACTTCTCACACCTTACTCCGGTAAAAATGTAACTAAGTTTAAGCAAGTTACAGTTACCCAAACCACATTACGCAAAGGCTATTTAAGATGTTATAATCATGTCTAATGTTTGCTTTTATTTTAGACAATCACTGATTTAACTACACTTTAACCCATACGGAACCTATGCGCCATCATGACCCAGCAAGGCTGCCGAGGGTAAACTGGCTGTGGATTGCACAACTGTGCACAACATTGAAGATGAGATTGTCATACCAGTACATGTGACTGTGACTTTCTGTGACAAAGTCATCCAAGTCGATCTAAATGATTAGCTGTATATAGATGGCATGTCTGGTGCTCTCAATCCATTATCGCCTTCAACGCCATCTCAGATGCGTGTTGCCTCTTTAGCATCATCTGCTGACATATTGGCTTAATAGCGACGGGGATGATAAGGATGATTACATACCAGATCAGCATGATGAAACATATTTTCCATCTGATGAAAGTTGTGAGGAGACTTTTGAAGGACAGTTTGCCAAACATTGCAGGCACAACCCCTGACACCGAAAGTGTCTTGTTTTTAACTCATACGTATTGCAACTGTTCTCGTTTTACATGATCTGTGGTCTGGTGTGCTCTAACATTTCCACACCTGTAATGGGTTCTATGCTTATTGAGAAAAGTGTGTACTTGAATGGCCATGACTTCTTATAGAGCAGCTAAACTACACACCAATCAATGCCATGGGGGAATATGATATCAGCAGCTTCCCCACGTGTGTAAGGACTATCGCCAACTAATGCCATTTGTATGTGCAGTTTCAGGAACATGCCATTTATATCAACTCAACATTTCTTTAATTACCACAAATTCTCCTACTATCCTGTGATTAAATCTGTACGGTTAAAGCAACAAAAAGTGGTAGTAAATGAGATTGGTGATCGGGATATCAGTGTTGATGGTGATGGTGTGTGTGATTCTCCAAGTCATAGTGCTAAATACGGAAGTGTTACATTGTTAGATGTAAATAGTAATGGTCATGCTGGTGCTAGTTGTAAATAAAATGTGGTACTAAACACAAGGTGGTCTCTTACTACACGTCAGTTTCCATTATACACAGAGATTTTGATTCACAAGACGATGATTGCTATTGATGATGATAAATGACCGTAAACTATTTTCCAAAACAAATCAATCTCTTTTACGGTGTTAAAATGCCCTGTTGAATATTTTGAACATAATTGGATTGGCCTTACGTAGCAATGCCTTCCAATCAAATTATGATCAAAATAGTCAACGTTACATATTTAATTTGTTTTAGAAACATATTAAGTTATTTTTAGCTGTACTTTACACTGCTTGTACTAAACCTGTTGAATATTTTGAAATTCATTTGATTGAAATCTGTTGCTACCTGATGCACCAAATTCTAGTTAAATTAATTACTAAATATTCAATTATTGAATGACATTTTGACTCACAATTGCTATTGATGCTGATGAATGATTGATAATACATGGATCCATTTCTAGCTGGGCCCGCCCGTTTCTAGCTAAGCTACGCCAATGCTTTGCGCGTGTTGGATCGATTTATATACTTTGAACGCTGAATTGTAAGAATCGCAATATCAAGGTAACTATACAGGTAAGCTGGTGCTGTCGATGGCAGCAGCAGCAGTGCCCATTTCAAATAGTTTTCAAAATATCCAACAGAATGTTTATTAAATAGTAAATCTATCAAAGCTATATAATTCCTACATTTGACGGATCACTCCCGCATCATTACGGAGTATTTTCTGTTATTTCTAATTTTGTCGCTAGCCTACATGTGACGTAATTGATTATGATGTCATATACTTGAGTGACAGATTGGATTCATCGATTATGAATGATACATTGCTTATATACATTGAACCACATTCGTATGGTCACTTACTATAAAACAGTTGCCATTATGAAAATTGAAACGTATCTTTATTTCCCACAAGAAAAATAAAATGTAAAGTATACATAATGTAAGTTGTCATATGTGAATGTGCCCAATGTCCCCAGTATCATTAGATTAATATCAATAAAAAGTTTTGACCTACATTATGACTGTTGCTTTGGACACAAATGTTTGCGCATAACTTCCGTGAGGTGTTAACCCCTTCGCCAACCAATCTCTGAAAAAGTATAGTGTTTATAATATAAAGCTTAAATTAATTTCAAAATATTCAACAGTTTTCCTGTATGGTAGCATTGAAAATGAGATATGGCGAATTCATCAGTGAAGTGGCTAATTTCACTTTCCCGAACATGCACGACTGACTATAAGCTGAACAATTCTCCATCTAGTGAATGGGTCACCATAATCTTTTTGTCCGCTATCTGCTACTGGTAAATAGGTTGTACGCCGATTTCTATCAGAATGTGCTAAACCATTGCAAGAACATGACTATTTCATTTATATTACTCCAATGGAAAGTGTTAGTGAAGGAAGTAAATATATTGTGGAATCTGGAAAATAACGGTTATAAAGCCTCCCACACGGTAATTCATGTATAGATAAACAAAGACCCTGTAATGGAGGAAGCCAGTTTATCGATCAAGCATACGATGCCATAATCAATTATGCCCCTTATAGGTTGACGTCATAATCGATAGAATAGTCTGTCATAAACCTGGAATGGTCTGTCAGGTTGCGCGAACTGTGTGTCTTTACTATTGTAAAAACATGATGATGACTATTTTGAAATTAGTTTGATTGGGCGCTATTTCTGCCATAGGCAGCAAGAGCGCACAGACAAATTAGTTTAAAATGTTTCAACAGTTTACCTGTATAGTTTATTGGTAATTGAGTTTCCCAAGCAGGTAAAGCGTGTGCGGAGCTTAGCTAGAGATGGATGGAAAAAGATAGTACTGGATTCTTCCATTGACCACTGAATATATACACCATGTCTGTTGATTGTGTGTATTCCTCTTGTCAGTAGTTAAAGAACGATAAACAGTGTTAAACAATATTGGCAAAGTGCATAGTGCATTAATGAGTTACTTCCCTTAAACAACATTTGTGAACAGAATTCGTCATAGATATAACCCTTAAAACCCACACTATATGGACAGATTGAAATAAGTCCATTAGTACATTGTCTGTTCTGTGATGGCCCCTCATATACGGACAGAGAGAAATAAGTCCCTTAGTACATTGTTTGTTCTCTGATGGCCCCTGATATATGGACAGATAGAAATAAGTCCCTTAGTACATTGTCTGTTCTCTGATGGCCCCTGATATATGGGCAGATAAAAATAAGGCCCCTAATACTTTGTCTGTTCTCTGATGGCCCCTGATATATGGACAGATAGAAATAAGGCCCCTACTACTTTGTCTGTTCTCTGATGGCCCCTGATTTATACAGATATAAATAAGATCCTTAGTACATTGTCTGTTCTCTGATGGCCCCTGATATATGGACAGATAAAAATAAGGCCCCCTACTACTTTGTCTGTTCTCTGATGGCCCCTGATTTATACAGATAGAAATAAGTCCCTTAGTACATTGGCTGTTCACGGATGGCCCCTGATATATGGACAGAAAATAATAAGACCCCTACTATTTTGTCTGTCCTCTGATGGCCCCTCATATATGGGCAGATAAAAATAAGGCCCCTACTACTTTGTCTGTTCTCTGATGGCCCCTTTTATATGGACAGTGTATAAAATGTCCCCTAAACAAACAGACAGGTGATGACTCTTAAGGTGAAAATGCTAGACCTATTTTGCATGGCCCCCCAAATTATGGCCCCATAATCACTGGCCCCTAAGTCCATTATGTTGGCCTGTCTGTCTGTCTGTCTGTCTGTCTGTCTATATAGCCGTCTGTCATGCACAGTTTTCCGGACATTTTTCCATGATCATTCAGGATAATGATCTGAAACTTGGTACTTTGCTTTATTATGGAA